>NC_069476.1:4397580-4412444 GCF_026875155.1 Cherax quadricarinatus | reverse complement strand
GCTAGAGAGATTTGGGCCGGAGATGCCCCCTTGAATAGATCTGGTCACCATAATCAAGTTTCGTTTAAAAAATAAGGGGGGGAAATGTAGGCAAAGGGAAAGGGTTCGCGATAGTTTCCCCACAAAAAGATGAGCAAGGGGTTTTGAAGGGTTCAGCCGGGCTGGGGGAAGTTGCCTTAGCGGGTAATTTGAGGTTTCCAGGAAAACCCTACGATCAAAGGGAGGCCCAGAAACTTGACGTATCACTTTTCGGGGGGAATAGGGAGCCATAGAGGTACAAAGGTTTGATCGGAGATGACAGAGCGTCTTAGGAAAGTGTTTTGGGGGGTTTTAGTGCGGGGAAAATTTCCCCCACTTTGTGGTCCCCCAAATTTGGGAAAACCCGGTTTCGACTGAAAGTTGGAGAAAACTTTTTAAAGGAGGTGACAGTCAGCGCCTGACAGGCAATAGCGAAGTCATAAAACTTTAGAGTGTTTGCCCAAAAAATTTGAGGGAAAAATAGGGGCCAAACCCTTTAAATTTTTTTTTTTTAGCAAGGGGGAAAAGTGTTGTGCTCAAAAACACATCCCTGGGGGACCCCCTTCAGCTTGGTAAAGCCCGGGGGGGAGCACATTATTAACCCGAAAAACGGAAATGCCTGTATTTAAAAAAGTTCTTAAGGAAGGGGGGTTTTAGTAGCCTCAAAGGGGCCCAAAGGGAGTGGGTTTGGGGTTTTAAAATATTATACCCCCAATTTGTGTCTATGCCTTCTCAAGGTCAAAAAAAATTTTGGCAAAAAACTGAGTGGTTATTCGCAAAGGCAGTACGAACAAAAGACCCAAGGGATTAGAAAAGGGGTTTTAAGGGTTTAAAAAACTTTTCCCTTTAAACGAAACCCTTATTGACGAGTGGAGGGCTGTTGTGTGTCTCTAAATACCACACTAAACTTTTTTTACTAGGCGTTCCTTTTACTTTGCAAACTGCACGGGTTAAGAGCAAGGGGGACGAAAAAAAGTGGGGGGTTTTTCTGTTCCCATGGGGCCGGGTTTTTGGGGGGAAAAAAATGGGAAAAATTGGCGGTTTTTCCACAGCTGGGGAAGAACCCCTTGTGACAAATAAGTTGAAAAGGGGCTTTAATAGGACTCCCAAGGGCTGACTGATTTTAAATGTTGTGCTTAGGAATTAAAATTGTCGTGGGGCCCCAGCTCCCGGATAAACGAAAAGCGGGGGGGGAGGTTTGTCCAGTTCTTGAAGTGAAAAAGGGCCCATATTTTTTACTGTTCTTCTTGAGAGAAAAAAAAGTCCAAGGGTGTAACTTCGGGGCGGGACTTTGGGAAAAAAAATGAGGGGCATAGTTGGAGTCCATGAGTTTACGGACCAGATGATTCCCAATTTCTTTGGGGCAACACCTAGGGGGTTTGTTTATAACACTGGAAACCCCAGCAGAACGGGGAGCCGGGTCGGGAGAATTTTCCATCGTTTTTTTTATTTTTTTTCCAGACTGCATCATAGGGGGGAAGGGGAAAAGGGTAAAGGGGTTGGGGGAGACATAATCTCCCCAGCAAGTGGGGTTTAGGGTCAGGGAAATGCACGGCGAGCGATCGCAGCTTCTTTTTTAAAATTAAAGGAGTGCTCTGTGGTTCTTTGTCCCGGGTTTCCCTGCCCTGCAGCGCGTTTAAAACGTACTGCACGAGCAAAGCAGGAGACCACCAAGGGCACGCATTTTGAAAATTTGCCTCCCCAAAAATTTTGGGGGTTTTAAAAAAAATGAGAAGTGCGGGGGAAAACGGGGACGAGAAGAGGGAAAAGGAATCGATGGAGGCGAAGTAGGAACTCTTTAAAAACAGTTGGGTTGTGAAAAAAGGGTTTCCAATTTGCCCGTTTTAAAATTTGCCAGGTGGGGGGGCAAAAAGGGGTGGCAAATATAAAGGGGGAAAGTAAGAATGATTGGGAAATAAATCACTGTATGTAAGCCCGGGAGAACAGCCCCAAGTAAAATTTAAATTGCGGGGGGGGAAGAGCAGACTGAGAGATTGATGAAAGGAAAAGAGAAAGGGCCCGGGAGGATCAAAATGGGGTGAGTACCTGTATTTAAAACATGGAGGGGGGGGGGTGGAAAGAAAAAGCCTTTAACGAATTCCACGGGAATCCAGTGAAAAACCCCCCCAGAGGAAATGGGGGGATTAAAATCCCCAAGAAAACAGAATCGGTGGGGTTTTTTGGCGAAAAAAGGGAGGAAAAAACCCGGGAAAATTGATAATCCCCCGAAAGGAGAGGATATAAAAAAACAGAGCTTTTCCCAAACCTTGTAAGTGGATACGGGCTGCTGTGTAATGCAGCAAAGTATGAACAAAAAAGTGTTTGGTAGGGGAATATCAGTGGGGGAAAAAGAAAAAGGGGGCACTTTCTTTAAAGGGGGTCCATCGGAAAAGGATCTGAAAAAATACAAAAAAATTAAAAGCCTGAGATGTGAAAAAAAAAACAGCAGGAGTGAAATTTTTGGTTTCCCTTTGTAAGCAAACACCAACGGGGGAAACTGGGAGAGAAAACATCTAAAGCCCCACCCCGTTCCCCCTTGGGGGGCCGCGTTTATTCCACTGTAAATGGCCATGATTGGCGATGTTTAAAATGCTTGAAATTGCAGGAAAGGGTTTCCTACGGATAGAAGGGTTGGGAAAAAGCCCACTTGGGGGAGGCAGGAAAAAATGTTCAAGCAGCAAAGGGAAGGTTTGGTTTGAAGAAAGGGGGTTGCGCAGAGGGGAACAAGGGGGAGAAAAAGAGCGGGAAGGTGGTTTCGTGTCCATTGATGGTTTGGTCTTGTATATTCAGGATTGCTTCAAGTGTTTGGAATTCAGAGGGTGTGTTTTTTTGGGAGACAATATTGGGAATGGTTTGGGGGGGGGATGAGTAAAGAAAAGGAACTGTATTGGACTGTAAAAAGGTAGGGGGGGGGGAAAAGGGGGGGGGAACTGGAGAAAAGGGGCAGGGGCCGAAAAGGGGAGGGAAAATGGGGAGGTGGCGAAAAGGAAAAAACTTGGGGGGGGAAAAAGGGGGGGGAAGGTTCATTACGAGGAAAGGGGGGTGAACCTCTGCACTTGTAACTGGGGCCAGTGAGAGGGGAAAAAACTAGGGACAGAGACAGGGGGGGTTAAAAAAGGGAGGTGGAAGATGGGTAGGAGGTGTTACGGACCTTTTTTTTAAATTTTTAGAAATATAGGGGGGGGATTGGGAGGAGGGGGTTTTGTACGAGGGGCTCGTGATCCGAGGCTTGTGAGAGAGAAAATCGAAAAAAGCGGATTAGACTGGGGGGGGTTTTTTAAGTGGGAAGTCGAAACCGAGGGGCAGCAAAAGGAAATTTGATACAGGAGTTTATTATGGGAGGAGGGAACCACAGAGGTGGGTTTAGAAGATGGGATTCTAGAAGTGGGGGGGCGGGTTTTTAAACACGGGAATTAAAAAACACGGGGGGGTTCCCTTGGGGGGCGGGAAAATGAGAAAATGCCATGGCATTTGGGGGGACCTTCTGTCTCTTTGAAACTAACGGGTTTCCCGGCCCCGTTTAAATAGACCTGACAACGGCCGGGGAGTACGAAGGGTGAGATCATGACAGTTAAGGGGGGAAGGGGGGAGATCGATTGCAAGACTTTTTAGGGGTGGTCATGGCACCACAGAAGGGCATTCGGCGATAGTTTTGCAATATTTCGCTGGATGGCCCCAAAACGCCAGGGAATTTCTACATGTTGTGGTGTAGGGATCACCTTTCGAAAATTGTAAACCGGGTGGGCCTGCCCATATTAAAAATGAGGATGGGGGTTCTCGGCTGTCAAAAAATTAACAGGCCACATTGCTAGGGGATCTCTCCGCCCACGGGCCCCGGGAAAAAGTAAATGTCTACCTTGAGGATTGGGAGATTTGGAAATTCCGTTTTAGAAAGTCGTGCCACTTTTCTGGAAAATTTTTTTGAACTATTTGGGATGGGGCGAATGACGGTAACCCCTACAAGAATTTAGGGAAATGTTTTTTCAAGGGGTGACAGGAACAGTATCGATAGGGAAAAAACGGGGAGAAGCTCATGAGCCTGGGGACATTCTGTACGGTAATTTACCGGGGATACCGCTCTTAAGAGCATGAAAAAAAAATATCTTACCAACCTTTGGGATAGGGGGGTGCCTTGCCAATTTTCTATTTGGGAGAAAGATAGGCAGCGAGGGGAAATTGGTGTAAGTGAAAAAATTTAGTCCATGTTCAGTCTGAAACTGACGTTTGGGAAAGGGAGTGAAAAGGGCGTGTCGTCGTTTCTGAGAAAAACGAGAAGGTTTGGGGAAGTTCATCAGCAGGTAATTTTCGTTGGGGGTTTTTTCGTGGGGCCCGAGTTGGTCCGGGCCCTTGGGAAAGGGTCGGTTTATTTGAAAATTGCCGCAAACCCTAGAGGGGGGGAGGCCCGGAAAAATTTGAGAGGAAAAGCGAAGGTCCCATAAATCGAAGGAGTCAAATCGGGCCCCGTCCTGAAGGGGTGAGGGAAAAAAGACCGGCAAAAAGGTACAGAGGATGGGGGAATGTCTGGGGAAAAGGGTCCCAAAAACGAGGGGGGGTCAGAATGGGGGCGGATCAAGAAAGGGGGCCCCGGGGGGGAAACCCGGGTTATGGACTGGGTTTTTCCAAATTTTTTGGTTTCTTCTTTCTTTTTGTTTTTAAGAAAAAAAAAAAAAAGAAAAAAAAGAAAAAAAAAATAAAAAAAAGAAAAAAAAGGGGGGGACCGGGGGAGGGATAGGTCCTAGGAGGGGAATGAAAGGGCCAGAAATCTCCCTCCGCGCCCAAGAGGACCTCAGCACCGCAAGTAGCGCAGATGCAGCATGGAACCCGTGCCATACCCTACCCATCATGCTAGTAAACTAACAATCCGGGATAGCAACCTCACATCTGCCGAGCTACCTCGGTGGACAAAAGAGGAGGGCGGCCGGATATCCGCCACAAAGCATACCTCTTCGGCCACCACCCCAGAATCCGAAAGATGGCTTCCAGAGATACACTCGTCGCCCGAAAGACACCCAAAGCTACTCCGGGATACCGGAGAGGGATCGGAACATCCCCAGGCGATCCAGATTCCACGGCAAACTACGCCACCGCTAAGAACCTCAACGGAATGGATGGACCCGGTATCCTTTCCCCTACCTAGGAACTAGTGCGCCTGTGGGAGAAATCCCAAAGGACAAAAAGAGGAAGGGCAAAAGGGAGGGGTGGGGAGGAGGAGGAGGACAGGAAAAAGGGGAGGATGGGGAGGATGGGATAGGGGAGGGGAGATTGGGGGGTAATTAGGTTCGGTCTGAGGAAGAAGACCGATAGGTCTAATTCCTCAGACCAAGAGCCTCTTCACCACGCCAAGGAGCCCCCCTTGAAGAGGTCTACTCTCTGAGCCTGGCTCATCTGATGCTTGCCTGGTCAACCAGGTTGTTGCTGCTGGAGGCCCACTGCCCCACATACCCATCACAGCCTGGTTGATCTGGCACCTGGTGAAGATACTTATCCAGTTTCCTCTTGAAGGCTTTCAACTCCAGGATATCTCTCCATTTTGTTCTAGGCAATTCATAGTCTATCTTTCAGTTTTTTGTTAAGGCAGAGTATCATGAAGAGCAATTTATATGGCATTGTATAAAAGCTAGACACAGGGTCCTGCAAGCCTCAGTAGGTAGACGCTGTTCCCTATCAATTCTCCTGACATGCTTGGGTCAAAGGGGATTCTAAGATATTTCACCAAGGATACTGATAGGATGGGTTCCCCTTTACACATTAAAATTATTTACCCTTCTCAGTATATTTTTTGTGCCAAAGAGTATGGCTTCCATTTTCCCAAGGTGTAATGATAATGTTGTTTACTAACCAAGTCTTTGCTTTGAAGCAGAAAAGGCAAACAATAGGGTGGACTGAGAAACTATATGGCTAGTGTTATGAATGTAGTGAATGGGTGATAAGTTGCTGAACTGTAGGTTTTAACCACCATTCATTAATTCTGTAACTAAGCATATGCAAGAAATTTCTTGAAAGAACAGCAACTGGAGAATAAAAAACTTATATTTCGTATTACACTATTATATTATATTATATCATTGCTATATTATTACTATCATGATCATTTTTTTTCTATTATATTTACTAATCTGTTTTATTTTCAAAAGGTTTGTAGTGTTTTTATTAGCATTAAAAGACCATGAGGATTAACCCTTTGACTGTCGCAACCCCCAATCCTGAGGTGTCTCCTGGTGTCGCAAAATTTAAAAAAAAAAAAAAAAATATTTTTTCTAATGAAATGATAGAGAATCTTTTCCCGATTGTAATGACACCAAAAAAACGAAATTTGATGGAAAACTGACGGAATTATGCTCTCGCGAAGTTAGCGACCTCGGCGCTGTTTACAAATCGGCGATTTCGCCCACTTTGAGCCCTATTTTCGGCTAATTCCATTGTTCCAGTCGAACAAACTCATAGCTATTTCTTTAGAACTTCATTTTTTCTATCGATTGAGTACAAGAAACTGCCCATTTACTGATTTCAACTACCTAATAATGTGGTCAGAAATTTGCAATTTGGCCAATTTCACGAAAACTAAAAAATATGACAATTTCAAAATAAAGGTCCAGAATGAACAATGCAGACATTCCAGGCTCTAAAATAACGTTTTCTTTGTTCATCAGTCACGTCTCCAGGCCCTCTGATATTACTCTTGCTTTCTATTTGAATTTTTATTCAAACAAAAAATATTAGACTTACTATTATGCAGACTACTGCAATGCTGTAATAACTGCATAAATAACATCAACCCATTCATGACTGCATATTAGAATGGCTAGTTGGACATTTATTGGACAATGGCATCATTTGTTTACTTTTGAACATTGGCAAAAATCAAACATTTCCCCTACTTTGAGCTCTATTTCTAGGTTCTTTTTATAGTAAAATCAATCAAAAACACCTCTATTTCTGTAATATGTTTTTCCATTCTATCAAATGAGACCAAGAAAACGAGAATACAACCATAAATACTATACGAAAATAGACCACAAAGTCGGCATTTTAATTAAAAAAAAACGGTCGGAGTTTTTTTTTTCTCATTATGCACTGCGTGCTCCAGGATTTTTTTTATATGGTGCACACTGACCACACAGACCCATTCTCTCACATGTGGCCTACCAGCTTTCTCCTGCTTGATTTGAAGCCGCTAGAATTTATGAGTATACATACGTCAAACACGGCACCTCGTAAAACGTATATATACGGCCGCGACAGTCAAAGGGTTAATAACCCTAAAAAAGCCAAGGAGTGATTTGCTTGTTGGATTTTTTCGGATCCTTCTTCACGATGTGGTGCCCCCGTGACCTTAATGTGAAAGTGAAAGTTTCGTTAGAAAAAATTGAAGCAGCGGGTGAAAAGAAATTGCCTAATACGCCTCCCCCCAGGATTTGAACCAAGTCTTTTGGTTGTGAACCCAATAATGCCACTGGCAAGGGCACTCCAAACACACAGTTTTAAGAAATAATCACTGCTTTAAAACTAATTATAGGCATAGAGGGGGTGAAAATTAATTTCAAAAACCTGGTAAATCAACAAACCCATCAAAAAAAAATGGATAAAAAAGTATAAGGGAAAGGCAAAAGTGGCAAAAAATATGAAAAGTCTCCATAATGGTTCAAATGTACCATTTTTTATTAAAAACGACTAGCTTTATTCGAGGGACCCTCAGAAATCCAAATAAACACTTATTTTTTTAAATTTTATAAAAAAGGTTTTTTTAAATTCAGGGGACATTTAAACTGGAAATAAGCAAAAAAAACTAAATTAATTTAGTGGTTTTAAAAAAAAGGGCTGTGCTAGCGTAAAAATATAACAGCTGTAAATAAAACATCTTGCAGGGGCAGTAGGCCTACTGTACGAACCTTTTGTTCTTTAACCCGAATAAGTGACGGAAAACTAATTGCGGGAAAAAATGCCGTGCCTAATCTAGCTAGCTAAAGAGCTCTTTGTGAAGGTGAGTGTAAAGGAAGCCCATTAAAGGACCAAAGAATCTAAAAATGCACAAAAATGCGTTTCCCACTCCCGCCCCAAAATTAGGTAAACGAGAACGTTCTTAGTTTCGTTTCAAACGTTTTTTTTCCCCCCGAACCAGATGCTTTTGTTTCCCCCCCGAACAACAGTACCAAGATGCCAGCCCGTGGGTATGGAGTGTCAAGAAGGCTAGAAAAAAAAAGCCCCCGACTAGATGATCTGTAAATGTATTCAAGGACCTGGGCAGATGAGCACCAAAAAACATTGCCTATCGTCTCCCTCCGTTGCCTTCCACGTTCTCCCTCCTCCTTCCTACATTACTCCTGCCTTTTACAGATTTATCAGGGGGGGGGGGCCCCACACCCCCCCCGGACTCGCATTCTCTACACGGCATGATGCTGGTTGCATAGCAGGGATGAAAAAGGGTCTGGAACCACCCTACTGAAAATTCTAAAACTGCAGACACATTCACCACCTTCAAAACTCCATCAAGAAAAACATCTTATCTCCCTGATACACCCTGTCAACTAATATACACGAATACCACCTGGTGAGGTTAACACGTACACTCACTCCCCATTTGACCATAAACAGAAATATCATTCCCTTCTGGGGAATTTTCCTCGGAAAATTAATGAATCTTAACTGGTCATTAAGTTGGCCTGTGATACTCCCAATACTGTAACCTTATATATAGTGCCAAAACAAAAGCATTCACATTGCTTAACTCACAACACTAGTATTTAGGTACTTACGCCATAATACAAACTTACCTCATAATCTTTGAATATTTTTAAAAACTTAAGATTTAATTTATGTCTGCCCGGAACATGCTAGCCATGCGAGGTGTCATCTAGATGGTACACCTCTGTAATTATTTTACTACATGTAAACACACAATAACTATTCTGTAAACTCAGAATGTTAACTACCTTATAGTAGAGAATAATCTTTGAATTTGAATTGAATTGGAATTGAATTGAATTGAATTGAATATACTCTAACCTGAGCCTCATGTCCTTTGTAAAAACTCTTCTACTGCTTTCAGTAACCTACCTCCTATACCTAGACACCTACAACCTCTGCCACATTTGCCCCCTATCCACCCCTGTCATATGCCTTTTACAAATCCATAAAAATGCCACAAAAAACCTTCTTTATATTTATCTAAATTAACTGGTCACCTATATGTTTCACTTGTAAACACTTGGTCTACACCACACTACCTTTCCTAAGCCTCTTGTTCATCTGCTATACCTGCACTCATTCTTCCTCTTAATTCTTTCAATAATAACTCTACCATACACTTTCCAGGTATAGGGGAGATATCATTGAATTGTAATTAGTGGATGAGGGCCATAAAACAAGGGAGAATCATTAATAAAGTTTACTGAGGGTGTCGAACCAGGTAAGAGAAGAAAACAGGGAATAATGGATTTAAGTTGAAAATTAGATTTAGAAAGGAACATAGGTAAGTACTTGGTTTTCTAACAGAGTTGTAGATGCGTGCGAACAGTCTTCCCAGTGGGGTGATAGAGGCTAGGACCTTGGGGAGCAAATTTAGAAGAGATCTGGAACAAATATATGAGTGGGGAGGGGATGGGTTTGATTCGGTGTTCATGGGGTACGGGGAGTTTTTTCTTTGGGGTAGCTTTAGCGGGATAGATGTTCGTTTTGATAAGGACCTGCCTCGTATGGGCCAGTTGGCCTTACTGCAGTGTTCCTACATTCTCTATGTTTATTATTCAACAGTCTTATTCCCATATAGTTTTTGCCACTTTTTTTTTTATCCTCTTTGCATTTATAACAAAGAAACTTGCATGCTCTCTGCCAATCCTAGGTGACCTTACCCTCTTCCATACATTTATTACATAACACCAACCATTGATCAAACCTTTAGGTACAGAATGGAGTTAGAAGTTAATAGGTGAAGCCAGACTGTGAAATGAGGCGGAAAGGGGAGTGTGAGTTTTAATAAGGGGTTTAGCTGAAAGGGGTTTGTGAAGTTAGGGAAAAGTGAGCAAGTGAGAGGGTTTTTGAAGAAGAACAATTTATAGTAATTCAGTGGTGACTTGCTAAGCAGATACTACGTGTTTACTAGGATGGAAAAGAGAAATAAATATTTTTGTATATGAGTAAAAGAGGGAAGAGTGAAAAATGGCAGGCAATTAGGGGGGTTAAGGCTGCCATAATTATACATTTTATCTTTCTAATTCCATTCATGAAGAAAGGAAATCAGTCATGGGGGCTGGAAAAGGTGAATAGATTTAACAGTGCCCTTGGACAGTAAAAAGCTCAACAGTTTGCCATCCTACCAGAAAAGAAAATGTCACTTAGCTGCAAGGTATGGCAACACGCCTACCCAAAACAAAGAACAAAAAACAGCTGGCACATAGCTCTTCTTGTATGCGCTCTTAAGGGTGATATCCAAATTAATCCGGACCTCTAAACTATTGTGCAGGGGCAAAACAGACAGAAAAATGACGGTGATAATGATGGTCTATGCTAGGAATGATAACTTAACCCCATTGTAATGCATAATAGGTCAATGTGGGACAATACAGCCATTTTATCTAAAAACATACCAAAAAGGTGCATACACTGTACTAAAGTACGCATGAAAAAACAAAAAAAGGCATTATGTAAAATGTGTAAGGGGTGGGGCATGATGGATGTATGTAATTATGCAACGGGCCAGAATTCATTTTGTGTGAACAAATGCACTTTGGCACATTTTCCCTTTAGCAATGATGAATTTTTTACCTAATTTTAATGCAAATCCCCTTTTGCCATTTCTGATGTTATAATTGTTTTTTGAAAAAGGCCTTCACTTTATTCATGTAAACGCAAGATCACTTTTTCCCTAAATTGGGAGTGATTAGGATTCTCCCCAACAAAATTAGGGCGGCAGTTATAACCATCTCTGAATCCGGTTGGATGATATGGTGACTGACGCGAGGTAAAAAATGAAGGTTACAATTTTTAAAAGCTTGATAGGAACAGAAAGGGGGGTGGAGTATGTCCCCTACTTTAGAAAGACTTAGCTTCAACCCAAGACCTGTTTTAAAATAACATTAAAACTGGGATTCTATGGTTTGAAGTGCTGTTTCCCCAAGACCAAACTCACCCTAGTAGGAAATAGTTACTGCCCTCCCACCCAGGACCAGTTTTTTTAGAAGACTTTTCAGAGTATTGTCCGGCTTGAAAACAATTGCGGAAAAATAATACTGGGCGATTTTTTAATATCTTTTTTTCGCAGAAAAAAAAAGGGGATGCAAAGGTATAAGCAAATTCTGGGGTTAAATAGTTACACCAACAAAATTAATACACCAATCAGATCACACAGTTTCAGCCCCCCTAATTGACCAATACTTTGTAACCCGCTCGGAAAACATTACTCAGTCAGGCTCATTACACAGGTCTTAGTGATCATTTCACATTTATGACCGGGAAAAATCACTGGGGATGGATAGGCCTACAAGGACAAAAAAAAAAAATGGGTCAACTAAAAAAACTACAGTAAAGAAACACTGGTAAATAGGCTACCAATTGTAACTGGACAGAGAAAACAAGTTGCACGACGTAAACGTGCCGGGAAAAAAAATTCAAAAAAAAAGTTCACTCCCTCCTTGATAATATTGCACCAGAAAAGAGGTTAGGATTAAAACGAAGAATGAACCCGGGATGCTACTAAAATTATTAGATAATTAAAAATTCAGAGACCAGTGCTAAAAAGTTTTAAAAAGCAAACAGAAAAAGATATGCGCACAAATTGAATTCCAAAGGGTGAGGAACAGAGTACAGAGATTTAAAAAAGGAGCAAAGGCAAAGACTTTGCTCAAAAATTGAAGAGATAAGCATAACCCCGGGAAAGTCTGGCAAAACCCCTAAAACAGTGGGGTTTAAGCCATAAGTAGTAGATAGGTTAAATATATCATATCGATAAGAGGTATGCCACGAAAATTAAGGTGGCAAATTGTTTTAAATTTTCCTATACCTCTTTTTTGCATCAACACTAGTAAGTTAAAACTCCCCAGCGCATCAAATACCTTTAACACAGACTCGGGTGTTTAAACTACTTACCAATAAAGGGGTAACCCAAACAGTTGTAAATGTAAGTGTTTTCTATGCTTTATTTAAAAAAAACTAAGCAGGTTAAACCCAATAAGGCACAGACCTGAAAACATCCCGTTAAATTCCTAAAAAATGGTGCTTCTGAACTGTCAATCCCCATTGTACATAATAAATTTCAATCACCATAATACCGTACCCGGGGGGGTTCAAGGAGGGGCCCGAGTTTCTCCCATCTTCAAGAAAAATAGTAGGTCTGATGTAAGCAATATAGGCCTGTTAGTATATAGTTAAAAATTTCCAAAAATTTTAGAGGGGGGGCAGTGACTCTAAGTGTTAAGTACCTTTAATAAACAACTTCTCCTTTCTATCAATCGGGCTTTAGAAGATCTTACTCAAAACCCACACCTCCCCAATTAAATTTATGGATTACCTGAGAAATGAAAAGTCAAGGGGAACTTAGGTATGGTTTAACCTTAGACCTGCAAAAGGCCTTCGTACGGGCAAACCCCAATATTTATGTACGAAAATTCAAAAATTCGGTATGGTTTGTAGATGGTTTTTAAGTTTAATTTTGCAATGGGGGACAAATTGTCAAAACAAAAAAAAGGAATCAGAAAACCCCCGCCCTAACATGTGGGGTTCCCAGGTTTGTTTCGGGTCCTTTTTATTCTTTGTTTTGTCAAGACATGCCCATCAGTGTCAAAGGGAAATCTTACTGTATTTTGATGAGAGTGCCCTGTTAGTGTAGGTAAAACCCACAAAATTAGCTAATTTTTAACACTGGAAAATGGAGTCCTGCAGCAAATGGTTTAGACAACAAAACTTCATTACACCTGGGAAAAAAATGAAGCCATTCTCTTTGGCACGAAACATAAACTGAGAAGGCTAAATAATTTTAATGTCCAGTGTATGGGGAGCCCATCACTTTGGTTTCATCAGTAAAATATTTTGGGAAACCCCTTTGACCCTGCATGTTGGAGAATTTATAGGGAACAGTGTTTTTAAAGAAAGCGATGCCCCGAAGAAGTTCCTGTTAGACAAGCAAGTGTCTACTACGAGGCTCGCAGGCCCCCTGTCTACCCTTATTTTAATTTCCATATGGATTCGGGGTTTGTTTTTCATGGTAATCTGCCTTGACAAAAAAAAAAAAAATGAAAAAAGTGCAAATCCCCCAGAACAAAATCTTTTAAATTATCCCGGGGCTGGGACCAAGAGAACATGGGCCATGATGAATTACAGAGTTGGTTGTGAATGTTGAAGACGAGTAAACAATGAAGCTAAATCGTTTATAAAAAATTGCTCACAAACAGTGTCCGAATATCTTTCTGTCAAGTTTGTCAAAGGGTTGGGAACCCAAAAGGAATCATAGTACTAGGGGGGGAGAGCAAACTTTGTAGTCCCCAGTCTTTGGGCCGGCTTAAACACCTTTTATTGTACAGCAATAAAGGAATGGAAAAAGACTACCCACATGTCAAAACCAGCATGCATGAACCAGTTCAAAAGAGGCCCAAAAAGGGGTCTGATGAGTAGCTACAGAAAGGGAGGGGAATGATTTTTATTTTTTTTGCAACATAGTGTAAATTTTCCTTATTCCTAGTAATGACCTCGTATTGTGATGGGCTTAAAGACCCTCGTGTAGTACATAGTCTTTTTGTTTTGATAATAAATGTACCCTGCCTCGGTGGGGGACGGCCGACTTGTTGAAAAAAAAAAAAAAAAAAAAAAAAAAATGATGTTACCTTCATTTTAGAATAAAAAGAAAATATTATAACCTTTTATTAATAATAAAGGTAAAAGGACCCCAATGGAAATAAGTCACTCTGTCTGACTTTTTTGGGTTATCCTGGGTTTCTACAATATGCGCTATGTATGAAAATTCTATGTAACTGTATTTGTGTATACCTGAAAAAAACTTATTTATTACTTACAAAACCCCTCCAAAACAATCCCCACCTGCTTTAACATTTCTATTTTTTTCCCATCAATCCCAGCTCCTTCCCCCCCTTTCATTCTCCCCACTGCCATAAATTTCCCCCTTTACTCACAACGGTCATCCCACCCCTAAAAGTTTATTCCCCCTTGCCCATAACGAAATCACAGTTCCCTATCTTCATAAACATTTAACAATTCCTCAAAATATTCCCTCCATCTTCCCAATACCTCTAACTCTCCATTTAATAACATTTAATAACAGGCCATTAAATTCCACTGTAAACCCTCCCCTAAACAACTCCTTGACAGTTACAACAGAATGCACAAGCACAAAACAAGGCATAAGGCACTTTTCAAACTTTTCCTAACTAGTCACAAGTTTGCCTGTGATACTCCAATATAGAAACTATGTATTGTGCCAAAACAAAAGCATTCACATTGCTAAACTCACAAACTAGTATTTAGTCACTTAGTATTTAGTCATCTTACTCCACAATTTGTAACAGTTTAGGGTTAAGAATTAATCTATGTTTGCCCGAAATGCCTAGCCTTGCTAGGTGTTCTAGTGGCCCCCTCTGTAATTAGTATTTTATTACATGTAAACCACACAATAACCAAAATCTGTAAATCCTGCATTGTAATCCTTATAGAGAATAAACTTTGATTTGATTTGATCCCTCGAGTCAGACTCTCACTATGCAATAATGCTATGCACATAGAAGGCCCGAAGATCTGGAACTCGCTACTGGAACAGGTCAAGGATCCCCTGACAGCTTATAAATTTAGGACTTTGCTAAGAAATCATCTTATCTCACAATATTAACCAAATCGACCAAACATCT
>NC_069476.1:4230080-4392580 GCF_026875155.1 Cherax quadricarinatus | reverse complement strand
TAACAAAATGCAAGACAGTGGCAAAGTTGATAGAGTGACTAATGAACGTATTCAAAAACCAGTGACAGTGACTGATTATACACAAAACATGCGTTTGGTTGACAAATGTGACATGCAGATTGGCTTTGTTGATTGTGTTCATAAAAGTTACAAGTGGTACACTTGTACCAAATGAAGACTGGCAACAGACCACCGTATGGTGAATTTTGTTTGTCTATTGTCAGACAATTCATAATGAAGTACCAGGTAACAACACCTGCTATACAAAACTGTCCTTGAACTCCTCAGGAAATACCCAAGCGTTTGAGGAGGAAAGGTGATCATTTCATAATACAGCTTCCTGCAACTAAGAAGAAATTTGCTCAGAAGAGATGTGTTGTCTGTGCACAAACAAAACAATGGCAACAAAGACGCAAAGACACTCGGTTTATGTGTGAGGAATGTAAGGTACCTTTGTGCATGGTACCTTGTTTCAAGGACCTCCACAGGCTGCAGCAGTTCTAGAAACATGTCCAGTGACTGTACATATGTAAATATATAACAGAACATTAGTACAGGTACCATCCGACTTACGACCGAGTTCGGTTCCAAGAAACCAGTCGTAAATCGAAATGGATGTAAGTCGAACTTTACTACTGAATATCAACATCACATTTTTGTAATGACTTTATTTTATTGTTTTATTTTGGTATTTCATGTTTTACTTTACTTTTTTTATGCTGTTAGTACTGTATTTTATACTGTAAGGTTTAGGATAAACACTGTGTACAACACAAACAGTTGTTTATTTCCCAGAAATTTGGCATAGAAAACAAGGTCGTAAGTCGAATGGTCGTATGTCGAGCAGGTCGTAAGTCGGATGGTAGGTGTATTATACAACATTTGTGCATGTTTATTGTAGTAAATAATGGTGGTAAACAATATTATAAAAATAACTTTAGTGCAGTTATTGTGTTCAATACAGTGAGTGTCTATATATACATTATATACAGTATTGGTCTCACAGGCCACAAATGTTACTAGAAAAAGAAAAAAATTAGAAAAGAAAAGAAAAAAGTATAAAAAACGTAAAATAAAGAAATGCGATTTTTGCAGAAGTTGCTGATGTTGCTGCCACCCGGTCATTTTGGGTCAACTTCCCGCCTCTATATCTCGGTAAGTACTGATCAGAATTTTTTTTTTGTTTTATTACCTTCACAAAAATATTATCTTTAATTCTGTAAGAAAAAAATTTTTTTTTTTTTCAAAATTTCTTGGACACTGGGGGCACCGCTTCAGATTTTGCCTTTGGACGCTGAAAGGGTTAACATGGTAGTTACATTCCTGAAAATGGCGTGTTATGTAAAAAACCGTGTTAGATGAACTGAAGAACTTATGGGAAAAATGGGGTTACGTTTCTGGGAGCCCCAAAAAAAAACAAACCACTTTTTTTTTTTAGGCCTCCACATCTTACAAAAATAAAAGTGATTATGGAATTGTAGTTCATTGTTGTGATGTATTATGTTGTTTTTACTGGTTAAGACTACAAATGTAACAGAAATAATAGTACAGTGGAATCTTAACTTATGAATTTTATCTGTTCCAGGAGCTAGCTCGTAACTCCATTTACTCGTGTATCAAATTAATTTTCCTCATTTAAATTAATTGAAAAGCCATTAATCCATTCCTGTACTCTGGAGAGACAAGAAAAAATACTTGAATATGACGCTATTATCAGCTGTACGGCTTATTTACCTATCACAATTCATCTAGTATGACATAATAAACAATATAACACAAAAACATGATATATACTCTAGAATGAATAAAATAGGCCGTAATATGGTGGCAGAAGCAGCGGCAGAAGCATCCACCATTTCATGTCCAACTTTGACTATATAGTATCTTCCCATGTTCTTATTATAAGAGAAAATGGAGTATTTTTGAGGCTAACTGCAGTAGATCACTAGTTTTCTAAGGAAAATGCTGAAAATATCGTATATAAACACATAATAAATCATAATACACTACAGAATGTAAAGAAATAATAAATTGTTTATATAAAGTGTGTATATGTGCTTACACACTTGGAGCAGAGATGGAGGCAGAGTCTGAGTGTGGAGGAGATTGAGTGTGGAGGAGGTTGAGTGTAGGGGAAGTTGAGGGTGGGAGATTCGCAGTGCAGCATATTCAATTCAATTCAATTCAAGTTTATTCTCTATAAGGGTTACAATGTGGGGTTTACAGGTTTTGGGTATTGTGTGGTTTACATGTTATAAAATACTAATTACAGAGGGGGCCACTAGGACACCTAGCATGGCTAGGCATTTTGGGCAGACTTAGATTAATTCTTAACATTAAATCCTTACAGATTATGGTATTAAGGCTAAATGACTACATCATAATTTGTGAGTTTAGCAATGTGAATGCTTTTGTTTCGGCACAATACAAAGTGTCTATATTGGAGTATCATAGGCAAACTTATGACTAGTTTGGGTTTATTATTTTAAGAATAAGATTAGTATTTCTGGGTTTATAGTCAGTGGGGTGAGTTTAGTGTAATTGTGAACCACCAGGTGGTTTTTCATGTAGTTAGTTGTCGGAGTGTATCAGGGAGATAAATGTTTTCTAACTGTAGTTTTGAAAGTGATGAATGTGCCTGCAGTTCTAGAGTTTACAGGTACGGTGTTCCAGATTTTAGGTCCTTTGAAATACATTGAATTTTTGTAAAGGTTTAGTTGAACACGGGGAATGTCATAGACATGTTTGTGTCTGGTGTTATGCCTGTGGATCCTGTCACAACTATCAAGAAAGCGTTTTAGGTCAAGGTTAATATTGGAATTTAAGGTCCTGTAGATATAGATTGCACAGTAGTAAGTGTGGATGTTCTGAACAGGGAGTAAGTTTAGATCTATGAAGAGTGGGGGGGTGTGTTGCCAGGGATGGGATTTAGTGATTCTTACTGCGGCTTTTTGTTGGCTTTAGGTGTGTTGCTGCAGTTGAACCCCAAGCACAGATAGCATAGGTAAGGTATGGATATATAAGTGAATGGTATAGTGTGAGAAGGGCAGTTTGTGGCACGTAGTATCGTATCTTGGAGAGGATCCCCACCGTTTTGGATACTTTTTTTGTTATGTGTTGGATATGGGTGCTGAAATTCAGGTTGTTGTCGAGGTATAGGCCAAGAAATTTGCCCTCATTGTGTCTGGCAATTAGAGTGTTGTCGATCTTAATGTTAAGTTGTGCAATACCTGCTCTGCTACCAAACATAATAAAGCAGGTTTTGCCAGTGTTAAGTGTAAGTTTATTGGCTGTCATCCAAGTCGATATTTTGAGCAGCTCCTCATTAACAATGGTGTTGAGGGTGGCAAGATTAGGGTGTTAGGTAAGACACATATGCAACAGTTAGGTATCTTTATTTCGAAACGTTTCGCCTACACAGTAGGCTTCTTCAGTCGAGTACAGGAAAGTTGATAGAAGCAGAAGATACTTGAAGACGATGTAATCAGTCCATCACCCTTAAAGTTTTGAGGTGGTCAGTCCCTCAGTCTGGAGAAGAGCATTGTTCCATACATATTGTTTCATACTGTGGAACAATGCTCTTCTCCAGACTGAGGGACTGACCACCTCAAAACTTTAAGGGTGATGGACTGATTACATCGTCTTCAAGTATCTTCTGCTTCTATCAACTTTCCTGTACTCGACTGAAGAAGCCTACTGTGTAAGTGAAACATTTTGAAATAAAGGTACCTAACTGTTTCATATGTGTCTTACCTAACAACCTGTCGGTATTTTATACCATTTTAATGTTCAAGATTAGGGTGGGAGATGACATGTAGAGAGAATGGAGCGAAACAGAATGACTTCAAGAGTGTATCAGTCTGTAGTGGAAGGAAGGCGGGGTAGGGGTCGGCCTAGGAAAGGTTGGAGAGAGGGGGTAAAGGAGGTTTTGTGTGCGAGGGGCTTGGACTTCCAGCAGGTATGCATGAGCGTGTTTGATAGGAGTGAATGGAGACAAATGGTTTTTAATACTTGATGTGCTGTTGGAGTGTGAGCAAAATAACATTTATGAAGAGATTCAGGGAAACCGGCAGGCCGGACTTGAGTCCTGGAGATGGGAAGTACAGTGCCTGCACTCTGAAGGAGGGTTTTAATTTTGCAGTTTAAAAACGAGTGTAAAGCACCCTTCTGGCAAGACAGTAAAGGAGTGAATGATGGTGAAAGTTTTTCTTTTTCGGCCACCCTCCCTTGGTGGGAATCGGCCAGTGTGATAATAATAATAATAATAATGACATAAGTCGTGTCGTCAGCAAAGAGAATGGTTTTCAGGTTTTGGGATATTTTGGAAGATCTAGATTTAAATGAGAAGAGCAGGGGTCCAAGGACACTTCCCTGCGGAACTCCAGTATCAAGGGGCCCGGGTATTGTTGAGGCTGTGTCTTTAAGGGTGACATACTGATACCTATTAGAAAGGTAGGATTTAAAATATGCAAGCGCATGGCCTCTTATACCATAGTGGTCAAGTTTTGGGGAGTAGGATGCCGTGGTCACTGTGTCGAACGCTTTCTTTCGTCAATAAAAATTCCTAGGGGAAATATTCCTTATTTTCAAAAGATGTTAGGGGCCCTGTAAACCTCCAACAACAACTTTGTTTTGTTTCATCACTGAACATAACTGATATAATTTGTTCTGTTTAACCCTTAAATGGTCCAAACGTAATATATACGTTTTTTCAACATCTGAAAGTAGTATGTAAAAAAATGTAGACCCTTCTTTTTTTTTTTAAACATTTGAAAATGTGTAAAAAAAAACTTTTATCTACTTTTTTTTGTTATACAGGGGAAACCCCCGCTTAACGATCACCTCCAAATGGCACCAATTATGTAAGTGTATTTATGTAAGTGCGTTTGTACGTAGGTTTGGGGGTCGAAATGGACTAATCTACTTCACAATTTTCCCCTTATGGGAAAAAATTTCGGTCAGAAACTGGCACCTGAACATACTACTGGAATGAAAAAAGTTCGTTAACCGGGGGTCCACTGTATTTGAAAAATTGTAAAAAAAAGTAAATCTACTTTTGTAGCACTACGAATTTGAACGTCGATCTGTTTGGACGGTTTAAGGGTTAATCACTGAACATAACTGATACAATTTGTTTTGTTAAACCTTTCACTTCTTTCACTTTTTTCTTACTTTTTACTGCCTCATGCTTTCTTGCAGATGATACCCTCAGTCACGGTATCTCCTGCAGCTGCTTCTCTCTCAACCACGTCAGCAGCAGCTTCTCCATCTATTCATGGACAGAAGTCTACAGCTTAGACATTACGTAATGCCCTTGGTTTGGGGCTATAGCCTTTATTGACTCCTGCTGCTTTAGTATCGTACATATAGTAGATGTATTTCGCTGTATTATCTGGCTAAATCCATAACTGTGGACTTTGCTTATGTTTATCTATGATTTCTTGCTTTAATTCCATGGAAATCATCGTTTTTTTCTTCTCAGCACTGTCCTTTGCACTTATTTCCTTAGGACCTATGTTTTGAAAAGCGAAATTTGGCCAAATGACTGTCAAAAATGTAAGCAAAGGAGGAGAGAACTGCTCACCACAGCGATGTAAACCCCATGTACTGCTTACCGGATGTTTGGAATCAGCTGCGCCCAAATAGCGCAGCATTGTTAATTATTATTACGTACGTATTATGTGCATAATGCGTAAGTAATTGTAATAATAATTATTATTATTATATTTTTTATTATTGATAATTTAGGGAACTGAAGCTCTATCGTTATTATAATTATTTTTAAAATCATTATTATATTAATTTTGGGAACTAGAGCACATATCCAATTCGAAGTTAAGACACAGTGCAACATCTGGATATCTTTATTGTAGACGTTTCGCCATCCCCGTGTCTTTAACAATACAGATTCTAGGACATAATAGGGAAAACAGTAGAACTAATACAAAAGATGAGTAATCAGCCCTCGGCCTTGGAGTTATGTTCACAGCATCGTGGTGGAGGAGAATCTGGAGCAAAGGCAAGAAGACTGGCGGTTATATAGGCGTCAGTGGATAGGGACGGCACAGACGATGGCAAATTCACGGGTAGGCGGGTTTCCCCGTGGAAGTAGGCCCTTTCCCCAAAGAGATGGGTTAGTTGCAGCACCCGTAAAAGAAGGTTTTTGAATGCCTTTTAACCAATTTTTCCCAAAGATGTTGCGGGGTGCCCGACAATTTTTGCAAAAAATATAAAATCCGCCCAATAGAAAGTTAAGACAAAAATGTGAAAGGGTCTCCAAAAAAAGATACCCGGGTTTTGCACGTGCCCAAACCCTTTAAATATTGTAGGTATTTTATCCCTTTCTTGCAAACAATACCCAAATTTTCCCTTTAGATCATGAGCCCCTAAAAAAAACTTCAAGGAACCTTGTGCTGGTGAGGGGCTTCAGGTCCCAAATTTATAATAAAAATAAAAAATTATAAAAAATTAAAACCGAGAGTTTCAAAACGAACCCAAACCCTCAGTGCAGTTTACCCTCGCTGGGGAAAGAAATTTTCTTCGTGCTTTGTTTTAATTTTTTAAACAGTCTTTTAAACCCAAAAATTTTGCTTTTTTACAACCCATTGGTCCTAAGAAAGAAAGGGGTTTTAAGGACGTGCTGAAAAAAAAGGGGTGCTTCCATTATTATTATTATTATATTATTACTATTATTTTTTTTAATTTTTTTAAAATTAAAATTACTTTTTTATTTTTTATTATTAATTTAGGGAACTAGGGGCACTATGCATTTTCCCTAGTTAAGGGCCCCTCTCACCAGCATAAAGGGGAACCCCTTGATGCTGGTTAGGGGCTTCAACTCCCTAAATTATCAATAAAAATTAATTAAATAATAAAAACGTAATAATTTTTAAAATTAAGGGACGAGTTTTCGGGGTTCCCAAAATTAAAAATAATATTTTTAAACAAAAAGACTTCAGAACAAAAGTCAACTCAGTCCCCACTTTTTTAACCCTAGCTGGGGAAAAACAGTTCTTCCTGTTTTTTGCTTAGGGGGGGGGGGGGGGCAGTCTTTTGGGGGCCAAATTTTGCTTTTCAACCATAGGCTTAAAAGTAAGTGTAAAGGCAGTGCTGAAAAGGGAAAAAGGGATGTTTCCCAAAGGAAATTAAAACATAAAAATCATAGAACACAAGAGAGGTGTCCGGTTTTGGGTTGGGGGGAAAAAAGGGGGGGGGTTAGCGGGGCTCTTTAACCCAAAAATGTTTGCTCATAAAATCACAGAAAAAAAAGCGACCGATCGATGCTCGAAAACTAAAAAAATTCATGGGTTTGGGATATCGTAATTTCAAGGTTCCACTGTATTTCTTACCTTAAATTGCAGGTGCTGGTGTTTGTGGTGATTTTTGAAGAGATTGGAGGTTATTTGTGGTTTCTGGGGTGAGGGGGATGGGGGAGAGGTTTGGTAAGAAGGTTTCCCGAGGTTTTCACCTTGGAAATGTCTAACTTTAAGTCATTCAGTCCCTCAACCAGTAAGTCATTCAGTCAATCAAGTCAGTAAGCATTTAATCAAATCATTAAAAACATTCAGTCAAGTCAGTAATTTAAATTCAGTCAGTCAAGTCAGTAAGTCGTTCACCCAAATCAGTAAGCATTCAGCCATGTCAGTATGTCGTTCAGTCAGTCAGTAAGTTCATTCAGTTAAAGTCAGTAAGTCATTCAGTCAAGTCAGTAAGTCATTCAGTCAAATCAGTAAGTCAGTCATTCAGTAAGCCCAGTTATTCAGTCATCAAGTCAGTAAAACCATTCAGCCAAGTCAGTACATCATTTGGGCCAAGTCAGTAAAGTCTTTCATCAGTAAGTTATTTAGTCAAGTCAGTAATTTGTTCATTCAAGTCAGAAGTCAATCATTTAAAAATCAATAAGTCTTTTCAGTCAAGTCAGTAATTGTTTAGTCAAGAGTCAGTAAGTCATTCAGTCAAGTCAGTAAGTCAGTCATTCAGTCAAGTCAGTAAGTCAGTCATTCAGTCAAGTCAGTAAGTCAGTCATTCAGTCAAGTCAGTAAGTCAGTCATTCAGTCAAGTCAGTAAGCCCAGTCATTCAGTCAAGTCAGTAAGTCAGTCATTCAGTCAAGTCAGTAAGTCAGTCTTTTCAGTCAAGTCATAAGTCATTTCATTCAGTCAAGTCAGTAAGTCAGTCATTCAGTCAAGTAAGTAATCTATTCAGTCAAGTCAGTCATACAAACTCATGTTTACCTCTTTTTATGTGTACAAGTAACACTTCATTACGGGTATCTCTTGTCTAATATCTTTGTTTCCTTCATTATTCTAAGACTTAAATGCTTTATACCTTTTTTTTGCCACTTCCAGCAACACTGGTATGCCTACTGGGTGCCATGATTGCTTGGCAGATACAAGATATAGTAATTACAAGATCAAAACACAATTCACAAACACAGCTAGCTTGTAGCAGAGAAAACTGGACACTATGAAGTACGAATGCTGGAATGGGGGGGTTTGGTGTCGGGGGGTGGCAGGGGGTGGCGGGAGGTCTCCCTGGCTGATCCACATCAAGGCGGCCCCTTAAGGAAAAAAGGGAAAAAATTTTTTTTTCTTTACGCTCCTTTTAATTAAATTTTAAAAGTTTTTTAAAAATTTTCACAATTTTCAATTTCTTTCCTAATTGGCCAAAAAACTTGCAAAGACGGTCTCTGGAAGGGTTATTTTGAAAAGTCTTTTTGTTTTTATTTTCCCCAAAAAAAACAATTTTAAAAACACCCCATAAAAATTTACCCATCCCAAAAAACCCCCAAAAAAAAAAACCCCCCCCCCCCCCCCCCCCCCCCACTAATTAAAAAAAACCCCAACCCCCCCCCCCCCAAGGTTTTTTTATCCCCCCCCCCCCTTGGGGGGCCCCCTGTATTATTGATAATTAGTATCATTTTATGACATTTTTTTATTGTAATTTTCATTTAAAATTAATTAAAAATAAATTTTAAAATATTATGGGGCTTAGAGGATAAGTGTTCTTTTTGTGTGTACCAACTATGCTTTATCTCCTTACATAAACATTTGAGTACCACTCAATAAATTTATTTGGTGTATATCTTTTCAAGGGTCAATTTGACCCCATGGCCTGGTCTGTGACATAAATGTAAAATTTTATTGACTTTTAATCTAGTTAGGTTTAAGCTTGTCTGAAATGCTCTGCATAATCAGGGCTTTCCATGTGCCATATTAAATGTTTTTCAATTTTGTACAACAATGTATCGTAGAAATAAAAAAAAAAAGTGGAATTTGAATGCACACCAGTATGCCACTGACTCCAATCACTATTATGTACTAGTTTGTGACAGATATCTTAGTAAAGATAAAGATAAAAATTTGACTTCTTTGCAAAGGTTAAAATGTGTAATTACTGTTTTAATTTGTTAAGTACGTACAAAGAAAGCCACTATCATGCCAGGGCATTTCAGGAAAGCTAATCCTAGTACATAATAACTACTTAAGTCTAGACAAGATAAGAGTGTAGATAAATAGTTCAGAGACCCAAAACAAGTTTAATAAATTAGACATGTGCAACACTTGGGTATCTTTACTGAGGAAACGTTTCGCCACACAGTGGTTTCATCAATCCATACAAAGGAGAATGGTGATGTAATCAAGATTGATGGACTGATTACATTGATTCAAGGCTGAGGGACTGATTACCTCAAACTCCTTCTGTTCTTCATCATTCTCCTTTGAAATGGACTGATGAAGCCATTGTGTGGCAAAACGTTTCCTCACTAAAGATACCCAAGTGTTGCACATGTGTCTAATTTATCAAGATAAGAGTGGTTAACAATGCAGAAGTTATGTAAACAGTTCCATTTTACTGTTAAAGTTGCAGACTTTTTCACTAAAAAAAAAAACTTGAAAATTCTTGAAGCATTTTTCTGAACACAATTTAGAACAAGCGATAATATCTCATCAGCAGCCGTATGAAGTACTGCTACACGGAAAAAAACAAACCAGAGATGCATCAGAGAATACTTGAGCACTCAGTATAGCTTTCAACTACAACAGCTACTGGCAACTCTGCATCCACCTGAGCCCATTAGGGCCACATCAACCCCTTGCCACAAAATTCCATACCAACAAGCAACCACAACCAGAAAAGAGGTTTAAGACAGAAGATAATAATTTGTTACTTAGTGGGAAAATTAAAAGAAATTTCCTTGGTGAGTATAGGATTTTGAGGCAGATAAACCATATTTTCCATACATTCTTCACTTTACAAAAGATTATTTTTCAAAAGGTGCAAATTTTCGGGGAACGAAAACCATTTTTTGATGGGTTTATTGTAATTTGCTATTGACAATTATTTAAAAAGTGTTTCCAAGAATGTCTATTTCTTTTTTAGTAATAAGGTAAAAAAATAAATAATTAAAATTTACAACCAAAATTTAATGTTAGTTTTAACCCTTGAGGGTCCGTGGTAACTAGGGTTTTTAAAACGGGGGGCCAAAACCGAGTCTGCGTCAGAGCTCGGCTCACTCTGAAAGTTTGGAGTGGAAAATTTTGGGCCTGTAGAGAAAATACATCTATGTGGAATGGTGCCCACATAAAACAAATACTGCACCCAACAAGTGCAAAATGGAGAAAAAACTGAGCCCATAATTTTCGTTTAAAACAGAATTTTGCATGTTTTTTCATGTTTTTTTTAGTTGTATTTGCGATTTTGTGGCTCAATTTGTAGAAGGAAGAACTTACAGAAATAGAGATGATTTTGATGGCTTAAAATTTGAGCTGAAAGTACAGAAATGTTTAATTTTTGCTATGTTAAGAGTAAACAAATTCCTCACACGTCAAAATCCCCAGCTGGTGGGTCAAATTATTTGTTTCTAAATGTGCTGATATATTTAACAATTATTAAAAATTTTGCATGACGAAATCTTCCATTTTTTGGGTTTGAATAAAAATTCTTTTACATAAATTTAAAAATAAAAAAGGAAAAAATTTGTAAAGCCTGAAAACGTAGCAATGAACAAGGAAAATTAGTTTAGTGCCCGGAATGCCCGCATTGTTTATTCGGGCCCTATTTTGAAACTGGAATATTTTTGAACTTTTTCACAAAAAGGCCCAAAATTTCTAATTTCCCAACACTTTTTTTTGTAGTTGAAACAGTTGACTTGCCGATTTCTTGTGCTCAGTCGATAGAATAGAAGTAATACTAGTGAAATAGCCAAGAATTTGGTCGACTGGAATAAAGTAATTGGCCTAAAAATGGGAGTCAGAGTCGGCAAAATCACTGATGCGTAAATATCACCGACACATCAAAATTCGCGAGAGCATAATTTCGTCACTTTTCCATCAAATTTCGTACTTTTTGTTTTATTACCTTCAGAAAAAGATTCTCTACCATTTCATAATTCTTGGACACTGGTGCACACTTTGAAATTTGGCCTTGGACCCTGAAAGGGTTAAGTAGTGTGTAAGCATTAGGATTAGTTTACCCAAATTGCCCTGGCATGTTAGTGGTTTTCTTTGTACTTAACAACACTTTATAAAAAATAAATCACACATTGTAACCTTTGTAGAGAAATAAAATTTTGTTGTTTGTTTACTGTATTGTTAAGTGGGACTATCGGGTAAATGATTGATGGCATAAGCCATTTTATTTTTTAGATTTCTGTTAATACCATGTACTAAATTCATTTAAAAAATAGACATTGTCTTAATACTAGTCTAAGTTTTCCCAAAATGCTGTGTATCCTACGGGCTCTCTAATTACTGAATATTTTGTACAATGACTTGAAATAAAAAAAAAATTTAATCTGAATTATTGCTACAAACATTTTGACTGAACATGATCAAGTTCTTGATAAAGTAAATGTTATAAGGGATTACTTGAACTATTTAACCCCTTGACTGTCACAACCCTCAATCCTGAAGTTTCTCCTGGTGTCGCAAAATTTAAAAAAAAAAAAAAAATTATTTTTTCTTATGAAATGATAGAGAATCTTTTCCCAATTGTAATGACACCAAAAAACACAAAATTTGATGGAAAACTGACGGAATTACGCTCTCGCGAAGTTAGCGACCTAAGCGATATTTACAAATCGGCGATTTGCCCACTTTGAGCCCTATTTTCAGCTAATTCCATTTTTCCAGTCGACCAAACTCATAGCTAATTCTTTAGATCTCCATTTTTTCTATCGACTGAGTACATGAAACTGCCCATTTACCGATTTCAACTACCCAATAATGTGGTGAGAAATTTGCAATTTGGCCAATTTCACGAAAATTAAAAAATATGACAATTTCAAAATAAGGTCCAGAATGAACAATGCAGACATTCCTGGCTCTAAAATAACATTTTCTTTGTTCATCAGTCACGTCTCCAGGCCCCTCTGATATTACTCTTGCTTTCTATTTTGAATTTTTATTAAAACAAAAAATAGAAGATTTACTGTTATGCAGACTACTTCAATACTGTAATAAATTGTATAAATAACATCAACCCATTCATGACTGCATATTAGAATGGCTAGTTGGACATTTATTGGACAATGACATCATTTGTTTACTTTTGAACATCGGCAAAAATCAAACATTTCCCCTACTTTGAGCTCCATTTCTAGGTTCTTTTTATAGTAAATCAATCAACATCACTTCTATTTCTATAATATGTTTTCCATTCTATCAAATGAGACCAAGAAAACGAGAATACAACCATAAATACTATACGAAAATAGACCACAAAGTTGGCATTTTAATTAAAAAAAGGGTCGGGTTTTTTTTTTTTCTCATTATGCACTGCATGCTCCAGGATTTTTTTTATATGGTGCACACTGACCACACAGACCCATTCTCTCACATGTGGGCCTACAGCTTTCTCCTGCTTGATTTGAAGCCGCTAGAATTTATGAGTATATATACGTCAAACACGGTACCTCGTTAAGACGTATATATACGACCTCGACAGTCAAAGGGTTAAGATTATCTATTGAAATAAAGATGTACAAGATCAAATCATATTACATAATAATAAAGTATAAATATAAAATAGTGAGTGAGCAGCTACTTTATACTTACTTAAGATTCAGCATCTTTGGAGCTGAGAAAAATCCACTTCTCATTACTGCACTTATTTTGTTCTGCAATAATTTGTATGGCATGACCCACCAAGCCCGAGCCTCCAGTCACAACTACCACCATTTCTTCTGTTGTAGCCATATTTCAAAGTTCAAATGACGAACACTGAAAATGAAATATTTTTGTTATTACTATATAAAAAAGAAAACTCAAGTAAGCCGAACAGCCTTGACTCCCCCCAAAATTATCTTATATAGCCTCTCCTCACTTAACGATGGAGTTCCGTTCCTAAGACCACGTCGGTAAACAAATTCGTTGCTAAGCAAGAAGCATACTATAATGGTAGTGGGTTTGCGTCAACCATCTTTGATATTGTTTTAATGTCACTTTTGCACCATTTATAACATTTTTAGTATATTTTTAAATGTATGCTGTATACTGTAATAAACAGAATAGAGGAAATCAGCTCTAATGCACACTATTTAAGCATGCATACTGGTCAGAGAGCCCGTTGAAAAGTCCAAGTCATCGGTAAATAGTACGTTTCTAAGTGAGGAGAGGCTGTACTGTTCATGGTCCAAGTCGGACCGAAACGTCGTCGTAAGCTTCTCTCTTTTATGTGCGGGTTATTTGTGTATCGTTCCAGTCATGGTATTGTGCCTTTTTGTTATTTATTTAGGCTGTACTGTATAATGATAGCTATGTTCACACAAATTAACATACAGCAGAACCCCCATATCCTAGGATTCAGTTTCTGTGGTTTCAGTTATCTGCGGTTTATAGTAGCCCAAAATATCAGAAATAAATGATTCATCAGTTTCAAATTGTGTGTCATTCATCATCATAAGCATTGTGTCAAACGTCACATCATATCATTACAGCAACAATAAAAAATGGAGAAGCCAGTGAGTACCCACAATAGGCTATGATATTTTGTTTATTAAAGGGCGAGGTAACCACGCTCAGGTGGGCAGGTAAAAAAAAAAAAGAGTTAAGCTTCCCAAAAAGTAATGCAACAATCTGGCAACATTTTAGTGTAAATCTCATTTTTCATATAATGTTTCTAAAGAAACTTAAAGTGACAACAACATTTATTGTGATGACACTACAGTCAGTAAATTTTCGGCAATTTTTTCCTGAATTTTTTTCCTCTAATATATTAAAATCACGTTTTTGGCATCATTACAAAGTGGGAGGAGCTTATCCCAGACAAGCAATAGCTAAGAGCAAGTCTCAGTATCAGTAGTGCTGGAGACGTCATAATGTAAGAAGCATATCGATCTGGGGAAGTATAGTCGTACGGTAGACCCATGTATCCTCTGGTCTGGTATCTGCGGTTTAATTTAAATCCAGGGTTTACTGTGACCTGAAAATAACCCCTTAATTTTGCTTAATAATGGCCTCAAAGTGCAAAATAATGAAGTCCTTCAAAGCCTAATAGAAACCATGAAGTGCTTTCCATCAGTGAAAAAGTGATAATTCTCCACTTATTGTGCATAATTTATCAATTAAACTTTATAATAGGCATGTATAGGACTTGTACATAAAGTTTGTTATTATTCGTGGTAGGTCATTGGAACGTAGCTGCCACGGATACAGGGGCCCTACTGTATTTTTATGCTATTATTGACAATTTTATTATTTTAGGTATCACATTTTTCAGTGATGTTGCAGTTTAAAAACTGTAGTGTAAAGCACCCTTCTGGCAAGACAGTGATGGAGTGAATGATGGTGAAAGCTTTTCTTTTTCGGGCCACATTGCCTTGGTGGGAATCGGCCAGTGTGATAACAAAAAAATAATAATAATAAATAATGTTACATATCATAAAAACTGACATAATAGTAGTAGCTAGTGAGTGCATACTGGTGTCTTTACCCATGATATAGTATACAGTGGACCCTCAGTTAACGATATTAATCCGTTCCAGAGAGCTTGTCCTTAATCGTTTTATCGTATCCGAATTAATTTTCCCCTGAAGAAATAATGGAAATCCAATTAATCTGTTCCAGACACCCAAAAGTATTAAACCCAATATAATTTTTTTTACATGAAATATACATTTCCCTACACAGAAAACAATGAGACCTGCACAATAAACAATACTGAAATGACACTTACCTTTATTGAGGACTTATTGATGAATGATGAGATGGAGGAGGGGAGAGGATGGGGGTGTATTATTTTTTGGAAAGGGAATCTTCTTCCATAAGGACTTTACGTAGCAAGTCCTTTTCCCGGGGTTACCTCCCTTCTTTGTTTTTTAATGCCACTAGGACCAGCTTGAGAGTCACTGGACCCCTGTCACACCAAAAATCTGTCCAAGTGCCCTGTTTCTGGGGTGTCTTTAAGATTTCCCTAAAATGGGACACAACATTGTCACTGTAAAAAGTCACCAGCACGGCTTACAACAGCTGTGTCAGGGTGATGTTCATCCATAAAGGCTTGCACCTTTGTCCACATTGTACAAATGTCCTTAATCATTGAAGAATGCAACTTCCTCCATCTCTCTTCCCCCTCCTCTGAAGCAATTTCCTCAGCTGTGGTCTGTTGCTGTTGTAGATGCTCTTGCACCTCATCAGTGGTTAGCTTTTTATCGTCGTCCTCCACCAACTCTTCCACCTCCTCATCACTAACCTCTAACCCCATGGACTTCCCCAATGACACAATAGATTCCAAAAACTGGTATAGGCTCCTCAGGGTTAGCCCCAAACCCTTCAAAATCCCTCTCTTGTACACATTCTGGCCACAATTTTCTCCAAGCAGAGTTCAAAGTCCTGCAAGTCACTCCCCCCAATTCTTAGCTATAAGGTTTATGCAAGTGAGGATACTGAAGTGATCTTTCCAGGGTCAATTCAGTGCCTGAGGTCACTTCAAAGCACTTTTGAAACACTGCTTGGTGTACAGTTTTTTGAAATTTGAAATGACCTGCTGGTCTATGGGCTGGAGGAGAGGAGTGGGGTTAGGAGGCAAAAAAGTTGACTTTGATGAAGCTAAACTTCCTCCACAATTCACTCTTGCAAGTCTGGAGAATGAGCAGGAGCATTGTCTAATATCAGAAGGCACTTGAGTTCCAATTTATTTTCCAGGAGGTATTTTTTTCACACTGGGGCCAAACACTTGATAAAACCAAGGTTAGGTTAGGTAAGGTTCATCAGGAAACAGGACAAATGTTTCCTGACGCGGGTCTTAGTCAGATGATGACCCGCCTTTGGAGCTTTTGGTCATCTGACCAAGGCCTTCCGCTGGCTTACCGTCCACCCCTTTATAAAATTATGGTCATTTATAACCAGTCTGATAAAACCAATCGAGAAAATGTCCTAGTGACCCATGCCTTACTGCTTGCTCTCCTCATCACACACAATTTAGGCTTGATGACACTGTTTTTCTTGAACAACTCTGGGAGTTTTCAGAGTGATACGCCAGTAAAGGCTTTCACTTTGCAATCACCACTAACATTACTACAAAACCTAGAGAGTTACCCTGTCTTTCATAGGCTTGTGTCCTGGGAGTCCCCTTTTCCTCCTGAGTAATGTAGGTCCTGTTTGGCTTTTTTCTTCCAAAACAGGCCTGTTTTGTCACAATTGAACACTTGTTGGGGTTTTAATTTTTCAGCCTCTATGTACCCCTAAAGTCCTGCACATTTTTTCAGCTGCTTGTTTGTCAGAACTGGCAGCCTCACCATGCCTTATCACACTGTGTATTTATTTATTTATTAATTATTAATTTGGACATGATAGATGTACAAAGAAATACAGTGGTTAAGTGTACCATGCCAAAAGCCCCTTGTATGCAGAGCATTATGGGCAGGCTTAAAATTAACTTAAGATTAGCTAAGCAATGATATATTCAGTGGTAAAAATTATAGTAAACAAATAACAATTAAGCACAAATGAGTATTCAAAGACAGGTCATATGGTCATTTGCTGAGCTGCTGTGCATTTAATAGAATGGAGTATTCTGTTTAGGTAATGTAATTAAAAGCAAAGTTTGATAGGGTCACAGTTTAAACATTTATGAGATACAATTATTCAGTATTTATTTAGTTGTGGGTGAGTAAGTGATTTTTAAAAAGAGACTTGAATTTATAAACAGACAGTGTTTCTTTTATATTCACAGGTAATGAATTCCAGATTTTCGGCCTTTTATGTGCATTGAGTTTTTGCATAGTGTGAGATGGACACGAGGAACATCAAAGAGTGATCTGTGCCTTGTGTTATGGTCATGTGTTCTGTGAGGTTGGTAAGGAGACGTTTGAGGGGAGGGTTTATATCCAAGTTAAGTGTTCTATGTATGTAGTAGGTACAATAATAAGTATGGACGTTTTGTACTGTGAGTAGGTTTAAAGTTTTGAATATGGTGGAGTGTGCGCCTGTAGTGGGAATTTGTTATCTTTCTGGCTGCCGCCATTTTGTTGGGTAATTAAATGGTCTGTAGATGGTTTTTGTTGTGTGCCCCATCACAAATTCCATTGGTGGAGTAGGGGTAAATAGTTTGATGCTGATATAGTGGCCAGGAGGCTGACTGTGGAAATAGTAAGTATCTTTCGATAGTATGCCTACGGTCTTGGAAATTTTCTTGGAATTTGTTGTACATGTGTTTGAAATTTTGAGTCTATTATCAAGGTGGATTCCTAACGAAATTTTCCCATCTGTGTAGCTTTGTGAAGGTAACTGTTTACAATTATGTTAAGGGGACAAATCTGTACTCTATTTCCAAAATGAATGAAGTAGGTTGTGTCAATGTTGAGAGTTAAGTTTTGGTTAGTCATTCATTCAGGTAGATATTTCTGTAATTCGGTTATCACCTGTATGGCTAGCATGAATAGGCTTGGTGAGAGAAGACATAGTAGTGTCATCTGAAATAGTGGTGGGTTTGAGTAGATGCGATCTTTTTGGTAGGTCATTTATGTTAAACGATTCTTAAAATCTCTCAAACCAGCTTTTGATGGCTTAAATCACTAACATCAGCACATAGTTCCTAGGACATTTTATTAACTAGATATCATGCAAACTGTCTTGCCTTTTCACATATTATTGGACTGTGAATCACTATCTCCTGATAATTGTTTTTCGTTGATCACAGCAACAACAGTCTCTCCATATCTTCGAGTATTTGCAATCTCTGTTTTGTAAGCACATTTGCACTTTGGCAAACAGCTTCCTTGCATTGACTTTTTTGTTGGACCAAGATTAGTAGTGATGGTTGATGGGGTTTGTTATACTTACTGAGCAGGAACGAGGCTCGGAACTCAACTTTATACTTTGCGTGATCTCTTTCTTGAAATTCAATAGTATTTCTCACCTTTTACCACAGAGTTGGCACTTGAGGTTTCTTTGGGCCCATGTGGCTAATTTAGCAGTTACAAGCACTAAAAACATGGAATAATACAAAATGTCTGCATGTATGTGTGGAATTGTCAGAAACTGACTTGCAAACCAATTGCACACTGGGCAGCCCGGGCGGCTCAGGCTGCGTGGGACTCATTCTGGACAATGTCCTTACCCTTTCAAGGTCGAGAGGTCCTCTCCTAACTTGTTCTCAGGGTCGAAAAATTTTTCAGGAAAAAAAAAAAAAAATATATTCTTATGCAAGATAGAGGGATCTTTTCTGATCACATGACACAAAAAAGTATGCAAATTTGATGGAAAAACTTACGGAAATTATGACTCTAGCATAGTTACTCCTCCTCAATATTTACTATTTTTTTGTGAAAAAACTAAGATAACATAATAAATAGCGCTGAAATGAATAAACACCACCTAATACATTACAGGGCACTTCAACCAAATTTCATCCATGACCATGCCCACAAGTGATGAATTCACAAACACTATGAACAACTGCTTACTTCTACCATCAATAACAAAAACCTTACAAGGAATCAGTGACACAAATGCCTCAATACTAGACCATTATCTGGACAAAACACTATACAGTGGACCCCCGGTTAACGATTTTAATACGTGCAAAGAGGGGTAAATTGTTAGGCGAAATGATCGCTATGTGAATGAATTTTCCCATAAGAATGATGGAAAATCCAAAAAAAAAATTTTAATCCGTGCAAGACACCAAAGTATGAAAAAAAAATTTTACCACATGAAATATTACATTTTCCCACACACAAAGAGAAGGGATACATGCACAATAGGTAGAGTAGTACATGCACAGTATATATTGTGCATTGTATAGTCTACTAAATGAAGAATTAAAATGACACTTACCTTTATTGAAGATTGCAGGCAATGACTGATGAGACACTGTGTCCTGGGGAGTGCATTTTCCTCCTGATACTGTTAGGTCCGTTTGGCATTTTCTTCCAGAACAGGCCTTAGCAAACTGGTATGCCAATACGATTCTTAAATCTCTCAAACCAACCTTTGCTGGCTTTAATTCCCAATATGAGCACTAGTTCCAGGCATTATTCCCATGGTTCACCTGGGTGTTAGCTAGACTTTGTGTAGGGTTGCATCTGGGTGACAAGATTTAAGGGACCCAATGGAAATAAGTTAGACAGTCTTCAGATGACACTGACTTTTTTGGGGTTATCTGGGTGGGCAATCTTTGGGGTTAATTGTTTTATTGGTATTCTCAATAAGCCAAACCAACAACGGGTGCTACAGCAGCAGCAGCTGACAGTGCAGCAGCCGCAGCAGCTGTACCACCATTAGTAGCGATGGTTTGATTGGGGTTTATTATACAACTGGCCAGCTCGGAGACATTGCAACTCAACTACTTTCATAATTATCAATGATCTTTTTCTTCATTCTCTATTGTATTTCTCACCACTTTTGTGTAGGGTTGGCACTAGTAAGCTTCTGTGCCCATGGTCACTTATTTTCCAGAAAAAGACCGAAAAAACATGTAATAATTCGAAATATTACGCTTGTATGCTTGGATGTTAACGCGGAGCATGGATGCGTAAACATTGCCAACGGCGGAACTTGTTGAGCGTGCTCAGGCCGCCACATTGGACGCGTCTGGAACGAAAATCGGTAAGCGGGTTTTTAAGCGGTATGTTGAGGCAAAAATTTTGAATTAATAGCGGTTTGCGAATAATAATCGCTATGTGATGACATCGTTATGCGGGGGTCTCCACTGTATCCACTTTATGAGCAGGCATAATAACAGGATAACACAATGACCACTATCAATCTTTCTCTTAACTAATCTTGTAACGTGCCCCAGGCCAACCCGATCACATTCTGACTACATGACGAGTCATCTGTTATTAACTTTATTTCGATTAGTGGGACATTGACTGGCAAAATGGGCTAGCAGACAACTTAGATAATGATTGAATGTGTTATATTTTTATACAAAAAATCCAAAACTCTATAACATGCATTGCCAATAAAAACTAAGCAGATCACAGCAGAGAGGACTAACAGCCTGGCTTACAAACAGCATTCCTCAACTCTTTGATAAAAACAATTATATGAAAAAACTATTAGAATAGTCTATAACAAAGGGATCTTACAAAACGTTACTAGTCAGTACTAACAATCTAATAAGGAGGTCAAAAACCTGAATTATGAAACAGATTTTCATGACATAAAAGGTGATATGAAAAAGACCTGGAAAACTTATCTGAAAATTAGGATCAAAAAAGCTCGTCACAAAACTAATGATTAAATTAAATAAACCAGTTGAAATCACTCTCTTCAGCAAACCATACTGCCAACAAACTCAATGTCTTTTTCTCTCAGTAGGAGCAAAATTAGCAAGTAAAAAACAAGCCCAAACATTCTGCCCTAAAGGACTACCTCACTGGCTTACTTCCCAAATACTCTATTTTTAGCCCCAACAAACCCTACTGAAATTTCCTTATCATCAAACACTAAAGAACAAGACAGGAGACCTTAATAAATTACCACCATCATGTATAAAAAAGCTTTTCAATGTGTTGTCACCAATTATTGCAACTCTTTTTAACAAATCACTGATCTTCACCTTCACTTCAATACTCAAGACAGCAAGAGCCACCCTGATCGTCGAAAGGGGGTGATCCACTGAAGTGAACAAATTATTGCCTATATCCACACCTGACCCTTACTATCTAAAATCTTTGAAAAATTAATTTGACCAAAACAAGTCTACTTTACTTCGTATCCCACAACATACTTAAACCCTTGTTAGTTTGGTTCAGATTGAAAAAAAAAGTACTATGATGATGCTATACATATTATTTAATTTCACCTGGGGACTTTTTCATCGACTTGCAACAAAGCTTTTGATACAGATGACCATGACCTTTGCACAAACACTCGGTACATTATGGGGTCAGAGGGTACTATCTCGATTACTAAAATATTGTCCTAACCTTGAGGGTTTCGCGTACTAGTACGGCTTACGACCTAGGGTTTTGACGTACTGTAAGCCTAATTCTAAGCGCCCTCAAAATCTAGTGGGGTGAAGCTGGTAGGACTTCCTATTGAAAGTATGGGTATATGTGGTCAGTGTGACAGTTAAAAAAACTCCTGCAAGCACACAGTTGCATAATGAGAAAAAAAACTGACCATTTTTTTGGGAATAAAAAACAGCGATTTGCACTGTATTTTTGTTGTATTTATGCTTGTATTCTAGTTTTCTTGTATCATTTTATAGAATGGGAAGACATATTACAGAAATGAGATGGATTTTGGACTGGTTTTACAAAGAAATGTACTGAAAGTGCGCTCAAAATAGCAGAAATGTTCGATTGTTTACCAAAGTTCAAAAGTAATCAAATCATGCCAAGCGTCAAATACACGTCAACTGGGTAGTCTTATAGTCTTTTGGCAAGTGCCGCCAATATTATTTTATACCATTTTTACTCTAATGCAGTAGTCTGCCATAACAGTTAAATCTTCTAATTTTTTGTGAGATTAAAAATTCAAAGTCGGAAAGCCAAAAGAATGTACAGAGGGCCTTGGATGTGACTAATGGAACAGAGGAAATGTCATTTTATGTGCAAGGAATATATTTCTTGTTTATTCTGGACCCTATTCGGAAACTGGCTCTTTTGAAATTTGTGTGATATCGGCAAAATTGCTAGTTCTGACACGGTACTGGATAGTTGATATTGGCTAAATGGGTGGTTCTTGCACTCATTCGATGGAAAAAAATGGAGTTCTAGCGAAATATTCATGTTTTTAGTCAAGCTTGTATCAGTGTTTTTGGCCGAAATATGGGGCTCAAAGTGGGCAAATCACCGATGCTTAAACATCGCACGGACCGCTAACTTCGCGAGAGCATAATTCAGTAAGTTTTCCATCAAATTTTCATACTTTTGGTGGCATTTTGATCAGGATAAGGATTTCTTTCTTTTCATAAGAATTTTTTTTTTTTTTTTGAAAATTTGGCCGCCCTGAGAACGAGTCTCGGAGAGGGCCTGTCGACCCTCATAAGGGTTAACAACAGAACCCAGTATGTATACACAAATGAGCCAGCTCCATTACACAACCTGTTCTTGTTCAAGTAACAAAGAGGGAGTGTTCTTGCCCACTTCTCTTTATCATTTAATCAATGACCTACCAAAACATATCTAATCCTTAAAACCATTTTATTTGCTGATGACACAACTTATGTCTGTCACCCAACCAACCATTACTAACTGACACAGTAAATGCTGAATGCATAAAAATATCTACTTGGATGATTACAAACAAATCTACTCTCATTATGACAAAACCTACTTCATGCTTTTGGGGAAACAGAGCTTCAAATGTGCAGCTATACATATGACAATTGGTTCACACTATTTCAAGGACAAGCAGGGGCAAATTTCTAGGTCTACACTGACTGCAGTCTCAATATTTCAGAAACACTTACAGAAAAATTTCCAGATAGTCTCCAAACAGTAGCATCCTTTCAAAAGATCAGTACTGTGTTACCCAATCAGCTCTTCTAGCTTTGTACACTCTTAATTTACCCTTATTTCTCTCTATGGATTTGTGCATAGGGCTCAAAACCACAGTAAATTCACTTAAGCTTTAATAACCCAGCAAAAAGCTGCGGCCACAATTGATTACTAACTCTGCATCAGACAACACAATCCACCTCTTTTCAGAAATCTTAACTTGCTAATATACAATTCATCCCACCATTTATTGTGCAACTACATACACAGAACATTATAACTCTAATGTAAAACTCTCCTCTTAAAACTCTCCTTGATAACTATAACACTAACACACCAACCATAATACGAGGACACAGATCACTCTTCGATAGCCCTCGCGTTAATCTCTCCCTATGCAATAATGCTATGCAAGTAAAGGGCCAGAAGATTGGATTTCATTGCAAGATCACACTAAAAGGACCTCTGTCTGCTAAGTAGGTTATGGCCCCACTATGAAATACCCTAAATCGTCCGTAAAATTAACCAGACGAACTGTGCCTGATCCCTATCAGTTTCTCAAAGAGCTACTCATATTGTGCTGTGATTGCTCAGCACTTCAATACGTACTTCAAAATTAGGAATTGTATTATTTTTCCATCGTTTTAAATACGTAGTGCATGTAATACAGTACATCATAATGTAAATTGTTCCACTGTAATGCAAATTTCAATTTCCATTGTTTTAAATTACAGTGGACACTCGGTTATAGGCTGTAATCGTTCCAGGTCCAGTTTTTTTTTCGTAAACCGGAAATAATTATTTCCATAAGAATTAATGTAAATACAAATCAATCTGTTCCAGGGACAAAAATATTCACAAAAAAAAAAAAAAATAACAATACTATTATAAATATTACATACCTTTATTGAAGCTAATGCTGGCTTCTGAAGATGAGGAGGAAGAGGGTGGAGTTTGTGTTTGGATAGGGGAATCCACATCATAAAAGAATTTAAGTGCAAGCTTCTCTGGGGTTAATTCACACTTCTTTGTCTTTAATGCTACTAGGATCAGCTTCAGTAGTCACAGGACCCCTATCTCCACAAAATAACTTGTCCCGAGTGCTCTGTTTCTAGTGTCTCTAAGATTTCTTGAAGGGGGACAGGGTTTTGTGTCACTAAACATGTTGCAGATATGGCTTGTTTAAGCTTTGTCAGGGTGGTACTTCTCAACACAAACTTTGCACATCATCCGCTTTGCACAAATATTCTTAATCAAGAAGAAGCCACCTCTTCACTCCTCTTCCTCCTCCTCTAGAAGCAAGTGCATCAGCTGCAGTCTGTTTGCACATTCAAGTGAAGCACTTGTCAGCTCTTCAGTGGTTAGCTTTCCCTGTGGTCCTCCTCCACACTCTTCCACATCCTCGCCACTCAACTGCAACACAGGGACTTCCCAGTGCCACAAAAGATGTCCAAAGGGTCCAGCAGGGTCAGGGTCAGCCTCAAATTCTTCAAATCCCTCTCTCGGACACACATCTGGCCACAGTTTTCTTTCAAGCAGAGTCAACGTCCTGGAAGTCACTCCCTTCCAAGACTTACCTTAAGGCTTATGCAATGGAGATAGTGACAGTGATTCCTCAGAACTCTCTTAGAGTCAAATGAGTGTCCAAAAGTTCACTTCAAAGCACTTTTGAAACACTGCTTTTGCGTAGAGTTTTTTGAAGTTAGAAATGACCTGCTGGTCCATGGGCTGGAGGAGAGGAATGGTGTTAGGAGGCAAGAACTTCACTTTTATAAAACTGAAGTCCCTAAACACTTGGTCTTTCAAGTCTGGAGGATGTGCAGGAGCATTGTCCAGTAACAGGAGGCACTTGAGTGGCAATTTCTTCTCCAGGAGGTATTTTTTCACACTTGGGCCAAAACACATCATTAACCCACTGTTTGAAAAATTTGCCTTGTGACCCATGCCTTATGATTAGCTTTTCACATCACACACAATCTATTCTTCATGGCATTGAGTGATATATGAGTAAAGGCTTCACTCTGAAATCCCCACTAGCATTACCACACAACAAAAGAGTAAGCCTGTCTTTCATAGGCTTGTGTCTGGCAGTGCCTTTTCCTCCGTGGTAATGTAGGTCCTGTTTGGCATTTTCTTCCAAAAACAGGCCTGTTCCTGCACAAATTTTTCAGCCACACATTTGTCAGAACTTGCAGCCTCACCATGCCTTACAACACTGTGTATGCCACTGTTCTTCTTAAATATATCAAAACCATCCTTCGCTGGTCCTAAATTCACAAACTGCAACACTTGTTCCAGGCATTTTCTTTGCAAGATCCTCATGTCTCAGGCCTTGCCTTCTCACAAATAATCGACTCCACAACACTGTCTTCCACTAATTCTTTTTCCTTTAATCCACAATAATAACTTTTCCATTTCTTCTATTATTGGTGGCCTTTGTTTAGTTAGAAAAGTTACTCCTTTTGCAACATTAGCATCCTTGATTTGTTCTTTCTTTACCAGGATGGATGTAACTGTTGTTTTATTTTTGCTGTACATCCTGGCAAGTTCCACGACCCTCATACCAAACCCCAAACTTTTCTATAACTCATGCTTAAATTCCATGGTGTTTCTCACTTTCTTTCCCACAGGAACTTTCTTTGGAGCCATGGTTACTTATTTCACAGTTGCACTGCAAAAATAACGTTGCACTGCAAAAATAACAAACATTGGAAATAAGCAAAAGGTTTGGAAATTATGAGCAAAAACTTCCTCAGCCACTGAGAGACACAGCCAAACTGATGCGAAAGCAGCCCCAGCCAAACGGCCGATAACCGGGCGTGAAAAACCGGCCGATAACCGAGTTGGGCTGATAACAGAACCGGCTGTTAACCGGGGGTCCACTGAGTACTAAACTGTAATACTTTCATATTATAAATTGTTTTAAATTGTTACATTGTAATACTGTAATCTTTTTTTAACCAATTCAATAGTGTAATAAGTCTCTACTAGACTCATCAAAACCATGTAGCATTACCTGATAGAATATACAGTTCTACTGTGCTCACTCTAACTCATCTAAGACCATTTTGGACTATGTATTATTGCCTTATAATCTTAAGTTAATCTCCAAGTCTGCCCAAAATGCTCTGCATACAAAGGGGCTATGGGGATGTACACTCAACTATTATTTTCCTCTGTACAGCCATGTAATTTGTTAAATAAACATCTTTATCTTTATTTGCTATTTTGTTGTCTTATCTACCATTAAAAACTTTTCTAAATTGACAACTGCAATTAAACTGAATATCTAGAAAATGTGTACTGAACTATTATATTTAACTTGCTATAAATCCCTTTAGCTAGACCTATAAGAACAAGGATCTCCACATGTATATAATCTTTAAAATATTAAGTAATTTTAATCTTAGTCTAAGTTTGCCTGAAATGATGTTCATGCATGTGCCGTAGATCTACGGCTTTACGTGGAGGGCCCCAAACACTAGATCTATGCCATGAGCTCAGCTCACTCTGTAAGTTTGTGAGCGGAAAATTTTGGGCCTAGATATGAGAGAATGCATCTATGTGGTGTGTGCACCACATAAAACAAATCTTGTAGCACACAGTGCATAATGAGAGAAAAAATTTAGACCGTAAATTTTCGATTAAAACTGACTTTGCAGTGTTTTTTCATAAGTTTTTAATAGTTGTGTTTGTAAATTCTTGGTCTCAATGATAGAATGGAAGATATATTACAGAAATAGAGATGATTTTGATTGGTATTAATACTGAAAAGGGCTTGAAACTGAGCTCAAAGTAGGGGAAAAATGTTAAATTTTTGCCGATGTTCAAGAGTAAACAAATGATCTCACTGTCTAATACATGCAGCTGGTGGGTCTAATATACGTTCACAAATGTGGTGATATTATTTATAAAATTTAAAATTAAAATTTTGCATGACAGTAAATCTTCTGTTGTTTGGTTTGAATATAAATTCATTATGTGAATAAAAATCAAAATGAAATCATTTGTAAAGCCTGAAACAAAACTAATGAACAGAGGAAATGTTAGTTTAGTGCCAGGAATGCCTGCATTGTTTATTCTGGACCCTTTTTGAAATTGAAATAATTTTTTAACTTTGCATTAAATTGGCCAAATTACCAATTTTCAATAACTTTTATTTTTTAGTTGAAAAAGTTGACTGGAGTTTACCTGGAGAGAGTTCCGGGGGTCAACGACCCCGCGGCCCGGTCTGTGACAGGCCTCCTAGTGGATCAGAGCCAGATCAACCAGGGTGATACTGCTGGTGCATGCAAAACCCAAAGTAAAGAGCCACAGCCCGGCTGGTCAGGAACCGACTTAGGTGCTTGTCCATGCCAGCTTGAAGACTGCCAGGGGTCTGTTGGTAATCCCCTTTATGTATGCTGGGAGGCAGTTGAACAGTCTCGGGCCCCTGACACTTATTGTATGGTCCCCTTAAGTGCTAGTGACACCCCTGCTTTTCATTGGGGGGATGTTGCATCGTCTGCAAGTCTTTTGCTTTTGTAGTGAGTGATTTTCGTTTGCAAGTTCGGTACTAGTCCCTCTAGGGGTTTTCCAGGTGATATAAATCATGTACAGGAGGGCCCCGCTTTACGGCGTTTCACTTTTCGGCGTTCCGCAATACAGTCATTTCAAATTATGACCAAAACTCGCTATACGGCTCCCCCCACCTGACTTTCTAATACGGTCACCGTGCCCCACCCTGTTTGTTTACATTCTCCGTGAGCTCAGTAAGCACTAAGTCTCTCCATTTTGTCTGGAAACTCCAAAATTTCAAATGTTTTTAAAAGTTATTTCATATTTTATATATACTCAACTTGTCTACCCAGCAGGACGCTAGTGTATCATCAACCCCTCTCTCCGCCGCCATCCAAGGAACAACAACAACAGCAACAACAAACATGGCTGACTCCCCCTCCAACTCCACTCCCTTCAAAGGATTCACCCATGATAACTCAGGTATGATTATTCCTGACAATATCAAGGACTACAATCGTTGCTCTAGAAAATGAAATCAAAGATATCAAAGCAACACTCGAGCGACGAGAATCCAAGATAACCAACCTCGAGAATAAGATCCAAAACCTTGAAGAGAAGATTACATCGGGAAGTGTTGACACAGAAAATACTCTAAAAGCAGCTATAGCCAGTCACACTGAGCAAATAACAACAATAAATATGAAGGTTGAAGAAGCAATCAAGACTGGAATCAGAACATGCACACTCGACTAAATGAATACCTTGATTTCCAAGACGACAAAACTGAACAAGATAAGTTGTCTGATGCAGTGATAATAAACAGTCCACACATTCCTAGTGACATAACACAAGCACAGTGCAAAGAAACTGCTATCAGATAATACAGAACCACGTACAATGTCATCGTGCAAAACAATGAAATCAAAGAAACACGTTTGCTAGGAAAACCAGGAAGTAAACACAGTATAATGATCCGACTTCATTCATACGATAAAAGAAAGGACTTAATTAAATCAGCAATTACAATGAAAAATGGAGTGTACATAAATGAGTGTCTAACAAAAAAACGTCAAAACCTTCTGTTCAGGCTGAGAAAACTTAAACAGGAAAACAAAATACATCAGTGTTTCACGCGAGATGGGAAAATACTAGTAAGGAAAACATCAACAGGACAACAATATACTATCTCAAATGAACACGATTTCTCTACCTTCCTTAGAAAAGCTGACATTTTTGTAACAGATTAGATAAGTGCCCTTAATACATATATACGTGTGGTGCATATAGTGAACGTTACTATTATATTGTACATTATTATTTTTATTATTTTTCATCACTAGCTAATGAAATACCTCCAATACTCTATACTTCTTTCTTACCACTATAAATTGCTCATAATTTTAAATTACAAGTCAAATCTTACTCCAAATTAATAATATTCATTATTCTTACCTGTCCATTTAATTTTGTTTATCACTACTTGTTTTTTTAGTCACTTTTTATTGTGTATGCAATTAGTGTATATTCCAATTACTTTTTTGCAAGTACCAAAACTATCTTTTGCTAGCTAGTACCAACTACCTCATTTTTTTTACTTTTATTGTGCAATAAACTGCTCAATTTATTTAATATTACAAATCAGATCTTACTCCTTAACCAATATTATTTCATAGTGACCACCTGTCCATTTAACTTTGTTTACCATTACTTAATTTTAGTCCCTCATATATTTTCTCCTTTATTTTAGCTTTATACAACTACCCTAGTTTATACATTCACAATTGTAAAAATAATCAAGGTGCTATTCTAAGGTGCTAAAGTAGAATAAGTTCACAACTTTGCCATTATATTCCAAAACTACCTTAGCTCATTATTTTACATTTGTTAAATAATTCAGGTGCTATTTTTTAGCTTAAGACTATTTACTTTGTTTTATACTTAATTCTAACTATAGATTCACTACAAATCTTATGATTACAAGCATTGATCCTGATACCAACCTCTTATTTAACGACTTAAATGATTCAAACAGTTACTGTAATTACTACACTGCAGAACAATCAAAGGCACTTCTCAGTGCCAACAACAACATAACTATCTTTAACTACAATATCAGATCTTTAAGCAAGCATTACGATGACCTCATAGCATTACTAAATTCCTTTACATGCCATATTCCATCATTACACTAACTGAACCTGGCTAAAGCCGATAGTACAGAAGTCTAGCCATTCCTGGTTACACACCATAACAATGTAGGCCAGCCCAAAAAAAGGGGGGGGGCACAGCCATTACTACTCAGCCCAACTAGAAGTATACAAAAATTCCAGCCCATTGAAAAAGGGGAAAATGCAAATCCCTTCCTGTGCTTTTTCCCCCTGAACTGTGTCCCTTTAGTACAGGAAAGCTGTGTATAACTTAAATTGCCGGGCATCCCATCAAAGGGGACAAAAAGATAAAAAACACCCGGGCCCAGGGGAAAAAACCTGGGTAGCCACAGCCACTAAAGAGGGAGGGGTTTTTTTTAGTCCCAGGAAGGAAAAAAAACGGGGCAGGAAAGGGGCAGAAATGTCACCAAATCCAGTCATTCCTGGATGGAACCACGTCGATGGCCTCCACCCCAAAACCCAAACAATACAGTATAATCCCGGAAAAAAAATCCCCCCCCAGTACCAACAATACCACCAGCCCGTAACATTTTTCTTTGCAAATATACAGGGTCTAAGCCGCAACAAACAACAAAATACCTTTCATCCGTGGATGCTTGCAGAGGCAAAGGAAATGTTCCGGCTTTCACTGAGACCCACATAAAGGATCACTTAACAACGAAATATGGACCCCGGGTTTTAAAACCCTATAAAATTTGGACAGAGTGAACGGGCAAAAGGGGGGGTTGGCCTGACTTGCGAGTCATTTGTTTGCACAGAACTGCTAAATGCCCAAATGATGAGTGGAAGTTTTAGCTAAAGGTCGGAAACCAAAACTAGTCTTGTGATAGTCTAAAAGCCCCCGGATGAAAACACCCCACAATTCCGGGAAACAGCTGTTAAAAATTTGACCACGTCGGGAAAAACCTTCCAGCTCTGCACCCAACATTTTGCTCCTGGGGGATTTCAACTTAAGGCACCTAAAATGGGGGAATATGCAAAATTAATTGTTGCAGTAATAAACCCAGGAGGCGCTCTGATGAAAATCACACTCAGCGAGTTTTAAATCTCTGCACAAATTAAATTTAACAGCAAATAATAGAGCCTCAGATGGAAATTCACTAACCTCATCTTCACTAACAATGATGATCTGATAAAAAAATTTCACCATATAAAAAAAACAATATACTCAAAATCAAACAAAATTGAGGTTCAGTCATGTTGGCGGACCCCCAGCCGACATAATGAGATTAGTCCGAGGGAGTTCCCCAAAATTAAATTTTCAATAACAAAACAAAAGTGGGCCCAAGTAAACCAGTCCTAACCGTATAAGCGGGGAAAAGAATACTAAGCAACACAGACCCCAACTTATGCCTAGAACAGATTAACTCGGTAGCACTCGATGTATGCACAAGGCTTATTCCTCTAAGAAAAAGGAGGAGAGAGTAAAACAGAAAGAGACAGGCGCCCCCCTTTACAGGGACGGAAAAGAATAACAGGGGGCTAAAAGAGGTCAATATATCTGAAATGCGTAGGGGACACGGTCAGAGAAATAGCAACATCGAACTTAAGAAAAGAATCCTTAGGGTCGGGAATCGCGGGAAAACTAAAAGCCATAAATGAAATCGAAAAAACCCAAAAATTTTTTTCTCCTATCCAAATAAAAATGAGAACAACGTCCAGTATTGGGCCCCTATTAAAAACAAGTGGGTCCTACACGATGCAACAAGGAAATGGTGGTACTCAGTCCCAATATGATCAGTTTTTGAAAGCCCAAACCAGATGAGAGTCGAAGATAAAAATGAATTTTTTATGAGAGAGCCACAAAATTTGATTAAAACAAGCCTACCCGATTTATCCTGACGCCAAAGACTTCGAACGGGCGAAAAATGACATGCCCAGCACTCTGCCCCAGGGCCAACTCAGGGAACTCTTTTTTCATCAAGAACTGCAAAAAGCCCCTATCACGACCTTTTCCTCCTATGGAGGGGGAGCATGGACAGGGGGGGGTCGTCCCAAAAATTTACAAAAAAACAACAACATACCCCCACTCCAAAAGGGGGGGCAGTAAACAACACAAAGAATACGACCAATAGCAAAAAACCCATACAAAAAAAATTTTTAAAAGGGTCCTAAGAAGCAAGACACCACGCTCTAAAACCCCATCAGTTACAAAACCCGGGGGAACGGGGGTTTTTAGAACGGGTCGTCTGCTGTCTCAACTATTGGACCACTACGACAAGGTCCAAAAAGGGCATAGAAGACAAAAAAATGCGTTTAAATATATACAGACTTTGCAAAAAGCCTTCGACAAGTGTGACCAGGGCTAATAGCGCACAAAATGCGTGCAAAAGGGGAAACGGGAAAAAGTCGGTCGGGATCTAAAAATTCCTCACTAACAGAACACAGAGATAGTCGTCAACGATAAAGTCCGAGGCAGTAGGGTTTGAAAAGCTCTGTTCCAAAAGCACAGTACTCGCTCCACTTGTTCCCACCTTATATCCGACAAGAAAAGGATGTCAGCCACAGCCCGTGTTTTCCTTTTGCAGATGACCCCCGAATCTGCATACATTTGTCTTCCTTTCAGACACGCAAAGCTCCGGGCAGACATCAACCAAATTTTCAGTGGCTGCAAAAAAAATTGAAGTTCAACGATGAGAAATTTCTTTTATCAGATATGGTAAACAGGGGGAAATTAAATCTTCATCAGAGTACAAAAAAAATTCTGGCCAAAAAATAGAGGAAACACCAACGTCAAAGACCTGGAGTGATCATGGGGAGGATCTCACCTTCAAGGCCCATAACATTGTATAATCGATCGCTAGAAAAATGACAGGATGGTAAGAGAACCTTAAAAAAAGGGGGGCCCAAGCCCATGTGACACTCTTCAGGTCACTTGTTCTATCTAGGCTGGAATATTGCGCACCTAACAGCACCTTTCAAGGCAGGTGAAATTCCCCGCCCTAGAAAATGTACAGAGAACTTTACGGCGGCATAACGGAGTTTAAAACCCCTAAATTATTGGGAGCGTTGAGGTTCCAAAACCGTTTTCCCTGGAACGCAGGGGGGAGGATCATGATTATATACACTGGAAAATCCTAGAGGGAAAACGAACTTGCACACGAAAATCACCCACTACAAAGAAAAAACTTGGAGGGGAGCACCATCCCCCAATGAAAAGCAGGGGTGTCACTAGCAGTTAAGAGACCATACAAAAGTGTCGGGGCCCGAGACTGTTCAATCCCTCCCAGCACACAAAGGGGGTTACCAACAGCCCCCTGGCAGTCTAAAAGCTGGCATGGACAAGCCCCTAAAGTCGTTCCGGATCACCGGGTTGGGGCCCGGATTTTGGGTTTGCGTGCAGCCGCAGCAACACCTGGTTGATCAGGTCTGACCCACCAGGAGGCCGGGTCTCAGACCGGGCCGCGGGGCTTTGACCCCGGAACCCCTTCCAGGTAAACTCAGGTAATATTTGCACAAGGGATGAACATGGGGAATTATAAACCCAAATTCAAATAAAATACCACAAAAAACCTCTCACATTGAAAAAACTTTTACAGAGTTCCACATAAAAACATTAGCCAATTTAGTAAAAAACCTAGGAAGTATGAAACTGATGCACGCATGAACAAAGACATTTATACTCTCAGGTGACTTCAATAAAATTTCCCCTCAAGACCAGGACCCCACTTACTGAATTCACAAACACAATGAGTAATGTATGTTGTACCAACAGTAAAAAAAACCTACAAGAGTTACAGAGACTATGTTTCCCTATTTGCCACATTGGACCAACACCATACCCCCTTTTAAAAATCAGGCATAATTACAGTTTTTACCCAGACCACACCCTATTTTTCTCATAACAACTCTTGGAAAATTTACCCAAGCATACTAAAGTCCCTTCAGACTTCAAAATGAGGCAGCCTTTAAAAAACTTCCAACACATAGCAAACATTGATGGCCACTGACTAGAAATTAACAGAATTGACGAATGTATTAAAAATTTTCAAAAAAAGACCCAATACCTCTTAAAAAAAGCACGCCCAAAAAACTAAACAGTGACAGTAAGAGACTAAAACAGTCCCTGGTTAACACCCAGCATTCTAAAATCCATAAATACAAAACCCAATATGAAAAACAGTCAGAATGGGTCACATAACCAGAGCCCAAACAAAACGTTACTCGTAAATCCTAACCAGCCTGATAAGAAGGGCAAAAAAATTGTTTTATGAGAACAGATTATAAAAATTTCGGGGGTTGATATAAAAAAACCTGGAAAAACCCTATCAAAAATTCTAGGAACAAAAAAGATACACAAAAATAGCAAAATAAAATTAGAAAAAATCAGATAAACCCCCAACTCCCCCCAACAGAAACGCAAACAGATCAATGACTTTTCTCCACTATGGGAAAAAAACCTTGCCAAAAAAATCCCAAGTCAAACCCCACCAAAGACTACCTCACTGGCAACTACCGAACACACTTTTCCCTAGCTCCGACTAACCCTACGAAGTCTCCCTTATTACAACACGCTAAAAAAAAAAGGCAGGAGATTTAAATACCTTCCCACCCTTTAAATATAAAAAAAAGGCCCACAAGTGCTATCACCAATCATTGAACACTCTTTAACAAATCCATTGAATCCTCCACCTTCCCCACAATACCCAAAATAGAAGGGTCACCCCGATCCAAAAAGGGGAGACCAAACAGGTTGAATAACTATACCAAATATCCAAACTTACACCCTCTCTAAAAAATTTTCGAAAAATTAATTCATAAACGAATCTACTCCTACCTTATTCCCAAAACATACTAACCCCTCCCAATTTGGATTCGGGCCCAAAATAAAAATACTAATGATGCTTTATAACATGCAAAAAAAAACATATATAACTGAATAGAGAAAAAAGAAGTCCCACTGGGGTCTTCATTGATTTACGTAAAGCGATACAGAAACATCTTGTCCACGTAAAATTGTCACACTATGGTTTTAGAGGGCACTCCCTAAACTACCTCAAGCCCATACCTCAGCAACAGAAGCCAATATGTGAGCAAATGGGGCAAACTCTTCTGCACAACCAATTACATTGGGGTCCCCAGGGAAGTGTCCTGGCCTCCCTTTTCTTTCTCCTATACATAAAGACCTACCAAATCTTCGCAATTACTCAAACCCAATATTTTCAGATGACACTACATCGTTTCTCCCACCCGAGCCATCACGTAGCCAAAACTGTAAAACAGAATTACAGAAAATACTACCTGGATGAGGACTAAAAAAACTTAAACCCCAAACATTCAAAACCTACTTCATTCATTTTGGGAAAGAGCTTAGGTCCCTCTTAAATAATGATAAACGGATCACCATCACAAAGCTGCAGGGGAAAATTCTTAGGGAAACCCCCTTGATAATGACTCAAATTTCATCAATATACAACAAATTTCTAAGAAAATTTCCAAAACTGTGGGATACTATCGAAGATACGGTACTATGCTCCAGTCAGCCCTCCCGGGGCCCCAAAACCCCTCTCTTATTTCCCCCATCTCACCCATGGAATTTTTGCATGGGGCTCAAAACAAGTAAACCCTCTCAGACCATAATTACCCAACAAAAAGGGTGCAGTTAGAATGATAACAAATTCTCACTATAGGAGCAACACCACCCAAAATTTAATACACTAAACCCATTCACCCTACAAAAAAATTCATCTTATTACTGCACCCCTTACATACATAGAACACTTAACTCTGATATTAAACCCCCCCCTCAAACATCTCCCTTTCCAACCCCAACGAACACATGACCATAACACAAGCACAGATCACTCTTGATTTTCCCCGTGTCCATCTCACACTTTGCAAAAACTAATGCAATAAAGGCCCTAAAATCTGGAAAAATCATTTCCTTAAATATAAAGAAACACTACCCGTTTTTTAAATTCAAATCTTTTCAAAGATCACTTACTACCCAAAAACCAAAAAAATACTGAATAATGAACCTTATAAAAATTTTATATTTAAATGTTTCTCACAATTATTCAATAAATGTTAAACCTAAAACCCCAAATTTAAATTTATTTTTTTTTAAATACCTACCCAACAGAATACTCCTTTTTACTGAAGTCAACAATGCAAAAGCCATATGCCTGTCTTTTAATACTATTGGCTTTATAGTAACTGTTTACATTAAAGTTTTATCACCGATGCATCATTTTTAGTTCATCTTAAGTTAAATTTTAAACCAGCCCGTAATGCTATGCATGTATAAATGGCTTTGGATACTGCCTTTTTCTGTATTTTTTTTACCTCTGTATGTGTGCACAAATTTTTAAATAAATAAATAAATAAATAAATAAAAATAAATGTAACCCGTCCTAAATAAAATTACATATGTGTGGCATGAGGTAAAAAATTAAAATCGGGAAGTGTCTTATGTCTCCCGACGTCATATTAGTAATGATAAAAAAACATCGAGTCATTTAAATAGTATATTACGTTATAAACATTTTCATTAACCCTCTATGATATTTTTTTTAAAAAATTTTTAATAAACACGATGCATAAATATAAAAAAGATAAATACACCCCACAGTAAATAAATAAAAATAAATGTGAGATGTGGTGCAGCGGGTTGCACAAATGACGCCTATAGAAATGATGATAATAATAAATAACAATACTCACCGGATCTCATTAAATGTCGATATTACGTTAATTACACATTTTCATTAACCCTCCAGATTTTTTTTCAAAAAATTTTATAATAAACCGATAATTTAAAATAAAAAGAGATAAAAAAACCCCACAAAAAGAATAAATAAAAATAAAATAAAGATGCGGGAGCCCGATAACTTGTACAAGTGACAGCAAAAATAACATTTTCTCTAATCTAACATAAGAGAAAATGTGTTACTGGGGGGGGAAAATGTAGAAAATTATTCCCTTTTTTGTATGTAAGTAAATTTTTCAGGTATAAAAGATAAAGGGGGCCCTTTTTTTGAACTTTGTATGAAAGGGGTTTAATTTTTAGGGAAAACATATTTTTAAAAAAAAAGGATAAATAAGTATACACGATATGATGTAGGGCAAATGACAGTAGTTTGTTGGATTATGTATTTGGGAGATAAAAGATGTTTAGTAGACTTTAGGGTGTACATGTTTATGAGGGGCCAAAAATATATCAGATCACTTTCTAGTTGTGCTACACTGAGAGTAAAAAGGTAATGGGGGTACAAGGAGAATAGAAGCATCAGGGAAGAGAGAGGTGAAGGTTTATAAAATAAAAGAGGAGGGAGTTAGGGTAAGATTAAACAGCTATTTGGGGGATAGAGGGCTAATGAGAGCATAGGCAAAAGGGGGCGAAGAGGGATGGGGTGGTTTAAAAAAAGTAGTGTTAGAGGTTCAGCAAAAAATTTTTGGTTACAGGGAAAATGGGGCAGGAGGGAAAAGGAGCGATGGTGGGGAAAGATGATGTAAAGAGAGTAGTAAGGGGGGAAAAATTAGCATATGAGAAGTTTTTAAAAGTAGAAGTGATGGGAAGGAGGGAAGAGTTATGGAGAAAAAGAGAGAAGTTAAAAAGTGGTGAAGCAATGTAAAAAAGAGAGCAAAAGAGAGAGTGGGGGAGATGTTATCAAAAATTTTGTTGGAAAAAAAAGAAAAAGTTTTGGTGAGATTAACAAGTTAAGAAAGCCCAGAGAACAAATGGAATTTGTCATTAAAAATAGGAGAGGAAGTTTTAAATGGAGATTTAAGGTATTGGGAAGATGGAAAGGATATTTTTTTAGGAATTGTTAAAGTTGATGAAGATAGGGAAGCTGGATTTGGTATAGGGCAAGGGGGAATAACATCTTGTGGAGTGAGGAAGACCAGTTTTTGAGTGTGGGGGGAATTCGTGAGGCAGTAGGGAAAATGAAAGGGGGGGAAAAGGACCGGGGTTGATGGGATAAAGAAAAAAAATGTTAAAAACAGGGGGGGGATAAAGTTTTGGGGTGGTTGGGCAATTATTTAATAAATGTATGGAAGAAAGGGAAGTACCCCGGGATTGGCAGGAGCATGCATAGTTCCCTTTTTATAAAGGCAAAGGGGATAAAAAAAAAGTGCAAAAAATTATAGGGGGATAAATTTTTGAGTGTACCTGGTAAAGTGTATGGTAGAGTTATAATTGAAAGAATTAAGAGAAGACGGAGAATAGGATGCAAAAGAACAAGGGGGCTTTAGGAAAAGGTAGGGGGGGTGTGGACCAGGGGTTTTCAGGAACCAAAATAAGTGAACAGTTTTAGATAAGGCTAAAAAAGGGCTTTTTGGATTTATGGATTTGAAAAAGGGGTATGACAGGGTGGGTAGGGGGGAATGTGGCGATGTTGCAAGTGTATGGTGTAGGAGGGGGGTTACTGAAAACGTGAAGAGTTTTTTTCGAGGTGTGAGGTCAAGTTAGGATGTAGGAAAGAGGGAAATTTTTTCCCGTAAAAGTAGGCCTTAGACAAAGGGTGTGTGATGTCACCCGGGGTTTTTTAATATATTTATGAAGGGGTTTTTAAGAGAATAAATGGAGGGTCTTGGCAAGAGGGGTGGGGTTTAAAAAAAAAAAATCACACACAAAGGGGGGGGTTTTCACAGCTGTCTTTGCTGATGACCTGTGCTTTGGGGATTCTGAAGAATTGCAGAGATTGGTGGATGATTTTGGGAGGGTGGCAAAAAAGAAAATTAAAAGGGGAATCAGGAAAGAGTAAGGTTTTGAGGATAACAAAAAGATTGGGGATGAAGATTGAATACAGATTGGGGGAGAGAGTTGGAGGAGGTGAACGTATCAGATATTTTGGGGGTGGAGTGTCAGCAAGGGGCTATGAAAGATGAGGTGAATCATAGAAATTATGGGGGGAAAAAAAAGTGATGGGGCACTTAGGAGTCGTGGAGACAAAAAACTTTTTTCCTTGGAGGCAAAGAGGGGAAGTATGAGAGTATGTTTTACCAACGTTTATATGGGGGGTGAAGCGGGGTATGAATGTTGCGGAGGGAAGGCTGGAGGAGTGGAGATGTATTTGAGGCAATGTGTGGTGTGAATATAATGCAGAGAATTTGAGTTTGGAGTTAGGAGGAGGTGCGGGGTTTCCAAAATGTTGTCCAGAGGGCTGAGGAAAAGGTTTTGAGGTGGTTGGAAATTAGAGAGAATGGAGCGAAAAAGAATGACTTCAAGAGTGTATCAGTCTGTGTGGAAGGAAAGGGGGGTGGGGTCGGCCTGGAAGGGGTTTGGAGGGAGGGGGTTAAAAAAGGTTTTGGTGCGAGGGGCTTGGACTTCCGCAGGCTGCGTGAGCGTGTTTGAAAGGGTGAAGGAGACAAATGGTTTTTTTAAAACTTGCGTGCTGTTGGAGTGTGAGCAAATAACATTTAGAAGGGATTCAGGGAAAACCGGCAGGCCGGGGCTTTAGTCCCGGAGATGGGAAATACAGTGCCTGCACCTGAAGGGGGGGTGTTATGTTGCAGTTTAAAAACGTGTGTAAAAACCCTTCTGGCAAAAACATGAGGGTGAATGATGGTGAAAGTTTTTCTTTTCGGGGCCACCCTCCTTGGTGGGAATCGGCCGGTGTGATAATAAAAAAAAAAAAAAAAAAAAACAAATACAGTTACATAAGATTTCATACATAAAATTGTGTAGAGAACCGGATAAACCCAAAAAAGTCAGTGGACTTATTTCCCTTTCCTTTATCAGAGCTTCATTTTTCTCAAAAAATGTTTTCATGAGAAGGGGGTGTTCTTCTTTATTAAAAATTTCCGTATCAATGTAGGACAACCTGTAACAATGTAACTTGTACACAAACCAAGTGTACACTTCGTTTGTTTACAAAATTACTTTGCCTGGTTTGTTTAATAACTCTCGCCTGTCCCCCTCATGTATCATTTTTTCTCTCTTCTTTTTTCATTTTATCCATTTATTACTCCTGACCCTACTTAAGACTACAAATATTTTTAAAGGGAAGTAATGATGAACTGTATAAACATTTTTCGCTCTGGGATCTTAAATATCTAGTGATGTGTGGGTGGGGGGGCCTGGTAAGGGGAGCCTGGCTGTTCCATAATACCACACTTGATTTTTTAAATAAATACTACTTGTCTCACCCTAGAATTTTAAAACTATAAATATTTTAAAGGTAAGTAATGAGTGCACTATGTGTGTATTGTATTTTTTATTGTTTTTTTTTTATGCCTGGTTCATTGCTAACATAATATATGTTTGGTAAACTTGTTATCTGTGTTTGTTGCAAAGGAAAAAAAAGGGTGTTCCACTTTACGGGGGTAGCTGGAACCTAACCCGTTTTAAATGGGGCCCTGCGTTCTCTCCCGCCTGGTTTCCAGGGAATACAAGTTTAGGGAAACCCCAAGTGCTCCCAGTAATTGAGGTGTTTTATCTCCATTGGCGCCCCCTGAAGGTTCTCTGTACATTTTCTAGGTCAGCAATTTCACCCGCCTTTAAAAGGGGCTGTTAGTGTGCAGCAAAAATTCCCGCCCAGATAGAACAGTGACCTGAAAAGTGCCATCTGGGCTTGGCCCCCCTAGTTTTGAAGGTTTCATTATCCATCCTGTATTTTCTAGCAGATGCGATTGATACAATGTTAGGTCCTTGAAGGTGGATCTCCGACATGATCACTCCCAGGTCTTTGACGTTGGTGTTTCGCTCTATTTTGTGGCCAGAATTTGTTTTGTACTCTGATGAAGATTTAATTTCCTCATGTTTACCATATCTGAGTAATTGAAATTTCTCATCGTTGAACTTCATATTGTTTTCTGCAGCCCACTGAAAGATTTGGTTGATGTCCGCCTGGAGCCTTGCAGTGTCTGCAATGGAAGACACTGTCATGCAGATTCGGGTGTCATCCGAAAAGGAAGACACGGTGCTGTGGCTGACATCCTTGTCTATGTCGGATATGAGGATGAGGAACAAGATGGGAGCGAGTACTGTGCCTTGTGGAACAGAGCTTTTCACCGTAGCTGCCTCGGACTTTACTCTGTTGACGACTACTCTCTGTGTTCTGTTAGTGAGGAAATTATAGATCCATCGACCGACTTTTCCTGTTATTCCTTTAGCACGCATTTTGTGCGCTATTACGCCATGGTCACACTTGTCGAAGGCTTTTGCAAAGTCTGTATATATTACATCTGCATTCTTTTTGTCTTCTAGTGCATCTAGGACCTTGTCGTAGTGATCCAATAGTTGAGACAGACAGGAGAGACCTGTTCTAAACCCATGCTGCCCTGGGTTGTGTAACTGATGGGTTTCTAGATGGGTGGTGATCTTGCTTCTTAGGACCCTTTCAAATATTTTTATGATATGGGATGTTAGTGCTATCGGTCTGTAGTTCTTTGCTGTTGCTTTACTGCCCCCTTTGTGGAGTGGGGCTATGTCTGTTGTTTTTAGTAACTGTGGGACGACCCCCGTGTCCATGCTCTCTCTCCATAGGATGGAAAAGGCTCGTGATAGGGGCTTCTTGCAGTTCTTGATGAACACGGAGTTCCATGAGTCTGGCCCTGGGGCAGAGTGCATGGGCATGTCATTTATCACCTGTTCGAAGTCATTTGGCGTCAGGATAACATCGGATAGGCTTGTGTTAACCAAATTCTGTGGCTTTCTCATAAAAAATTCATTTTGATCTTTGACTCTCAGTGTGGTTAGCGGCTTGCTAAAAACTGAGTCATATTGGGACTTGAGTAGCTCACTTATTTCCTTGCTGTCATCTGTGTAGGACCCATCTTGTTTAAGTAGGGGCCCAATACTGGACATTGTTCTCGACTTTGATTTGGCATAGGAGAAGAAATACTTTGGGTTTCTTTCGATTTCATTTATGGCTTTTAGTTCTTCCCGCGATTCCTGACTCCTATAAGATTCCTTTAGCTTAAGTTCGATGCTTGCTATTTCTCTGACCAGTGTCTCCCTACGCATATCAGATACATGTATATTGACCTCTTTTAGCCGCTCTGTTATTCTTTTCCGTCGCCTGTAAAGGGAGCGCCTGTCTCTTTCTATTTTACATCTACTCCTCCTTTTTCTTAGAGGAATAAGCCTTGTGCATACATTGAGTGCCACCAAGTTAATCTGTTCTAGGCGTAAGTTGGGGTCTGTGTTGCTTAGTATATCTTCCCAGCTTATATCGGTTAGGACTTGGTTTACTTGGTCCCACTTTATGTTTTTGTTATTGAAGTTGAATTTGGTGAATGCTCCCTCGTGACTAATCTCATTATGTCGGTCTGGGGCTCCATGCATACATGTCTGAACCTCAATTATGTTGTGATCTGAGTATATTGTTTTTGATATGGTGACATTTCTTATCAGATCATCATTGTTAGTGAAGATGAGGTCTAGTGTATTCTCCAGTCTAGTAGGCTCTATTATTTGCTGGTTTAAATTGAATTTTGTGCAGAGATTTAAAAGCTCGTGTGAGTGTGAGTTTTCATCAGAGCTGCCTCCTGGTGTTATTACTGCAACAATATTATTTGCTATATTCCTCCATTTTAGGTGCCTTAAGTTGAAATCCCCCAGGAGCAAAATGTTGGGTGCAGGAGCTGGAAGATTTTCCAGACAGTGGTCAATTTTTAACAGCTGTTCTTGGAATTGCTGGGATGTTGCATCCGGAGGCTTGTAGACTACCACAATGACTAGGTTTTGGTACTCGACCTTTACTGCTAAAACTTCCACTACATCATTTGAGGCAATAAGCAGTTCTGTGCAAACAAGTGACTCTGCAATGTCCAGGGAAACCCCCCCCTTTTTCCTGTTCACTCTGTCACATCTGTATAGGTTGTAACCTGGGATCCATATTTCATTGTCCAAGTGATCCTTTATGTGGGTCTCAGTGAAAGCCACGAACATTGCCTTTGCCTCTGAAAGCAGTCCATGGATGAAAGGTATTTTGTTGTTTGTTGCTGGCTTTAGACCCTGTATATTTGCAAAGAAGAATGTCATCGGACTGGCGGTATTGTTGGTACTGGGGGGGGATTTTTTTTCTGGCATTAGTATCTGTATCTGTTGATTTGGAGTGGAGGCCATCGACTGTGGTTCCACTCCAGGAATGACTGGATTTGGTGTATGATTTCTGCCATTTCCTGCCAGTTTTTTTTTCCTTCCTGGCACTAAAAAACCTCTCCCTCTTGAGTGGCTGTGGCTACCCAGGTTTTCCCATGGCCTGGATGTTTTGTATCTTTTTGTCCCCTTTAGATGGTGTGCCTTGCAATTTAAGTTATAGCACAGTCTTTCCTGTACTGAAGAGGTACACATTTCAGGGTGAAAAAGCTTACAGGAAGGGAGTTTGCATTTTCCTGTTGTCATATGGGCACGGCATTTTCTAGGGTGGTCATAGTTGCACGTCCCGTCTTTTTTTTTCAGATTTCCCATGTCTGCAGATACCAAGTGCATAGTATGTGCACAGGCTTGGTTTCCATTTGCCTTGGGTTTCTGTGACTGTATTCCCTGTTGGTGCATGTTTCCCTGTCTTATTCCTATCCTCCCTAGCACCAACAATGGAGCTCCCACCAGTTTTTTTGGTAATATATCCTCACTTTGCTAGTGGAGTCCTCTTGTTTGCTATTTCCTGTGGTATTTCTAGTTTGCAATATTGGTTTTATCTTATCTTTGACTACACTTGTTTCCCCACTACGGCTCCTGTCCCCTATGAGGTCATTTATATGTATTCCTTCCTGCGTATAATTCCTGACTACCTGGACAAAATCTCCAGCTTCACCATTACTGTCTCCCAGGACAGCACCTCCAGCTTCACCATTACTGTCTCCCAGGACAGCACCTCCAGCTTCACCATTACTGTCTCCCAGGACAGCACTATCAGCCCCACATTTACTGACTACCAGGACTTCATCCCCAGCCTTAGAGTTTCTGACTACATGGCCAGTATCAAGGGCAGTACCATTCAGCCCAGACTTTTTATGCTCCCATCTGTTGTAGAAAGCTTCCAGATTTTCTATGAAAGCAGCTTTGATGTTATCCTCTTTTAATACCCTTGTGATTTTAGTCCACAGATTTATCTCATTTGGGCATACCCAAAAACACTTCCCTGTTTTAATACTGCTTGTAGCTAGTTCTTGGATATCTGCACAAGGGGAGTGACACCAATTTCCACAAAAATGACAATTTATCCATGTGGAAGCCCGTTTGTTTGATTGACTGCAGACTTTACAGACTTGGCGATTTCTTGTGCTCAATCAATAGAATAGAAGTAATACTAGTGAAATAGCTAAGAATTTGGTCGACTGGAATAATGTAATTGGCCTAAAATGGGAGTGAAAGTTGGCAAAATCGCTGATGCGTAAATATCGCTGACACGTCAAAATTCACGAGAGCACAATTTCATAAATTTTCCATCAAATTTCGTTCTTTTTGTTTCATTACCTTCAGAAAAAGATTCTCTACCATTTCATAAGAAAAAATAACAAAATTATTTCTTGAAAATTCTTGGACACTGGTGCACACTCTGAAATTTGGCCTCTGGACCCTGAAAGGGTTAAATTATGTGTATTAATGTGTAATGTTCTGAAAATTAAAATTTTGAATTAGATTTTAATTTTACATAGTATATTTCATTTAGAGGGAAGTACTATACTTCCAGGGGTCATACAGCACCTGAAGGAAATGTAATGTGAGGCAATCAGTGTGATCCGAGGAAGGGGAGGTTGGTCCAATTCTTTGGCTCAAGAGTCCTGCAGTGGCATGAAGGGATTTTGCATATAAATTTTATATTTTCCATCAATATTCATTGAACAACCTTGCTTAACCTTTGCTAAAATTTATGTACTACAATGCACAGTAGTACAATGCAGTTCATCATATTTTAGGTAAGCAGAAATTTAGTTAGTGCAGTACTATTATGTAACATCAATGAAATACTGTACAGAATATGAATTTCTTGATACTTAAACTTGTTATTGTGACTATTACAATTATGTATACTTACCAAAACAATTTTTACTAAATAAGCCTAGTCAGCAAATTGAGCTTAAAAAACTGAAATGTCATCGGAGAGCACCTGATGATACAGACTTACAGTACTACTTGCAGCCTGAAAGCTCTCATAGCACAGTTGATCAAGCACTTCTTGTGTTAACTCAGTCTGGTAGTGGCACATTATTTGTTTGGGGACCACTTAGTAGGGCATATGATCACCTGCTGGGTGGAGTGTTTGCTTATTTGACCAAGGCCATCTAATCACTTTCTGCTCATTTCACCAAGGCCGTCTACTCTCTGCTCATTTGTCCAAGGCTATCTACTCGCTCTCTGCTCATTTGACCAAGGCTATCTACTCACTCTCACCTCATTCTGCCAAGGCCATCTACTCACTCTCTGCTAATTCAGCCAAGGCCATCTACTTGCTCTCTGCTCATTTGGCCAAGGCCATCTACTCACTTTCTGCTCATTTGACCAAAGCCATCCACTTGCTTTCTGGTTCACTATTAAAAAATTGAAGATCACATTATAAGATGTGATTTGTTACATGCAGTTGCTTCTGGAAGTCACCACCTCTGTGACCCGGTACCAGACCAGTCCTCCTGGTTGCTGGCCTGATCTATGGTTGATTTTCTACCCCTTATAAAAAGAAAGGTACACTACACAATAGTGTCCTAGTATTTAGCATTTCTAATGTCCTCTTGAAGACATCTACATCTGTACCAGTACTAATTTAAGCCTTTCAAAAAATCTTTTTATTTTATTATCACACTGGCCAATTCCCACCAAGGCAGGGTGGCCCGAAAAAGAAAAACTTTCACCATCATTCACTCCATCACTGTCTTGCCAGAAGGGTGCTTTACACTACAGTTTTTAAACTGCAACATTAACACCCCTCCTTCAGAGTGCAGGCACTGTACTTCCCATCTCCAGGACTCAAGTCCGGCCTGCCGGTTTCCCTGAACCCCTTCATAAATGTTACTTTGCTCACACTCCAACAGCACGTCAAGTATTAAAAACCATTTGTCTCCATTCACTCCTATCAAACACGCTCATGCATACCTGCTGGAAGTCCAAGCCCCTCGCACACAAAACCTCCTTTACCCCCTCTCTCCAACCTTTCCTAGGCCGACCCCTACCCCGCCTTCCTTCCACTACAGACTGATACACTCTTGAAGTCATTCTGTTTCGCTCCATTCTCTCTACATGTCCGAACCACCTCAACAACCCTTCCTCAGCCCTCTGGACAACAGTTTTGGTAATCCCGCACCTCCTCCTAACTTCCAAACTACGAATTCTCTGCATTATATTCACACCACACATTGCCCTCAGACATGACATCTCCACTGCCTCCAGCCTTCTCCTCGCTGCAACATTCATCACCCATGCTTCACACCCATATAAGAGCGTTGGTAAAAACTATACTCTCATACATTCCCCTCTTTGCCTCCAAGGACAAAGTTCTTTGTCTCCACAGACTCCTAAGTGCACCACTCACTCTTTTTCCCTCATCAATTCTATGATTCACCTCATCTTTCATAGACCCATCCGCTGACACGTCCACTCCCAAATATCTGAATACATTCACCTCCTCCATACTCTCTCCCTCCAATCTGATATTCAATCTTTCATCACCTAATCTTTTTGTTATCCTCATAACCTTACTCTTTCCTGTATTCACCTTTAATTTTCTTCTTTTGCACACCCTACCAAATTCATCCACCAATCTCTGCAACTTCTCTTCAGAATCTCCCAAGAGCACAGTGTCATCAGCAAAGAGCAGCTGTGACAACTCCCACTTTGTGTGTGATTCTTTATCTTTTAACTCCACGCCTCTTGTCAAGACCCTCGCATTTACTTCTCTTACAACCCCATCTATAAATATATTAAACAACAATGGTGACATCACACATCCTTGTCTAAGGCCTACTTTTACTGGGAAATAATTTCCCTCTTTCCTACATACTCTAACTTGAGCCTCACTATCCTCGTAAAAACTCTTCACTGCTTTCAGTAACCTACCTCCTACACCATACACTTGCAACATCTGCCACATTGCCCCCCTATCCACCCTGTCATACGCCTTTTCCAAATCCATAAATGCCACAAAGACCTCTTTAGCCTTATCTAAATACTGTTCACTTATATGTTTCACTGTAAACACCTGGTCCACACACCCCCTTACCTTTCCTAAAGCCTCCTTGTTCATCTGCTGTCCTATTCTCCGTCTTACTCTTAATTCTTTCAATAATAACTCTACCATAACACTTTACCGGGTATACTCAGCAGACTTATCCCCCTATAATTTTTGCACTCTCTTTTATCCCCTTTGCCTTTATACAAAGGAACTATGCATGCTCTCTGCCAATCCCTAGGTACCTTACCCTCTTCCATACATTTATTAAATAATTGCACCAACCACTCCAAAACTATATCCCCACCTGCTTTTAACATTTCTATCTTTATCCCATCAATCCCGGCTGCCTTACCCCCTTTCATTTTACCTACTGCCTCACGAACTTCCCCCACACTCACAACTGGCTCTTCCTCACTCCTAGAAGATGTTATTCCTCCTTGCCCTATACACGAAATCACAGCTTCCCTATCTTCATCAACATTTAACAATTCCTCAAAATATTCCCTCCATCTTCCCAATACCTCTAACTCTCCATTTAATAACTCTCCTCTCCTATTTTTAACTGACAAATCCATTTGTTCTTTAGGCTTTCTTAACTTGTTAGGTTAGGTTAGGTAAGGTTCGTCAGGAAACAGGACAAATGTTTCCTGACGCGGGTCTTAGTCAGATGATGACCCGCCTTTGGAGCTTTTGGTCATCTGACCGAGGCCTTCCGCTGGCTTACCGGTCCACCCCTTTAAAAATTATGGTCATTTATAACCAGTCTGTCTATATACCTTAATAATCTCTTAACTTGTTAATCTCACTCCAAAACTTTTTCTTATTTTCAACAAAATTTGTTGATAACATCTCACCCACTCTCTCATTTGCTCTCATTTTACATAGCTTCACCACTCTCTTAACCTCTCCCTTTTTCTCCATATACTCTTCCCTCCTTGCATCACTTCTACTTTGTAAAAACTTCTCATATGCTAACTTTTTCTCCCTTACTACTCTCTTTACATCATCATTCCACCAATCGCTCCTCTTCCCTCCCGCACACCACTTTCCTGTAACCACAAACTTCTGCTGAACACTCTAACACTACATTTTTAAACCTACCCCATACCTCTTCGACCCCATTGCCTATGCTCTCATTAGCCCATCTATCCTCCAATAGCTGTTTATATCTTACCCTAACTGCCTCCTCTTTTAGTTTATAAACCTTCACCTCTCTCTTCCCTGATGCTTCTGTTCTCCTTGTATCCCATCTACCTTTTACTCTCAGTGTAGCTACAACTAGAAAGTGATCTGATATATCTGTGGCCCCTCTATAAACATGTACATCCTGAAGTCTACTCAACAGTCTTTTATCTACCAATACATAATCCAACAAACTACTGTCATTTCGCCCTACATCATATCTTGTATACTTATTTATCCTCTTTTTCTTAAAATATGTATTACCTATAACTAAACCCCTTTCTATACAAAGTTCAATCAAAGGGCTCCCATTATCATTTACACCTGGCACCCCAAACTTACCTACCACACCCTTTCTAAAAGTTTCTCCTACTTTAGCATTCAGGTCCCCTACCACAATTACTCTCTCACTTGGTTCAAAGGCTCCTATACATTCACTTAACATCTCCCAAAATCTCTCTCTCTCCTCTGCATTCCTCTCTTCTCCAGGTGCATACACGCTTATTATGACCCACTTCTCGCATCCAACCTTTACTTTAATCCACATAATTCTTGAATTTACACATTCATATTCTCTTTTCTCCTTCCATAACTGATCATTTAACATTACTGCTACCCCTTCCTTTGCTCTAACTCTCTCAGATAAATCTGTAGTAACTATAAGCTTCTTTTAACCCCGTAACTGTCCAAACGTAGATCTATGTTCACTCACCCAGCACTCCAAACATTTTAACCCTTTCAGGGTCCGTCCCGTAGATCTACGGCTTTACGTTCAGGGTCCAAACCATAGATCTACGTCATGAGCTCAGCTCACTCTGATAAACTGTGAGTGGTACATTTGGGCCTAGATATGAGAGAATACATCTATGTGGTATGTGTGCACCACATAAAACAGATCCTGCAGCACACTGTGTATGAGAGAAAAAAACTGAAATCATGATTTTTCAATTAAAACAGCGACTTTGCAGTGTTTTTTCGTATGTTTTTATAGTTGTATTTGCGATTTCTTGGTCTCATTTGATAGAATGGAAGACATATTACAGAAATGAAATAGAGATGATTTTGATTGGTTTTAGCACTGGAAATGGCTTGAAACTGAGCTCAAATTAGCAGAAATGTTAAATTTTTGCCGATATTCAAGAGTAAACAAACGACCTCACACATCTAATACACGCCAGCTGGTGGGTCTAATATGCATTCACAAATATGGTGATGATATTTATACAATTATTACAGTATTGCATAACAGTAAATCTTCTATTTTTTAGTGTGAATAAAAATTCATTATGTGAATAAAAAATCAAAATGGAATTTATTTGTAAAGCCTCAAAACATAACTATTGAACAGAGGAAATGTTAGTTTAGTTCCAGGAATACCTACATTGTTTATTCTGGACCCTATCTTGAAATTGGAATATTTTGAACTTTGTGTTAAATTGGCCAAATTAACAATTTCCGATCACTTTAATTTGTAGTTGAAACAGTTGACTTGGCAATTTCTTGTGCTAAGCTAAGAATTTGGTTGACTGGAATAATGTAATTGGCCTAAAATGGGAGTCAAAGTCGGCAAAATCACCGATTCGTAAATATCGCTGACACATCAAAATTCGCGAGAGCATAATTTCGTCAATTTTCCATCAAATTTCGTACTTTTTGTTTTATTACCTTCACAAAAAGATTCTCTACCATTTCATAAGAAAAAATAACAAATTTTTTTTTTTGAAAATTCTTGGACACTGGGGCACCACTTCAGATATGGCCTTGGACCCTGAAGGGGTTAATGAAGAGGACATTTTGTTTACATAATGTAAAAAAAAAAAATTCTAGAGTCAATACTTACGGAGATATAAGGACACAAAGTCAACGTTTGTCACTCACTTGACGGCAACATGAAGCACTGTCGCTTGCAGAAGTGTTGCCGACATACCTTTTTTCTAATTTTTTTAATAGTACAGTATAACTTTTATGTTCTGATAATTACAATTTGCAGGGATGTGTAGACCAATGTTTACAGTGAAACATATAGGTGAACAGTATTTAGATAAGTATAAAGAGGTTTTTGTGGCATTCATGGATTTGGAAAAGGCATATGACAGGGTGAATAGGGGGGCAATGTGGCAAATGTTGCAGGTGTATGGTATAGGAGGTAGGTTACTGAAAGCAGTGAAGAGTTTTTATGAGGATAGTAAGGCTCAGGTTAGAGTATGTAGGGGAGAGGGAGATTATTTCCCAGTAAAAGTAGGCCTTAGACAAGGATGCGTGATGTCACCGTGGTCGTTCAATATATTTATAGATAGGGTTGTAAGAGAAGTGAATGCGAGTGTTGGCTAGAGGAGTGGAGTTAAAAGATAAAGAATCAAACACAAAGTGGGAGTTGTCACAGTTGCTCTTTGCTAATGACACTGTGCTTTTGGGAGATTCTGAAGAGAAGTTGTAGAGGTTGGCGGATGAATTTGGTAGGGTATGTAAAAGAAGAAAATTAAAAGTGAATATAGGAAAGAGTAAGGTGGTGAGGATAACAAAAATATTAGGTGACAAAAGATTGGATATCAGATTGGAGGGAGAGAGTATGGAGGAGGTGAATGTATTCAGATATTTAGGAGTGGACGTGTCAGCAGATAGGTCTATGAAGGATTAGGTGAATCATAGAACTGATGAGGGGAAAAGGGTGAGTGGTGCACTTAGGAGTCTGTGGAGACAAAGAACTTTGTCCATGAAAAGAAAGATGGGAATGTATGAGAGTATAGTTGTACCAACACACTTGTATGAGTGTGAAGCATGGGTGATAAATGTTGCAAGGAGGAGGAGACTGGAGGCAAGGAAGATGTCATGTCTGAGGGCAATGTGTGGTGTGAATATAATGCAGAGAATTTGTAGTTTGGAAATTAGGAGAAGCTGTGGGATTACCAAAACTATTATTCAGAGGGTTAAGGAGGTGTTATTGAGGTGGTTCAGACATGTAGAGAGATTGAACACAACAGGATGGCTTCGAGAGTGTATAAATCTGTAGTGGAGGGAAGGTGGGGTAGAGGTCGGCCTAGGAAGGGTTGGAGGGAGGGGGTAAAGGAGACAAGTGGTTTTTAAAACTTAACATGCTGTTGGAGTGTGAGCAAAGTAACATTTATGAAGGGATTCAGGGAAACCAGTAGGCTGGACTCGAGTCCTGGAGATTGGAAGTACAGTGGACCCCAGTCTTACGAACGCACCGCGTTATGTTAAATCCGCCATACGAAGCATTTGAACACAAAAATTTTGCCTTGCCTCACGAAAAAAAACTCGCCTTACATGATTCGTCCGGGATGCGTCCCACGTGTGGCCTCAGCGCCAATATTTACAAGCCAGCCAGTATGGTCGCATCTACGAATATATTCGGTACATTTCACATTATCCCAGTGTTTTTAGTGCTTGTAACTGCAAAATAACCTAGGTAGTAGGTTGGTAGACAGCACCCGCCCAGGCAGGTACTACCGTCCTGCCATGTGAGTGTAAAACGGAGGGCTGTAATCGTTTTACATGATGGTAGGATTGCTGGTGTCCTTTTTTCTGTCTCATAAACATGCAAGATTTCAGGTACGTCTTGCTACTTCTACTTACACTTAGGTCACACTACACATACATGTACAAACATATATATACACACCCATCTGCATTTTCTTCTATTTTCTTCCTAGTTCTTGTTCTTGTTTATTTCCTCTTACCTCCATGGAGAAGTGGAACAGAATTCTTCCTACGTAAGCCATGCGTGTTGTAAGAGGCGACTAAAATGCCGGGAGCAAGGGGCTAGTAACCTCTTCTCCTGTATATATTACTGAATGTAAAAGGAGAAACTTTCCTTTTTCCTTTTGGGTCACCCCGCCTCAGTGGGATACGGCCGGTGTGTTGAAAGAAAGAACGAACTGCAAAATAAGTCACCATGGACCCCAAGAAAGCTGCTAGTGCCATCCCTGTGGTAAAAAGGGCGAGAATTAGTACGGAATTGAAAAAAGAGATTAAGGAAATATGTGCAAAGTGCGTTGAACTGCAAACCTTTACGGATGAAAATCACCCTGACACAGCTACTGCAAGCCGTGTTGGCAACCTGTACATTGACAATGTTATGGCCCATTTTAGGAAGGTCTTAAAGGAACAGGAGTTACAGAGCTCTATGGACAGATTTGTTGTGCAACAGAGACTCTCAAGCTGGTCCTAGTGGCATTAAAAGAAGAAGGGAAGTAACCCCGGAAAAGGACTTGACACCTCAAGTCCTAATGGAAGGGGATTCCCCTTCTAAACAATAACTTCCACACCTCCCCTCCTCTCATCCCATCAATCATCACCAGATCTTCAATAAAGGTAAGTGTCATGTATTCTATTCTTAGTAGAGTAGTAATTGTGTATGTCTTCTTCAGTTTGTGTGTATTAAAATTAATATTTCATGTGGTAAAATTTTTTTTTTTCATACTTTGGGGTTTCAGGAACAGATTAATTTGATTTCCATTATTTCTTATGGGGAAAATTAATTCAGCTAACTATAATTTTGGCTTATGATGAGCTCTCAGGAACGGATTAATATCATAAGGTGGGAGTCCACTGTACAGTATCTGCACTCTGAAAGAGGGGTGTTAATATTGCAGTTTTATAACTGTAGTGTAAAGCACCTCTCTGGCAAGACAGTGATGGAGTGAACGATGATGAAAGTTTTTCTTTATCGGGCCACCCTGCCTTGGTGGGAATTGGCCGATGTGTTAAAATAAAAATTACAATTTGTAGTAGTTCTTGTGATTTCATAGTTAATCTTTGTTCTGATACCAATATTAGGTATTCAAATAGTACTCAAATAATCACAAACAAGGTGACAGGTGAACATTTTTACCTACCTTAGTCACATACTATTGTCTAGAAATATAGTACAGTATTCCCCCAATAATTGTCCAGCCTGAAAGGCGTCCATTTCGGAAATAGTCCCGTTATTTTGTCTAAACATTGGCTTGCCAATGGTCCATTAACTCGCTAATCGTCTTTCGTCCTGGACGCGTACTCACACTCTGAGCCACCTCGGCCTCCCTTCCCAGCCAGTGTGTCATTGTTTACCAGTGAGCAACGGTCCCCTCATGTGTTCATACGAAATATTTCGTAATACAGTGGACCCCCGCTTAATGATCACCTCCCAATGCGACCAATTATGTAAGTGTATTTATGTAAGTGCACTTGTACGTGTATGTTTGGGGGGCCTGAAATGGACTAATCTACTTCACAATATTCCTTATGGGAACAAATTCGGTCAGTACTGGCACCTGAACATACTTCTGGAATGAAAAAATATTGTTAACTGGGGGTCCACTGTATTACATTCATTTTAGTGCTTGCAAGTGCTAAATAAGCTACCATGGCTCCAAAGAAAGTTCCTAGTGCCAAGCCTTTGGTAAAGAAGGTGAGAAATACGATTGAATTTAAGAAAAACATCATTGAAAAATATGAAAGTGGCGTACGTGTGGGCGAACTGGCCAGGATGTATAACAAATCGCGTACAACCATATCTTCCATCATAGCCAAGAAAAAGAAAATCAAGGAAGCTGTATTAGGTAAATATCCTGACAAAAATGAGATCACCAGTACTCGAAGATGTTGAGAAGTTATTATTGGTGTGGATAAACGAGAAACAATTAGCAGGAGATAGTCTTATGACGTCGCTTATTTGTGAAAAGGCTAGGCAGTTGCATGACGATTTGGTAAAGAAATTGCCTGCAACTAGTGGTGATGTGAGTGAATTTAAGGCCAGCAAAGGCTGGTTTGAGAGATTTAAGAAGCATGCTGGCATACACAGTGTGATAATGCATGGTGAGGCTGCCAGTTCTGACAAAAAAGCGGCTGAAAAATATGTGCAGGAATTCAAGGAGTACTTAGAGGCTGAAGGACTGAAACCTGAACAAGTGTTCAATTGTGACGAAACAGGCCTCTTTTGGAAGAAAATGCCAAAGAGGACCTACATTACTCAGGAAGAAAAGGCACTGCCAGGACACAAGCCTATGAAAGACAGGCTGATGCTCATGTTCTGTGCTAATGCTAGTGGGGATTTTGAAGTGAAGCCGTTACTAGTGTACCATTCTGAAAATCCCAGTGTGTTCAAGAAAAGCAATGTTATGAAGAGTAAATTGTGTGTGTTTTGGAGATGTAATAATAAGGCATGGGTCACAAGGGACATTTTCGTCGAGTGGTTCAATGAAGTGTTTGGCCCTAGTGTGAAGAATTACCTCCCGGAAAAGAAATTGGATCCCAAGTGCCTCTTAGTAATGAACAATGCACCTGCTTATCCTCCAAACTTGGATGACCTAATTCTGAAGGAGTTTGGGTTCATCACAGTAAAGTTCTTGCCCCCGAATACCACTCCCCTCCTCCAGCCCATGGACCAGCAAGTCATTTCAAACTTTAAAAAACTCTACACCAAAGCAATGTTTGAAAGGTGCTTTAATGTGACCTCAGACACTCGCTTGACCCTAAGAGATTTTTGGAAAGAACACTTCAGTATTCTCCACTGCATAAGCCTTATAGGTAAGGCTTGGGAGGGAGTGACTACCAAGACTTTGAACTCTGCTTGGAGAAAATTGTTGCCAGATTGTGTCCACAAGAGGGATTTTGAAGGGTTTGAGGCAGCCCCTGATGAGCCTACGTGTTATGCAGGGTTCTGCATGACATCGTAATGTACATATAGTGGAGAAGTGTGCAATAATAGTATGAATATTATAGTTGTAAAGAGTAATTTTATAATTGATAATGTGCATTTGGGGGTACTGTAAAGTACTCTAACTGTAATTATAAAGAAATTCTGTTAATGATTTATTTTCCAAGGATGTTTGAGTACGCGGAGTAAGCGTGGTTTGGGGGAGTCACGTGACGTGAGCATGGTGTGTAGAGGCTGGCGTCGGAGATGCTGTGTATTTAAGATAAGTTTGTAGTTGTGCACTCATTTTGTTTATCCAACTCAAGCCATAGGCTATCATATGGCTTACCTGTATGTTCACCCAGGCTCTGACATAGTCAGGGTGCTGTGGGAGGAGTGAGGAAATAAGAAATTAAGTTGGGAGTTGAGTAGTGTGGGCCTGGCGCTGACGAGGCATAGTGGTTATGGCCAGCTGTTGCTTGTGTACCCTCATTTGGGCATTTAGGATTAAGGTTTTTCTGTTATGTTATGTTATGGTGACTAAATAGATATATTTTCCTAATTGGGATTTTTGCCTAACCGTCTGTTACCCAACCCCTTTAAGTACACATACCAGTTTAGCGCTTTCTGTTTTGACTGGGATAGCCCTGGGTGGCCGGTTTGGGCTTGAGATGTGTGTAACTTTTACCTTTGCCCTTAGACCAGGTTCAAGCCCCCAGGTATCCCACATTTTTGCATAACAATGGAATTAGCCAAAAATAGGGCTCAAAGTGGGCGAAATCGCCAATTTGTAAATATCGCCGAGGACGCTAACTTCGCGAGAGCATAATTCCGTCAGTTTTCCATCAAATTTCGTTTTTTTGGTGTCATTACAATTGGGGAAAAGAATCTCTATCATTTCATAAGAAAAAATAATTTTTTTTTTAAATTTTGCGACACCAGGAGACACCTCAGGATTGGGGGTTGCGACAGTCAAAGGGTTAATGTTAAGAATTAATCTAAGTCTGCCCGAAATGCCTAGCCATGCTAGGTGTCCTAGTGGGCCCCTCTGTAATTAGTATTTTATAACATGTAAACCACACAATACCCAAAACCTGTAAACCCCACATTGTAACCCTTATAGAGAATAAACTTGAATTGAACTGAATTGAATTGAATAGTCCCACTTCCAGGAACGGATTATGGACGATAATTGAGGGACCACTGTATTTACAGGTCCAAGCAATGTTTTGGATACACGGCAGTATATAATAATTCAAATTCCAAGTTTATTCTCTATAAAGATTACAATGTTGAATTTACAGAATTTGGTTGTTGTGTGGTTTACATGTAGTTAAATAATGATTACAGAGTGTACCACTAGAACGCCTAGCATGGCTAGGCATTTCGGGCAGACTTAGTTTAATTCTTTATTTTAAAATACAGTGGACCCCCGCTTAACGATCACCTCCAAATGCGACCAATTATGTAAGTGTATTTATGTAAGTGCGTTTGTACGTGTATGTTTGGGGGTCTGAAATGGACTAATCTACTTCACAATATTCCTTATGGGAAAAAATTCGGTCAGTACTGGCACCTGAACATACTACTGGAATGAAAAAAGTTCGTTAACCGGGGGTCCACTGTATTACAAATTATGAGGTAAGTTGGTATTATGGCTAATTGACTAAATACTAGTTAGTGAGTTTAGCAATGTGAATGCTTTTGTTTTGGCACAGTACATAGTTTCAGTATTGGAGTATCATAGGATTCATTATTTTAAGATTGAGATTAATATTTCTGTTTATGGTCAAATGGGTGAGTGAGTGTAAGTGTGAACCACCAGGTGGTATTCGTGTAGTTAGTTGATGGGGTTTATCAGGGAGATAAGATGTTTTCTAATGGTAGTTTTGAAGGTGATGAATGTGTCTGCAGTTCTAGAGTTCTCAGGTAGGGTGTTCCAGATTTTAGGGCCTTTGACATACATTGAATTTTTGTAAAGGTTTAGTCGGACATGGGGAATGTCGTAGGGATGTTTGTGTCTGGTGTTATGCCTGTGGGTTCTGTCACAACTATCAAGAAAGCGTTTTAGGTCAAGGTTGATATTGGAGTTTAAGGTCCTGTAGATGTAGATTGCACAGTAGTAACTGTGGATGTACTGAACAGGGAGTAAGTTTAGATCTATGAAGAGTGGGGGGGTGTAAAGCCAGGGATGGGATTTAGTGATTATTCTTACTGCAGCTTTTTGTTGGGTTATTATTGGCTTTAGGTGTGTTGCTGCAGTTGATCCCCAAGCACAAATAGCATAGGTGAGGTATGGATAAATAAGTGAGTGGTATAGTGTGAGAAGGGCATTTTGCGGCACGTAGTATCGTATCTTGGAGAGGATCCCAACTGTTTTGGATACTTTTTTGGTTATGTGTTGGATATGGGTGCTGAAATTCAGGTTGTTGTCAAGGTATAGGCCTAGGAATTTGCCCTCATTATGTCTGGTAATTAGAGTGTTGTCGATCTTAATGTTAATTTGTGCATCTCCTGCTCTGCTACCAAACATAATGTAGTAGGTTTTGTCAGTGTTAAGCGTAAGTTTATTGGCTGTCATCCAAGTCGATATTTTGATCAGCTCCTCGTTAACAATGGTGTTGAGGGTGGCAAGATTAGGGTGAGAGATGACATAAGTCGTGTCGTCAGCAAAGAGAATAGGTTTCAGGTGTTGGGATATGTTTGGAAGATCATTGATGTATATGAAGAAGAGCAGGGGACCAAGGACACTTCCCTGCGGAACTCCAGTATCAAGTGGCCGTGTTGTTGATGCTGTGTCTTTAATGGTAACATACTGATACCTATTAGTAAGGTAAGATTTGAAATAAGCAAGCGCATGGCCTCTTATACCGTAATGGTCAAGTTTGTGGAGTAGGATGTCGTGGTCTACTGTGTCAAAAGCTTTTCTTAGGTCAATAAAAATTCCTAGTGGATATTCCTTATTTTCCAATGCTGTGTAAAGCAGATCTAGCATTTTTATGATTGCATCATTAGTGCTTTTATTTTTCCTAAATCCAAATTGGCAGGGGTTGAGTATGTTTTGTGCTGTTATAAATGAATATAGTCTCCTGTGCATGAGTTTCTCAAAGATTTTGGATAGCAATGGTAAGTTTGATATTGGCCTATAGTAGTTTAAGTCTGTAGGGTCACCACCTTTATGTATTGGTGTAACCCTTGCCATCTTGAGTAGTTTCAGGAAGGTGCTAGTTTCTAGTGACTTGTTAAAAAGTAATGAAATAGCATGCGAAAGGATATGGGCTGCTCGCTTGTACAGTAATGGTGGGACATTAGACAGATTCCCTGAGTTGTTTTTAAGTGGCTTTATCATCTCGGTGACTTCCGAGGGCTCAGTTGGTGCAAGATAGAAGGAATTTGGGAAATTCCCATCTAGGTAGTCCCCGGCATGGGCATTAGTATGTGGGATTTTATTGGCGAGATTAGATCCTATGGTTGAGAAGAAGTCGTTTATCTTGTTAGCTGTGTCAGTGGGATGTAGTGGTGTTTCATTAGGTTTAGTTAGGACAATATTCTTGTTTTTTTTCAGTTTGTGGGTCCCTAGAATCTGAGAGAGTGTTTTCCAGGTCTTTTTTATATCTCCTCTAGTGTCTGTGAATCTACTGGAGTAGTATAGTTGTTTGGCTTTCTTTATTACTTTGGTGAGAACTGATGAATAGTGTTTAAGAATATCTTTGTGTATTAAGCCCTGTCTATATTGCTTTTCATATTGGTGTTTCTTATCAATGGATTTCAGAATGGTGCTGGTTAGCCATGGGCAACCAAGCTGTTTGTTTGTGATCTGTTTCGTTTTTATAGGACAATGTTTGTTGTATAGTCTAAGTAATTTGTTAAGAAAAATGTCTGTCCAGTCATCAATACCATTGGCCTTGGAGAATTCTGTAGGCCAGTCAACAATCTCTAGGTCAGTTGTGAACTTCCTTATTGAGGCCTCGTCATGGAGTCTAAATGAGACTTTGTTGTATTCAAGTGGTGGTTTATTAATGTTTGTCAGGAGGAAGGTAGGGTAGTGGTCTGTAGTGCTATCTGTGATTATCCCTGATTTAAGGGGGGCTAGTATATTGGTCCATATGTGGTCTATTATGGTTGCACTTGTCTCAGTGAGCCTGGTTGGTTTAGTTATTGTTGGTATGAGAAGTGTGTTGTTCATATTGTTGATGAAATCAGTTACAGGCTGATCATCTAGTAAGCCAAGGTTGATGTTGAAGTCTCCAGCTAAGAGAAGGTGGTGCTTATTCATTTGTCTGTTTGTTATTAGTGACTTTAATTTCTCACTGAAATTTGGGATGTTTGTGTGAGGTATCCGGTAAATGGCACCGATTGTTAAGATAAGACAAGATAAGATTTCGTTCGGATTTTTAACCCTGGAGGGTTAGCCACCCAGGATAACCCAAGAAAGTCAGTGCGTCATCGAGGACTGTCTAACTTATTTCCATTGGGGTCCTCAATTTTGTCCCCCAGGATGCGACCCACACCAGTCGACTAACACCCAGGTACCTATTTGCTGCTAGGTGAACAGGACAACAGGTGTAAGGAAACGTGTCGAAATGTTTCCACCCGCCGGGAATCGAACCCGGGCCTTCCGTGTGTGAAGCAGGAGCTTTAGCCACCAGGCCACCAGGTTTTTTACAGTAAAATTAGCAAAAATGTATTCCCCATATTCATCACTAAAGCAAGTGGTGCTAATACAAGATAATTGGTTAGAGTAATAGATTGCAATACCACCCCCAGCTTGGTTTGGTCTGCAGTTGTGAATTGCTGTGTATCCTGGTAGAGGGTAGATATCTATTGTGTCCTGCTTAAGCCAGGTCTCAGTAAGAATAATGCAGAAGGGTGTCTTTAGTGATTCAAGGAGTGCCAGGAGGTCATCATAGTGTTTGCTTAAGGACTTGATGTTGTAGTTAAGTACTGATAGGCTTTTAGCATTGTTTAGGATAGTGCTGGCTTGTGATGCTGTGCAATAAAGGCAGTTACTTTCCAATAGGTTTTGATTGGGTGTCAGATTATGGAGGTTTAGATCAGGGTCAACGTGATCAATCATCTTCTAGGTTTAAATTATGGTTATTTATATCCTGAGTTATGTGTTGAGTTCTAGTACTGATATCTGTAGTGGTGGGAAGCTTGGATAAGTATATAGCTAGAGTATTTTGGTCATATAGAGTATAATAATATTATATTATTTTTTTTATTATTATCACACTGGCCGATTCCCACCAAGGCAGGGTGGCCTGAAAAAGAAAAACTTTCACCATCATTCACTCCATCACTGTCTTGCCAGAAGGGTGCTTTACACTACAGTTTTTAAAACTGAAACATTAACACCCCTCCTTCAGAGTGCAGGCACTGTACTTCCCATCTCCAGGACTCGAGTCCAGCATGCAACTTTCCCTGAATCCCTTCATAAATGTTACTTTGCTCACACTCCAACAGCACGTCAAGTATTAAAAACCATTTGTCTCCATTCACTCCTATCAAACACGCTCACGCATGCCTGCTGGAAGTCCAAGCCCCTCGCACACAAAACCTCCCTTACCTCCTCCCTCCAACCTTTCCTAGGCTGACCCCTACCCCGCCTTCCTTCCACTACAGACTGATACACTCTTGAAGTCACTCTGCTTCGCTCCATTCTCTCTACATGTCCGAACCACCTCAACAACCCTTCCTCAGCCCTCTGGACAACAGTTTTGGTAATCCCGCACCTCCTCCTAACTTCCAAACTATGAATTCTCTGCATTATATTCACACCACACATTGCCCTCAGACATGACATCTCCACTGCCTCCAGCCTTCTCCTCGCTGCAACATTCATCACCCATGCTTCACACCCATATAAGAGTGTTGGTAAAACTATACTCTCATACATTCCCCTCTTTGCCTCCAAGGACAAAGTTCTTTGTCTCCACAGACTCCTAAGTGCACCACTCACCCTTTTCCCCTCATCAATTCAATGATTCACCTCATCTTTCATAGACCCATCCGCTGACATGTCCACTCCCAAATATCTGAATACATTCACCTCCTCCATACTCTCTCCCTCCAATCGGATATCCAATCTTTCATCACCTAATCTTTTTGTTATCCTCATAACCTTACTCTTTCCTGTATTCACTTTTAATAATAGTAATGATGATAATAATAATAATAATAATAATAATAATAATAATAATAATAATAATAATTAATAATTTCCCTTGAAGCATGATGTAAAACGTGTGTCACTCCACTGGTGACAGTGCAGCTAATGGTGACGTTTGATGAGCATACATTGCCTTTGCTTTATTTGTTTTCACTGTTACAAATAAACATGTCTGTATGTCTATCTGTCTGTCTGTCTGTCTAGCTCTCTGTCTAGCTCTGTCTTTCTGCCTGCCTGTGTTTGTCTTTCTGTCTGCTTGTCTCTCCTGTCTCAGAGTTGCTCATGAACCAACTGGTATTACACACCATCACATCTGCTTTCTGAACAAGTGAAAATGCATATTACTTGACAGTTGCCAGTCATGTTTATTATGCATTATATCTACAAGCACAGCATAGCACTTTGTCTGAATTTTTTGGGTTATCCTAGGTAATTTACGCTATGTATAGTAGCTGTATTTACGTATGTGTTTCTGTGAGATAGAGACAGAGACAGAGATACAGAGAAAGAGATAGTCAGAGATAGATACAAACAGACAGACGGAGATAGAGACAGCCAATCAGCCAGCCAGCTGGCCAGCCAACCGCCGGCCAGTCAGCTGGCCAGCCAGCCTGATGAAAACGTATTACACATTCCAGAATTGTTTCTTTTTACTTAGGGCATAGGTTATAGGACATTCTGGCAAGATGACACTACCAGTGGTACCAAAATTGAAAGGGTGTTGCACAAATTTTGTACATGGGTTATTATCAAAGTTTTTGATATTTCCACGACCACTTGTGGCCACATCCACCTCAAATCCACTAAACTCGGGGTCAACATCACTTTCTTCTTAAAAGAGGAGTGTTAATATGACAGGACATCAGTGAATCCTTGGTGTTTGCTCTAGCTGGTGCTAAATTGAACTGGTGCTCCCACGAGGTACTAAGTGGTCCCAGATTTTTTTAATACTGCGCACACTGAGGGTTAAGACTCATTCTGTGCTGACAAGGCATCTCAGGCCAATCGTGCCAAATTTGGAGACAGGGAAAAATAAAACACAGATCTACATTTGGAGCACTAGCGGTAAGAACGTGGATCTACATTTGGACAGTTAAGGGATAATCTGTACAGTAACTACAAACTGTGGTCTGGTAGCAAAGATCTCGTTTCACACGCTCAGGGTCTGGGTTAATTTCTCAGCAAGGGTGGAAACACTGGGCGTGTTTCCTTACACCAGTTGTCCATGTTCACCCAACTGCAACAATGGGCACCTGGGTGTTAGTCAACTGGTGTAGGTCGCATCCTGGGACAAAATTGACCTAATTTTCCCGAAATGCTCTGCATCACAACGGCCTTTCTATTTAGCAGTATGTCATTGATGTCAACTAGGCTTGTATACCTTGTACATGTACTTGTAAAAATAAAGATATTTTTATTATTATACAGTGGACCCCCGGTTCGCGATACTAATCCGTTCCTGAGAGCTCATCGTAAACCAAAAATATCGGAAAGCAAATAAATTTTCCCCATAAGAAATAATGGAAATCAAATTAATCCGTGCAAGACACCCAAAAGTATGAAAAAAAAACTTTTACCACATGAAATATTAAGTTTAATGCAATAGAACAGTAATTACAATAACAACAATAACAATAAATAACAATAAATAACGAAAGAATAATTGACACTTACCTGTAATGAAGATCTGGTGATGATTGATGGGATGGGAGGAGGGGAGTGTGTGGATGGTGTTAGCATTTAGAAGGGGAATCTCCCTCCATCAGGACTTGAGGTAGCAAGTCCTTTTCTGGGGTTACTTCCCTTCTTCTTTTAATGCCACTAGGACCAGCTTGAGTGTCACTGGACCTCTGTCGCACAACGTAACTGGCAGCCTCACCATGCCTAATCACACTATGTATGCCACTACGATTCTTAAATCTTTCAAACCAACCTTTGCTGGCCTTAAATTCACTCACATCTGGAGTTTACCTGGAGAGAGTTCCGGGGGTCAACACCCCCGCGGCCCGGTCTGTGACCACTAGTTGCAGGCAATTTTTTTACCAAATCGTCATGCAACTGCCTAGCCTTTTCACAAATGATTGCTTGAGAGATGCTATCTCCTGCTATCTGTTTTTCATTTATCCACACCAATAACAGTCTCTCAACATTTTCTAACACTTGCGGTCGCTGTTTCGTAATCGCAGTTGCACCTTTTGCAAGAACAGCTTCCTTGATTGCCGTTTTCTTGCTCACTATAGTAGAGATGGTTGATTGGGGTTTACTATACAACCTGACCAGCTCCGACACATGCACTCCACTTTCGTACTTTGCAATTATCTCTTTCTTCATTTCAACAGTCATTAGCACCCTTGGTCTCGAACGGTTGGCACTGGGAGCTTTCTTGGGGCCCAAGGTGACTTATTTTGCAAAAACAGGCACCAAAAACAGTGATAATATGGATAATATGGAATGTACCGAATGTACCCTTAGATGCCCCCACACTGGCTGGCTTGTAAACACTGGCACACATGGGGCAGTTCAGGCCACACATGGACACATCTCGTACGAACCACATTGCATACCGGGTTTTGTATCGGGAAGCGAGGCAAATTTTCTGCGATATAATGCATCGGTTACTGGATTTATCGGATACCGATAGCATCGCAAACCGGGGTTCCACTGTATTGTGCAATCAATATTATTATAATTATTATTATTATTATTATTATACCTCAGTTGCCATCTCTCACCATGATAGTGACCTAAAAAATATCAATCATTGAACTGCTGTCTTGCCAGAAGTGAATTTTAAACTTCCTGTTAATAACCTGTACAGTGGACCCCCGGTATTCAATATTAATCAAATTCAAATTCAAAGTTTATTCTCTATAAAGATTACAATGTTGAATTTACAGAATTTGGTTGTTGTGTGGTTTACATATAGTTAAATAATGATTACAGAGTGTACCACTAGAACGCCTAGCATGGCTAGGCATTTCGGGCAGACTTAGTTTAATTCTTTATTTTAAAATATTACAAATTATGAGGTAAGTTGGTATTATGGCTAAGTGACTAAATACTAGTTTGTGAGTTTAGCAATGTGAATGCTTTTGTTTTGGCACAGTACATAGTTTCAGTATTGGAGTATCATAGGATTCATTATTTTAAGATTGAGATTAATATTTCTGTTTATGGTCAAATGGGTGAGTGAGTGTAAGTGTGAACCACCAGGTGGTATTCGTGTAGTTAGTTGATGGGGTTTATCAGGGAGAGCTCATTGAATACCGAAAATATTGAAAAGCAAATCAATTTTCCCCATAAGAAATAAGGGAAATCAAATTAATCCATGCAAGACACCCAAAAGTATGAAAAAAATAATTTTACCACATGAAATATTAAGTTTAATGCAATAGAATAATTACAATAACAACAATAACAATAGAATAATAACAACAGAATAATTGACACTTACCTTTAATGAAGATCTGGTGATGATTGATGGGATGGAAGGAGGGGAGAGTGTCGAAGTTGTTACTGTTTAGAAGGGGAATCCCCTTCCATTAGGACTTGAGATAGCAAGTCCTTTTCCAGGGTTACTTCCCTTCTTCTTTTAATGCCACTAGGACCAACTTGAGAGTCACTGGACCTCTGTCGCACAACAAATCTGTCAATAGAGCTCTGTACCTCCAGTTCCTTTAAGATTTGTCTAAAATGGGCCACAACATTGTCATTGTAATAGTCACAAGCATGGCTTGCAATAGCTGTGTTAGGGTGATTTTCATCCATAAAGGTTTGCAGTTCAACCCACTTTGCACATATTTCCTTAATTTTTGAAGTAGGCACAATGGATTCCACAACTGGCATAGGCTTCTCAGGGTTAGCCCCAAACCCTTCAAAATCTTTCTTAATTTCCATACTAATTCTCACCGTTTTTACCACAGGGTTGGCACTAGAAGCTTTCTTGGGGCCCATGGTGACTTATTTTGCAGAAACAAGCACAAATAAAAGTGATAATATGGAATGTACCGAATGTATCCTTAGATGTGCACACACTGCCTGGCTTGTAAACACTGGCACACACGGGGCAGTTCATGCCACACGTGGACATGTCTCGTACGAATCGCATCGAATATCGGGTTTTCGATTGGATACCGAGGTGAAATTTTTGCGTTAAAATGCATCGAATACCGAATTTATCAGATACCGATGCCATCGAATACCAGGGGTCCACTGTACTAAACATATTAGAAAAGTCTTAATTCTAGTCTAAGCTGCCTGAAATACTGTGCCTACTATGGCCTTTCAAATTAAATGTTAAAACATAAAAAAAAGCACTTAGGTACTCTGCTGTTTACCTAACATAACTATACTGTAATAAATATTGAGAATAAAAAAGTTTAGTACAATTTACCAAGTGGATTTTGCCCATCATTTTATAAGTATGTTATATAGAGGTGCATTATAGTGAGGGGTTACTATATTGATAAAAAGAGTAGTGTTATACAACACTGTACTGCAGAGAGAAAAGTTATTTGGGGGATGAGAGAGGTATGAGTGTTCAAGGAACATCACTGACAGAGTAATACAGTAGTTACAGCTGGTAAAACAAGCCAGTGTCACTTACAAAAGCAAAAAGCAAAAAAAACTATACATTTCATTTTAATCAAGGGAGAAGCTCTAAACCCATAAGGGTCATATAGAGCCTGGGAAGTGGAAGGCATTCAGGTGTGAGCCATAGAAGGGGAAGATAAATCCAGTTCCTTGGATCAAGAGCTCCTTGAGGGACAAAAATCATACAGACAATTCAGAATACAGTGCAGGGTGGTAGACTGCTGGTGACTGGTGCAATAATTAAGACACTTATACACCAGTTTACCTTTACATATATTCTCTGTAATACAGTTGAACCTCGGTTGTCAACTGCATTACTTGTTGAACAAATCAGGTTTTGAACGAGGAATTCGAGAAAAAAAAATGTTCTGGTTTTTGTATGTTCTCCTAGTTGTCGAGCAGCAACGTGAACGGCTCGGGTCACATGCTCACTAACTCGCGTGTTGTGCATCTTGTGAACTTGGTTGTTTTGCAGTTTTGGTGTAATTTTTTTATTGTGAGATAAGCCACCATGGGTCCAAAGAAGGATAATGAGGTGAAAGCAAAAAGAAAAGTTGTAAAAAGCACTGTTGAGTTTAGAAAAAAAGTCGTTAGAAAGTATGAAGACGATAGGGTCTGTGTGGTTGATATAGCAAAACGTTTTGGTAAATCAAAGTCTACCATCAGCACGATACTGGGTCAAAGGGAAAAAATTAAAGCAGCTGACCTTACTTGTTTATCATTCTGAAAATCCACAAGTTTTTAAGAAGAACAATGTTATGAAAAACAAAATGTTTGTAATGTGGAGGGCCAACACAAAATCTTGGGTAACAAGACGATTTTTTTTATTGAATGGGTTCATGAGGTCTCTGCTCCCACTGTCAAAAAGTACCTCATTAACCCTTTGACTGTCGCAACCCCCAATCATGAGGTGTCTCCTGGTGTTGCAAAATTTAAAAAAAAAAAAAAAATTATTTTTTCTTATGAAATGATAGAGAATCTTTTCCCGATTGTAAAGACACCAAAAAAACGAAATTTGATGGAAAACTGACGGAATTCCGCTCTCACGAAGTTAGTGACCTCGGCGATATTTACAAATCGGCGATTTCGCCCACTTTGAGCCCTATTTTTGGCTAATTCCATTATTCCAGTCAACCAAACTCATAGCTATTTCTTCAGAACTCCATTTTTTCCATCGATTGAGTACAAGAAACTGCCCATTTACCGATTTCAACTACCCAATAACATGGTCAGAAATTTGCAATTTGGCCAATTTCACGAAAATTAAAAAATATGACAATTTCAAAATAAGGACCAGAATAAAAAATGCAGATATTCCTGGCTCTAAAATAACATTTTCTTTGTTCATCAGTCATGTCTCCAGGCCCCTGTGATATTACTCTTGCTTTTTATTTTGAAATTTTATTCAAACAAAAAATAGAAGATTTACTGTTATGCAGACTACTGCAATACTGTAATAATTGTAAAAATTACATCAACCCATTCATGACTGCATATTAGAATGGCTAGTTGGACATTTATTGGACAATGACATCATTTGTTTACTTTTGAACATCGGCAAAAATCAAACATTTCTCGTATTTTGTGCTCCATTTCCAGGTTCTTTTTATAGTAAAATTAATCAAAATCACCTCTATTTCTATAATATAGTTTCCATTCTATCAAATGAGACCAAGAAAACGAGAATACAACCACAAATACTATACGAAAATAGACCACAAAGTCGGCATTTTAATTAAAAAAAAGTGGTCGGAGTTTTTTTTTTCTCATTATGCACTGCATGCTCCAGGATTTTTTTTATATGGTGCACACTGACCACACAGACCCATTCTCTCACATGTGGGCCTACCAGCTTTCTCCTGCCTGATTTGAAGCCGCTAGAATTTATGAGTATATATATGTCAAACACGGTACCTCGTAAACGTATATATACGGCCGCGACAGTCAAAGGGTTAAAAAAAACAAATGCCACTCAGGGCCCTTTTACTTATGGATAATGTTCCTGCTCACCCTCTCAGCTTGGAAAACAAGTTGCTGGAGGAGTTGAGTTTTATAATTGTAAAGTTCTTGCCTCCTAAAACCATTCCTCTTATCCAGCCCATGGACCAGCAAGTCATTTCTAACTTCAAGTAACTCTACACCAAAGCACTTTTTGAAAGGTGCTTTGAAATCACTTCAGAAACAAATTTAACCCTCAGGGAGTTCTGGAAAGACCATTTCAGTATCCTCGCCTGCTTCAGGCTTATAGACAAAGCCTGGGGAAATGTATCTTCCAGGACCATGCAGTCAGCATGGAAGAAATTGTGGCCTGACTTTGTGGCAGCCAGGGATTTTGAAGGCTTTGAAGATGAGCCTGAACCGGTAGAGGATATTGTGTCCCTGGGGAAGACCTTTGGCCTGGAGGTGACTGAAGATATGTGGAGGAGTTGGTGGAGGAGCATAGAACTGAACTCGCTACAGAGGAGCTGTCGTCAGAGGAAGAGGAGGGAAGAGATTATTATAATCATGGGAGAGCACTAAAGGAGGGAAGGGATGATGTGCCCATTGTACCTGTCAAGGAAATGTGTGCTAAGCGGCATGAAGTGCAGGAGTTTGCTGGAAAATACCATCCAGACAAAGCAGTGGCCATCTGTCTCTCTAACATATACATACCAAGATAGTGTAATGCCTCAATTTAGACAAGTGTTAAAATGGATCCTGAAACAAATCTCACTGGACAGGTCTTTAGTGAGACAAAGAACAGTGTGACAAAGCTCCTGGAGAAACGTTGCCACAATAAAATGTCACATTAGATGCACAAAGAATCAGTGAGCCAGAACAAGGTGTTAGTGGTGAAAAAGAGATAAAGAAGAGAAACACCACCAGAAGGACAGTTACCTGACACATTAATAGAAGGTGATTCTCCTTCCAAGCAGTAACATACACCTTCTTCTTCTTCAGCACCTGCTTCCAGTATGCTATTAGCTCTCCTCTGACAGATAAGAGGCAGTTAAATTTTTATTTACTGTACAGTATTTGAGTTGAAGTTTCTTTTAGTATTCAGTTTTACAGTTTTATGTAGTAGTACATTTTTAATAAATTATTATATTGTCAGTTGGGGTCTGAAATGGATTAATTCTATTTACATTATTTTTTTATGAGAAAAATTGTTTTGATTGTCATTCATTTTGATTGTCAAATCAACATTTGGAATTAAATTCAACAACTAAGGTTCTACTGTATTTTATGTAATTCTGCTTCATTGAGACATACTAGAGTAGACAAACAGTAATTTTCTTTCTTATAATCTAGTTGTGCTTGACAATTTTTTACTTCTCAAATAACTTCCACATTATTCTTTTACTGTTATTCACTAAGCCTGTAAGAGTGACTCAAGAAATCGTAATGACACGATTGCAAACAAACCGGCCGGGGGTATGGCCTGTAAGAGTCTTATAATTAGGGATATGATGATACCAAAATTTTTGCCGGTACTAATACTCAAGTTTTAGACTGATACCAGTATCATCAAAACCTGGAAATACCACTGATACCAATACTTTGCCACATGGCTACATACAGGAAAAGTTGGTAGATGGATCTATAACTTCCTAACAAATAGAACACAAAGAGTAATAGTAAACAAAGTAAAGTCTGCGGCAGCTACAGTGAAATACTCTGTTCCACAAGGTAGAGTACTCACTCCCATCCTGTTCCTCATCCTCATATCTGTCCTCCATCAAAGACACCACAAGCCTCCAAGCAGACATCAACCAAATCTTTAAATGGGCCACAGAAAACAATATGAAGTTCAATAAAGAGAAATTTCAACTATGTACATACTCAGTTATGGAAAACTTGAGGAAATTAAAACATCAGGGTATAAAACAATAAGTGTCAGAGGCCCAAGACTGTTCAACTGCCTCCTAGCATACGTAAGGGGGATTACCAATAGACCTCTGGCTGTTTTCAAGAAGGCACTGGACAAGCACCTAAAGTCAGCACCTGATCAGTCGGGCTGTGGTTCGTACATCAGTTTACGTGTGGCCAGCAGTAACAGCCTGGTTGATCAAACCCTGATCCACCACGAGGCCTGGTCTTAGACTGGGCCGTGGGGGCATTGACCCCCAAAACCCTCTCCAGATATACATGTCTGAGAATAGAAGGTAATCATGTGTAATTAATCCAAGTAAAGGAATAATAGCTCTATTTCCTTGGATCAACAGCCCTTCATCAGCAACAAGGAAAACCTTTTTTCCTGATGGGTTTGCTTCTCTGTTATATATACTCACTAATATGTAATTTCCAAAAGAACAAGTGTTCTTTCCAAATTGGTTGGCATAATTTACATAGAGAATTCCTTCCTTGTTCTAGCAAATAGTATTATACTAGGTCTAGTACAGCGGACCCCCGCATAGCGACTTTAATCCGTGCAAGAGGGCTCATTGTTATGCGAAATGATCGGTATGCGAATGAATTTTCCCCATAAGAAATAATGGAAATCAAATTAATCCGTGCAAGACACCCAAAAGTATGAAAAAAAAATTTTTACCACATGAAATATACATTTTCCTACACACAAAGAGAAGGATACATGCACAATAGTAGAGTAGTGCATGCACAATATATATTGTGCATGTACTACTCTACTAAATGAAGAATAAATGACACTTACCTTGAAGATGCAGCAATGACTGATGAGACACTGTGTCCTGGGAGTGCCTTTTCCTCCTGAGTACTGTAGGTCCTGTTTGGCATTTTCTTCCAGAACAGGCCTTATCACACTGTGTATACCACTACGATTCTTAAATCTCTCAAACCAACCTTTGCTGGCTTTAAATTCACCAATATGAGCACTAGTTCCAGGCATTTTTCCCTGTTCACCTGGGTGTTAGTCGACTGGTGTGGGTTGCATCCTGGGAGACAAGATTAAGGACCCCAATGGAAATAAGTTAGACAGTCTTCGACGACACTGACTTTTTTGGGTTATCCTGGGTGGCAAATCCTCTGGGGTTAATTGTTTCTTGGTATTCTCAATAAGCCACACCAACAACGGTGCTACAGCAGCAGCAGCAGCAGCAGCAGCTGACAGTGCTACAGCAGCAGCAGCAGCTGACAGTGCTACAGCAGCAGCAGCAGCTGACAGTGCTACAGCAGCAGCAGACGATGCTACAGCAGCAGCAGACGGTACTACAGCAGCAGCAGACGGTACTACAGCAGCAGCAGATGGTACTACAGCAGCAGCAGATGGTACTACAGCAGCAGCAGCAGCAGCAGCAGCTGACGGTGGTACAACAGCAGCAGCAGCTGACGGTGCTACAGCAGCAGCAGCAGCTGACAGTGCAGCAGCAGCAGCAGCTGACGGTGGTACAGCAGCAGCAGCAGCTGTACCACCAATAGTAGCGATGGTTGATTGGGGTTTATTATACAACCTGGCCAGCTCGGAGACACGCACTCCACTTTCATACTTATCAATGATCTTTTTCTTCATCTCTATAGTAATTCTCACCCTTATTGCTGTAGGGTTGGCACTAGAAGCTTTCTTGGGGCCCATGGTCACTTATTTTGCAGATAAAATCACCAAAAACACTGTAATAATACGAAATGTTCCGATTGTATGCTTGGATGTTACCGCGGAGGCTGGCTGGTAAACAATGCCACCGGCGGCACATGTGAGGCTGGCTAAGGGCGCACATTGGATGCGTCTCGGACGAAGAGTGGTGAGCGGGTTTTTGAGCGGTATGCGAGGCAAAATTTTTGCGATAAAAGCGAGCGGTATGCGGATTGTACGTTATGTGATGGCGACGGTATGTGGGGGTCCACTGTATTGGCAATGCACTGTCTCCTCTAATCCATACCATTTCTTTGATTTACTTAAGTGCCATGAAACTAGGAATTACTATCCTTTAACCCTTAAACTGTCCAAATGCAGACATACGTTGACGTGCGGCAGGCTCTGAACGTAGCTCTACGTTTTTTACATGTTTTCAAGTGGGGAAAATCAAGGTGGGAGCGCTACGCACGTGAACGTAGATCTATGTTTGGACAGTTTAAGGGTTAAAAACTTTGTCTTGAACACTTATTGACTTTTACAGCTTCATAGGCTACCCAATCTTTTTTTTTTTTTATACCTGAAAGCCTTATTACAATGATTATAGTCTTTTCACAGTTATTTTTCCCTAATAATTCATAGTGTATTATGTATTGTGTACTATAGTGTATTATGAAGTCCCTCATTAACATTCATAAATTCTTCTCTCTCCCTAGTGTCAAAATGGTGGATTGTATATCATTACACTTCCAAGTTGTTCCGTACCTCGATCGCTAACGCACTCAGCACATATACCGAGGTCCAGAGTTTGAATCTCCGGTATGGCTGAAAAACATTAGGGACATGTTTCCATAAGACACGTGCTGTCTCTGCTCACCCATCAGTATAAAATGGGTACCTGGGTGTTAGTCAACTGGTGTGGGTCACATCCTGGGACAAAACTGACCAAATTTGCCAGAAATGCTCTGCATAACAAGCGGCTTTCTATATAGTAGTACTGTATGCCATTGATGTCAGCTAGGCCTGTATACCTTGTACATGTACTTGTAGAAATAAAGATATTATTATTATTATATTATATTATTATATTATCACAAACAGAACACAAAGAGTAGTAGTCAACAGAGTAAAGTCTGAGGCGGCTATGGTGAAAAGCTCTGTTCCACAAGGCACAGTACTCGCTCCCATCTTGTTTCTCATCCTCATATCTGACACAGACAAGGATGTCAGTCACAACACCATGTCTTCCTTTGCAGATGACACCCGAATCTGCATGACAGTATCTTCCATTGCAGACACTGCAAGGCTCCAGGCAGACATCAACCAAATCTTTCAGTGGGCTGCAGAAAACAATATGAAGTTCAATGATGAGAAATTTCAATTACTCCGATATGGTAAACACGAGGAAATTAAAACTTCATCAGAGTACAAAACAAATTCCGGCTACAAAATAGAGCGAAAAACCAACGTCAAAGACCCAGGAGTGATCATGTCGGAGGATCTCACCTTCAAGGACCATAACATTGTATCAATCGCATCTGCTAGAAAAATGACAGGATGGATAATGAGAACCTTCAAAACTAGAGATGCCAAGCCCATGATGACACTCTTCAGGTCGCTTGTTCTATCTAGGCTGGAATATTGCTGCACATTAACAGCACCTTTCAAGGCAGGTGAAATTGATGACCTAGAAAATGTACAGAGAACCTTCACGGCGCGCATAATGGAAATAAAACACCTCAATTACTGGGAATGCTTGAAGTTCCTGAACCTGTACTCCCTGGAATGTAGGCGGGAGAGATACATGATTACATACACCTGGAAAATCCTAGAGGGACTAGTACCGAACTTGCACACGAAAATCACTCACAACGAAAGCAAAAGACTCGGCAGATGATGCAACATCCCCCCAATGAAAAGCAGGGGTGTCACTAGCACGTTAAGAGACCATACAATAAGTGTCAAGGGCCCAAGACTGTTCAACTGCCTCCCAGCATACATAAAGGGGATTACCAATAAACCCCTGGCTGTCTTCAAGCAGGCACTAGACAAGCACCTAAAGTCGGTACCTGACCAGCCAGGCTGTGGCTCGTATGTTGGATTGCGTGCAGCCAGCAGTAACAGCCTGGTTGATCAGGCTCTGATCCACCAAGAGGCCTGGTCACAGACCGGGCCATGGGGGCATTGACCCCCCGGAACTCTCTCCAGGTAAACTCCAGGTATGTTCAGTGGGTGTGGCTTAAACCTGCCTAGCATGAGCCAGTAGTCCTGCTGCAGTACTCTTCATGTTCTTATGCTGTTACAGCTCTAAAGAAGTCCTCTTTGGTCTGAGTCAGCACTGCAATTTAGGGCTTTGGATGTAGAGCAAACAGTAGAATATGTGAACAGCTTTTATGCTTTACAGTGTTACGCTTTACAGTGTTTCGCTTTACAGTGTTTCGCTTTACAGCGTTTCGCTTTACAGTGTTTCGCTAATGCAGCAGTTTTCAATTATGGCCATTCTTCATTTATTCAGACTTCCTAAATAAAAATATTCACCTATGAGGCCTGGTCTCTGACCGGGCCATGGGGGCGTTGACCTCCAAAACCCTCTCCAGGTAATATGGTTAACCCTTAAACTGTCTAAACGTAGATCTACGTTTGCATGCATAGCGCTCCAAACATAGATCAACGTTTTATTTTTCATTCTTTCAAATTTGGCACAATAGGCTTGAGTCGCCTAGACATGAAAGAATGGGTCTGTGCACTCAATGTGTGCACTGTTAAAAAAAATCTGGGAGCACTTAGTACCTTGTGGGAGCACCAGTTCAACTGAGCGCCACCTAGAGCAAATAACGTGGCAAACACCAGGGATTCACTGATGCCACGTCGCATTAACACTCCCATTTTAAGAGGAAAGTAAAAACAGTTTAGATAAATACATGAGTGAGTGTGGGTGGGTGTGAGCTGGACCTAACTAGCTTGTGCTACTAGATCTGATGTCATACTCCTTCCTTCAATGGATGTGACCTGACCAGGTGGGTCATTGGTCTAAGGCAGGGGGGGTGACATGTACCTGCCTTGCATGGGCCAGTAGGCCTGCTGCAGTGTTCCTTCTTTCTTATGTTCTTATGTATTCGGCAGGTTGGCCGGCTGGCTTGCTTTGGCTGTCTCTGGCTGTTTCTCTGTCTATATCTCTGTCTATATCTCTATCTATATATCTATCTATCTATCTATATCTCCATCTCACATGTACACATAAGTACAGTTATTATACATAGTGTAAATTACCTAGGATAACCCAAAAATTCCAGGCAAAGATAGACAGACAGACAGATAGATCGATAGACAGACAGACAGAAACATGTTTGTGTGTATCAGTGAAAGCAAATAAAGCCAGGGTTCCCTGAGTGCCCATTTATCAAATGTCACCGAGCTGATAACAGATGTCATAACACTATACTTCAAGGAGTGCGATATACATATACTCCAGGCAGACAGAAAGACAGATAAGCAGAGACACACAAGCAGGCAGGCAGACAGACAGGCAGATAGACAGGCAGATACAGATAGACAGAGAGACAAGACATGTTTGTGTGTAACAGTGATAACAAATACAGCAGGGGTTAGCTGGAGCAGTGGGCATTTATCAAATGTCACTGAGCTGTCAACAGTATAGGGATGCCTTTCATAACACCATGCTTCAAGGTATATGCCAGGGTTTCTAAAACATTGCTGGGACCTATAAATACTTTGTATATATTTCTAGACAACAGTAAATAACCCAGGCAGGTGTAAATGTTCACCTGTTAATGTGATTGTGACTCTTTGAGCACTATTTCAGTACCTAATATTAGTGTCAGAACAAAGATTGTCTATGAAATTACAAGAACTATTATAAATTGTAATTATCAGAACATAAAAGATATATAAATTAAAATAAAAACGTGGAAAAAAGGTACATTGGCAACACTTTTGCAAGTGGCAGGAGTCAACATTGCCAACAGATGAGCATCCAGAGCCAACTTCACAGTCTTATATCTCGGTAAGTATTGACCCTAAATTTTTTTTAATCCTATAACATGTAGAAAAATGTGCTCTTCATTTTAGAAGAAAAAAAAGATTTTTTATTTTTCAATATATTCGGAGTGCCACGTGAGTGAATGTATATCTATGTTTGGACAGTTTAAGGGTTAAACTGTCCACATGTAGATATATGTTCATGTGCTGGGGGCTCTGAATGTAGATCAACATTTTCTTTTTCATTCCTTCAAATTTGGTGCAAAAGGCCTGAGTTGCCTAGACATGAAAGAACGGGTCTGTGCACTCAAGTGTGCGCAGTATTAAAAAAAAAAAAATGGAGACCACTTAGTACACCTACCATCTGACTTACAACCTGCTCGACATACGACCACTTGACTTACGACCGTGCTTTGTATGCCAAATTTCTGGGAAATAAACAACTGTTTGTGTTGTACACAGTTAATCCTAAACCTTACCAACTTTTTTTTATTTATTTATTTATTTATTTATTATAAATTTGAGCACACATACAGAGGTACAAAAAAATACAGATAAGAGCAGCATGCCAAAGCCACTTATACTATGCATAGCATTACGGGCTGGCTTAAAATTAACTTAAGATTAACTGAGCAATGATGAATTCAGTGATAAAACATTAATGTAAACAGATTACTATAAAGCACAAGTGAGTATTACAAAGACAGGTCAGATGGTTGCATTCAGTCATATGAAGGATTCTGTTAGGTAGTGTATTTAAAAAATAATAAAGTTAGATTCGGTTTTAGGTTTAACATTTATGTGATATAATTGTGAGAAACATTTAAGATATACAATTTATAAGGTTCAGTTATTCAGTATTTATTTGGTTTTGGGTGAGTAAGTGATCTTTGAGTAGAGACTTGAATTTATAAACAGGTAGTGTTTCTTTTATATTTACAGGTAATGAATTCCAGATTTTAGGGCCTTTTATGTGCATTGAGTTTTTGCATAGTGTGAGATGAACACGAGGAACATCAAAGAGTGATCTGTGCCTTGTGTTATGGTCATGTGTTCTGTTGAGGTTGGCAAGGAGATGTTTGAGGGGAGGGTTAATATCAGAGTTAAGTGTTCTATGTATGTAATAGGTGCAGTAATAAGTATGGATGTTTTGTTGGTGAGTAGGTTTAGTGTATTGAATATTGGTGGAGTGTGCTGCCTGAAGTGAGAATTTGTTATCATTCTAACTGCAGCCTTTTGTTGGGTAATTAGTGGTCTGAGATGGTTAATTGTTGTTGAGCCCCATGCACAAATTCCGTAGGTGAGATAGGGGTAAATAAGAGAGTGATATAGGGCCAGGAGGGCTGACTGTGGAACATAGTACCGTATCTTCGATAGTATGCCTACAGTCTTGGAAATTTTCTTAGAAATTTGTTGTATATGTGTATGAAATTTGAGTCTATTATCAAGGTGGATTCCTAAGAATTTTCCCTCTGTTAGCTTTGTGATAGGTGATCCGTTTATCATTATGTTAAGAGGGACATCTGAAGCTCTGTTACCAAACTGAATGAAGTAGGTTTTGTCAATGTTTAGTGTAAGTTTGTTAGTCCTCATCCAGGTAGATATTTTCTGTAATTCGGTATTTACAGTATTGGCTAGTGTGACTGGGCTCGGGTGAGAGAAGACGTATGTAGTGTCATCTGCAAATAGTGTGGGTTTGAGTAATTGCGAAGCATTTGGAAGGTCATTTATGTATAGGAGAAAGAGAAGAGGGCCAAGGACACTTCCCTGTGGGACACCAACTGTAAATGGTTGCGCAGAAGAGTTTGCCCCATTTGCGTACACATATTGGCTTCTGTTGCTGAGGTATGACTTGAGGTAGTTGAGGGAGTGCCCTCTTATACCATAGTGTGACAATTTTACGTGGAGCAAGTCATGGTCAACTGTATCAAAAGCTTTACGTAAGTCAATGAAGATCCCCAGTGGGACTTCTTTTTTCTCTATTGCAGTGTATATATGTTCTAGCATGTGTATAATAGCATCATTAGTATTTTTATTAGGCCTGAATCCAAATTGGCAGGGGTTGAGTATGTTTTGGGAGATAAGGTAGGAGTAGATTCGTTTATGAATTAATTTTTCGAAGATTTTTGAGAGAGGGTGTAAGTTGGATATTGGCCTATAGTTATTCAACTCTGTTTGGTCTCCTCCTTTGTGGATCGGGGTGACCCTTGCTATTTTGAGTACTGTAGGGAAGGTGGAGGATTCGATGGATTTGTTAAAGAGTGTTGCAATGATTGGAGATAGCACTTGTGACACTTTTTTGTATATAAAGGGTGGTAAGGTACTTAAATCTCCTGCCTTGTTTTTAGTGCATTGATAATAAGGGAGACTTCGTATGGGTTAGTCGGAGCTAGGAACAGTGTGTTCGGGTAGTTGCCGGTGAGGTAGTCATTTGGTGGGGTATCTGAGCTTGGGATTTTATTGGCAAGGTTTTGTCCTATAGTGGAGAAGAAATCATTGAGTCTGTTTGCTGTTTCTGTTGGTGGGAGTTGGGGTTCATCTGATTTTGCTAATTTTATTTCGCTATTTCGTGATATCTTTTTTGTTCCCAGAATTTCTGATAGGGTTTTCCAGGTCTTTTTTATATCACCTCGTAAGTTGGATAATCTGTTCTCATAATACAATTTTTTTGCCCTTCTTATCAGGCTGGTTAGGATTGACGAGTAACGTTTTGTTTGGTCTCTGGTTATGTGACCCATTCTGTACTGTTTTTCATATTGGTGTTTTGTATTTATGGATTTGAGAATGCTGGGTGTTAGCCAGGGACTGTTCAGTCTCTTTGCTGTCATCTGTTTAGTTTTTTTAGGGCAGTGCTTGTTATAGAGGTATTGGGTCTTTTTTAGAAAATTATTAATACATTCGTCAATATCTGTATAGATTTCTAGCTCAGTGTGCCAATCAATGTTTGCTAATGCTGTTCTGAAGTTATTAATGGCTGCCTCATTGTGAAGTCTGAAGGTGACTTTAGTAGTGTCTTGGGGTAGTTTACCAAGAGTTGTTATGAGGAAAGTAGGGTAGTGGTCTGTGGTATTATCTGTAATTATGCCTGATTTTAAAGGGGATATGGTGTTGGTCCAGATGTGGTCAAGTAGGGAAACACTAGTCTGTAACTCTTGTAGGTTTTGTTACTGTTGGTAGTAACATACAGTTACTCATTGTGTTTGTGAATTCAGTAACATGTGGGTCCTGGTCTTGCAGGAGATTTATATTGAAGTCACCTGAACAGATTAACTCGGTGGCACTCGATGTATGCACAAGGCTTATTCCTCTAAGAAAAAGGAGGAGTAGATGTAAAATAGAAAGAGACAGGCGCTCCCTTTACAGGCGACGGAAAAGAATAACAGAGCGGCTAAAAGAGGTCAATATATCTGAAATGCATAGGGAGACACTGGTCAGAGAAATAGCAAGCATCGAACTTAAGCTAAAAGAATCCTTTAGGAGTCAGGAATCGCGGGAAGAACTAAAAGCCATAAATGAAATCGAAAGAAACCCAAAGTATTTCTTCTCCTATGCCAAATCAAAATCGAGAACAACGTAGAGTATTGGGCCCCTACTTAAACAAGATGGGTCCTACACAGATGACAGCAAGGAAATGAGTGAGCTACTCAAGTCCCAATATGACTCGGTTTTTAGCAAGCCGCTAACCAGACTGAGAGTCGAAGATCAAAATGAATTTTTTATGAGAGAGCCACAAAATTTGATTAACAAAAGCCTATCCGATGTTATCCTGACGCCAAATGACTTCGAACAGGCGATAAATGATATGCCCATGCACTCTGCCCCAGGGCCAGACTCATGGAACTCTGTGTTCATCAAGAACTGCAAGAAGCCCCTATCACGAGCCTTTTCCATCCTATGGAGAGGGAGCATGGACACGGGGGTCGTCCCACAGTTACTAAAAACAACAGACATAGCCCCACTCCACAAAGGGGGCAGTAAAGCAACAGCAAAGAACTACAGACCAATAGCACTAACATCCCATATCATAAAAATCTTTGAAAGGGTCCTAAGAAGCAAGATCACCACCCATCTAGAAACCCATCAGTTACACAACCCAGGGCAACATGGGTTTAGAACAGGTCGCTCCTGTCTGTCTCAACTATTGGATCACTACGACAAGGTCCTAAATGCACTAGAAGACAAAAAGAATGCAGATGTAATATATACAGACTTTGCAAAAGCCTTCGACAAGTGTGACCATGGTGTAATAGCGCACAAAATGCGTGCTAAAGGAATAACAGGAAAAGTCGGTCGATGGATCTATAATTTCCTCGCTAACAGAACACAGAGAGTAGTCGTCAACAGAGTAAAGTCCGAGGCAGCTACGGTGAAAAGCTCTGTTCCACAAGGCACAGTACTCGCTCCCATCTTGTTCCTCATCCTCATATCCGACATAGACAAGGATGTCAGCCACAGCACCGTGTCTTCCTTTGCAGATGACACCCGAATCTGCATGACAGTGTCTTCCATTGCAGACACTGCAAGGCTCCAGGTGGACATCAACCAAATTTTTCAGTGGGCTGCAGAAAACAATATGAAGTTCAACGATGAGAAATTTCAATTACTCAGATATGGTAAACATGAGGAAATTAAATCTTCATCAGAGTACAAAACAAATTCTGGCCACAAAATAGAGCGAAACACCAATGTCAAAGACCTGGGAGTGATCATGTCGGAGGATCTCACCTTCAAGGACCATAACATTGTATCAATCGCATCTGCTAGAAAAATGACAGGATGGATAATGAGAACCTTCAAAACTAGGGAGGCCAAGCCCATGATGACACTCTTTAGGTCACTTGTTCTATCTAGGCTGGAATATTGCTGCACACTAACAGCACCTTTCAAGGCAGGTGAAATTTCCGACCTACAAAATGTACAGAGAACTTTCACGGCGCGCATAACGGAGATAAAACACCTCAATTACTGGGAGTGCTTGAGGTTCCTAAACCTGTATTCCCTGGAATGCAGGAGGGAGAGATACATGATTATATACACCTGGAAAATCCTAGAGGGACTAGTACTGAACTTGCACACGAAAATCACTCACTACGAAAGCAAAAGACTTGGCAGACGATGCACCATCCCCCCAATGAAAAGCAGGGGTGTCACTAGCACGTTAAGAGACCATACAATAAGTGTCAGGGGCCCGAGACTGTTCAACTGCCTCCCAGCACACATAAGGGGGATTACCAACAGACCCCTGGCAGTCTTCAAGCTGGCACTGGACAAGCACCTAAAGTCAGTTCCTGATCAGCCGGGCTGTGGTTCGTACGTTGGTTTGCATGCAGCTAGCAGCAACAGCCTGGTTGATCAGGCTCTGATCCACCAGGAGGCCTGGTCACAGACCGGGCCGCGGGGGCGTTGACCCCCGGAACTCTCTCCAGGTAAACTCCAAGTATAAAATACAGTACTAACAGCATAAAAAGTAAAGTAAGAAATGAAATACCAAAATAAAACAACAAAATAAAGTCATTACAAAAACGTGATGTTGATATTCAGTAGTAAGGTTCGACTTACGTCCATTTTGACTTACGACCGGTTGGTCGGAACCAAGCTCGGTCATAAGTCGGATGGTACCTGTACCTTGTGGGAACACCAGTTCAATTGAGTGCCAGCTAGAGCAAATAGTGTGGCAAACACCAGTGATTCACTGATGTCATGTCATATTAACACTCACATTTTAAGAAGAAAGTAAAAATAGGTTAGATAAATACATGAGTGGGTGTGGGTGGGTGTGAGTTAGACCTGACTAGCTTGTGCTACTAGGTCAGATGCCATGCTCCTTCCTTCAGTGGATGTGACCTGACTTGGTGGGTCATTGGTCTAAGCCAGGTGGGTGACATGGACCTGCCTTGCATTAGCCAGTAGGCCTGCTGCAGTGTTCCTTCTTTCTTACATTCTAATGTTTTCAGCTAGGTGGTTGGCTGGCTTTGGCTGTCTCTGTCTGTATCTATAGAATAACCCAAAAATTCCAGGCCAAGCGCTATACAGTGTTTGTAGATATAAGGCATAAATAAACATGACCACACACAGAAGACAGAAAGACAGATAAGCTGAACTAGACAGACAGATAAGCAGAGCTAGGCAGACAGATAGATGTACAGATAGACAGACAGGCAGACAGATATACAAAGACAAGGTTGTGTGCAAGAGTAAAAACATATAAAGGCAAGGGTCCCTCTATCAGTGCACAATCATCAACTGTCACTGGCTGTCACTTATCTGACCCTTGTCATAATACCATTCTTCAAGGAGTTTCATACTCCAGCATGTCTAAAACATTGCTGGGACCTATAAATACTTTGTATATATTTCTAGACAATAGTCAATGACTAAGGCAGGTGAAAATGTTCACCTGTCAGTGACTGTCACTATCTGAGTACTATCTCAGTACATAATATTAGTGTCAAAACTAAAGATTGGCTATGAAATCACAAGAACTATTATAAAATGTAATTATCAGAACATAAAAATTATATAAATTAAAATAAAAACGAGAAAAAAGGTAAATCGGCAACACTTCTGCAAGCGGCAGAACTGGATGTTGCCGTCAGGTGAGCATCCAGAGCCAAGGCCCTTACCTATCTTTTGCTAACTAGTACCAACTACCTCATATATTTTTTTTTCTCTGCTTTTTTTTTCTTATTCTTTTGCTACCTTAACTTGTATATTTTATCTTGTCAATTTAAATCTAGTTATACTCTAATTCTTGTAAGCAACTTATATAACACCTTAGTGCAATTACAATTGAGAGTCTTGTGCCTTTTTTTATATCATTAGATTAAACTCAGTTGTACTATAGCTCATTCTAGCTCAATACATAGTCAATACCAAATTCATTATATTAGACCATACTGTAATTACTAGTGAGAGTCTGGTGCTATTTTTAATTTGTATTTTTATATTATTAGATTAAACCTAGTTGTACTATAGCTCATTCTAGCTCAATACATAGACTATACCAAAGTCATTACATTAGACCTTAGTGCAATTACAAGTGAGAGTCTTGTGCTATTTTCAATTTGTTTTTTATATTATTAGTTTATACCTAGTTGTACTTTAGCACATTCCAGCACAACACATAGACAACACCAACTCCATTGTGTGTATTAGTGACTATACTCTACATGACCAAAAGGCTATAGCTATATACTTGTCCAAACTTCCCACCACTACAGATATCAGTACTAAAACTCAACACACAACTCAGGATATAAATAACCATAATTTAAACCTAGAAGATGATTGATCACATTGACCCTGATCTAAACCTCCATAATCTGACACACAACCAAAACCTATTGGAAAGTAACTGCCTTTACTACACAGCATCACAAGCCAGCACTATCCTAAACAATGCTAAAAGTCTATCAGTACTTAACTACAACATCAGGTCCTTAAGCAAACACTATGATGACCTCCTAGCACTCCTTGAATCACTAAAGACACCCTTCTCCTGCATTATTCTTACTGAGACCTGGCTTAAGCAGGACACAATAGATATCTACCCTCTACCAGGATACACAGCAACCCACAACTGCAGACCATACCAAGTTGGGGGTGGTATTGCAATCTATTACTCAAACCAATTATCTTGTATTAGCACCACTTGCTTTAGTTATGAATATGGAGAATACATTTTTGCTAATTTTACCGTAAAAAACCTTAAGACGCCTATAACAATCGGTGCCATTTACAGGATACCCCACACAAACATCCCAAATTTCAGTGAGAAATTAAAGGAACTAATAACAAACAGACAAATGAATAAGCACTACCTTCTCTTATCTGGAGACTTCAACATCAACCTTGGCCTACTAGATGATCAGCCTGTAACTGATTTCATCAACAATATGAACAACACACTTCTCATACCAACAATAACTAAACCAACCAGGCTCACTGAAACAAGTGCAACCATAATAGACCACATATGGACCAATATACTAGCCCCCCTTAAATCAGGGATAATCACAGATAGCACTACAGACCACTACCCTACCTTCCTCCTGACAAACATTAGTAAACCACCACTTGAATACAACAAAGTCTCATTTAGACTCCATGACGAGGCCTCAATAAGGAAGTTCACAGCTGACCTAGAGACTGTTGACTGGCCTACAGAATTCTCCAAGGCCAATGGTATTGATGACTGGACAGACATTTTTCTTAACAAATTACTTGGACTATACAACAAACATTGTCCTATAAAAACGAAACAGATAACAAACAAACGGCTTGGTTGCCCATGGCTAACCAGCACCATTCTGAAATCCATTGACAAGAAACACCAATATGAAAAGCAATATAGACAGGGCCTAATACACAAAGATATTCTTAAACATTATTCATCAGTCCTCACCAAAGTAATGAAGAAAGCCAAACAACTATACTACTCCAGTAGATTCACTGACACAAGAGGAGATGTAAAAAAGACCTGGAAAACACTCTCTCAGATTCTAGGGACCCACAAACTGAAAAAAAAACAAGAATATTGTCCTAACTAAACCTAATGAAACACCACTGCATCCCACTGACACAACTAACAAGATAAACGACTTCTTCTCAACCATAGGTTCTAATCTCGCCAATAAAATCCCATGTACCAATGCCCATGCCGGGGACTACCTAGATGGGAATTTCTCAAATTCCTTCTATCTTGCTCCAACTGAGCCTACGGAAGTCACCGAGATTATAAAGTCACTTAAAAATAACTCAGGGAATCTGTCTCATGTCCCACCATTATTGTACAAGAGAGTGGCCCATGTCCTCTCGCATGCTATCTCGTTGCTTTTTAACAAGTCACTAGAAACTAGCACCTTCCCTAAACTACTCAAGACGGCAAGGGTTACACCAATACATAAAGGTGGTGACCCTACAGATTTAAACAACTATAGGCTAATATCAAGTTTACCATTGCTTTCCAAAATCTTTGAGAAATTCGTGCACAGGAGACTATATTCATTTATAACGGCACAAAACATACTCAACCCCTGCCAATTTGGATTCAGGAAAAATAAAAGCACTAACGATGCAAATATAAAAATGCTAGATCTGCTTTACACAACATTGGAAAATAAGGAATATCCACTAGAAATTTTTATTGACCTAAGAAAAGCTTTTGACACAGTAGACCACGGCATCCTACTCCACAAACTTGACCATTATGGTATAAGAGGCCATGCGCTTGCATATTTCAAATCTTACCTTACTAATAGGTATCAGTATGTCACCATTAAAGACACAGCATCAACAACACAGCCACTTGATACTGGAGTTCCGCAGGGAAGTGTCCTTGGTCCCCTGCTCTTCCTCATATACATCAATGATCTTCCAAACGTATCTCAACACCTGAACCCCATTCTCTTTGCTGACGACACGACTTATGTCATCTCTCACCCTAATCTTGCCACCCTCAACACCATTGTTAATGAGGAGCTGATCAAAATATCGACTTGGATGACAGCCAATAAACTTACGCTTAACACTGACAAAACCTACTACATTATGTTTGGTAGCAGAGCAGGAGATGCGCAAATTACCATTAAGATCAACAACACTCTAATTGCCAGGCATAATGAGGGCAAATTCCTAGGCCTATACCTCGACAACAACCTGAACTTCAGCACCCATATCCAACACATAACCAAAAAAGTATCCAAAACGGTTGGGATCCTCTCCAAGATACGATACTACGTGCGACAAACTGCCCTTCTCACACTAAACCATTCACTTATATATCCGTACCTCACCTATGCTATCTGTGCTTGGGGTTCAACTGCAGCAACACACCTAAAGCCAATAATAACCCAACAAAAAGCTGCAGTAAGAATAATCACTAAATTCCATCCCTGGCAACACACCCCCCCACTCTTCATAGATCTAAACTTACTCCCTGTTCAGTACATCCACACTTACTACTGTGCAATCTACATCTACAGGACCTTAAATTCCAATATTAACCTTGACCTAAAACGCTTTCTTGATAGTTGTGACAGAACCCACAGGCACAACACCAGACACAAACATCTCTATGACATTCCCTGTGTCCGACTAAACCTTTACAAAAATTCAATGTATGTCAAAGGCCCTAAAATCTGGAACACCCTACCTGAAAATTCTAAAACTGCCGACACATTCATCACCTTCAAAACTACCATCAGAAAACATCTTATCTCCCTGATACACCCTGTCAACTAATTACACGAATACCACCTGGTGGTTAACACTTACACTCACTCACCCATTTGACCATAAACAGAAATATCAATCTCAATCTCAAAATAATGAATCTTAACTAGTCATAAGTTGGCCTGTGATACTCCAATACTGAGACTATGTATAGTGCCAAAACAAAAGCATTCACATTGCTAAACTCACAAACTAGTATTTAGTCACTTAGCCATAATACCAACTTACCTCATAATTTTGTAATATTTTAAACTTAAGATTTAATTTAAGTCTGCCCGAAATGCCTAGCCATGCTAGTGTTCTAGTGGTACACTCTGTACAGTAATTATTATTTTACTACATGTAAACCACACAATAACCAAATTCTGTAAACTCAGCATTGTAATCCTTATAGAGAATAATCTTTGAACTTCACGCTCTTATATCTCAGTAAGTACTGATCCTAAAAGTGTTTTTTTTTTTTGGTCTTATACCACACAGAAAATTGCCCTCTTTAATTTAAAAACAAAAAACGATTTTTTTATTTTTCAAAATAATTGAAGTGCCATGTAGGCGAACGTAGATCTATGTTTGGACAGTTTAAGGGTTAAAGATCTGAATATGGGAACTGTGCTGCTTATATAGGTCAGCCATCACTAATCCGGCATCACTGGAGCCCGTAGTGTGCCGGATTAGTGAGTCTGCCAGATTACAGTGGTTAGGTTATAATACACTTAATTAACATAAGAACATAAGAACGAAGGAACACTGCAGAAGGCCTACTGGCCCATGCGAGGCAGGTCCAAGTCTCCTACCAGCTTAAGCCAATGCACCCAACCTAGTCAGGTCAGGTCACATTGACTTAAGGGAGGAACACGGCAACCGACCTGGTAGCACAAGCTATGAGGTCCAACTCACACCCACCCACATCCACTCATGTATTTATCCAACCTATTTTTAAAGCTACACAACGTTCTGGCCTCTATAACTGTACTCGGGAGTTTGTTCCACTCATCCACAACTCTATTACCAAACCAGTACTTTCCTATATCCTTCCTGAATCTGAATTTTTCCAACTTAAAACCATTGCTGCGAGTCCTGTCTAGGCTAGATATTTTCAGCACACTATTTACATCCCCTTTATTTATTCCTGTCTTCCATTTATACACCTCAATCATATCCCCCCTAATTCTACGTCTTTCTAGAGAGTGCAGATTCAAGGCCCTTAGTCTATCCTCATAGGGAAGGTTTCTGATACATGGGATCAACTTTGTCATCCTCCTTTGTACATTTTCCAGAGAATTTATATCCATTCTGTAATTATTTTATTTATTATCACACCGGCCGATTCCCACCAAGGCAGGGTGGCCCGAAAAAGAAAAACTTTCACCATCATTCACTCCATCACTGTCTTGCCAGAAGGGTGCTTTACACTACAGTTTTTAAACTGCAACATTAACACCCCTCCTTCAGAGTGCAGGCACTGTACTTCCCATCTCCAGGACTCAAGTCCGGCCTGCCGGTTTCCCTGAATCCCTTCATAAATGTTACTTTGCTCACACTCCAACAGCACGTCAAGTATTAAAAACCATTTGTCTCCATTCACTCCTATCAAACACGCTCACGCATGCCTGCTGGAAGTCCAAGCCCCTCGCACACAAAACCTCCTTTACCCCTCCCTCCAACCCTTCCTAGGCCGACCCCTACCCCGCCTTCCTTCCACTACAGACTGATACACTCTTGAAGTCATTCTGTTTCGCTCCATTCTCTCTACATGTCCGAACCACCTCAACAACCCTTCCTCAGCCCTCTGGACAACAGTTTTGGTAATCCCGCACCTCCTCCTAACTTCCAAACTACGAATTCTCTGCATTATATTTACACCACACATTGCCCTCAGACATGACATCTCCACTGCCTCCAGCCTTCTCCTCGCTGCAACATTCATCACCCACGCTTCACACCCATATAAGAGCGTTGGTAAAACTATACTCTCATACATTCCCCTCTTTGCCTCCAAGGACAAAGTTCTTTGTCTCCACAGACTCCTAAGTGCACCACTCACTCTTTTTCCCTCATCAATTCTATGATTCACCTCATCTTTCATAGACCCATCCGCTGACACGTCCACTCCCAAATATCTGAATACGTTCACCTCCTCCTACTCTCTCCTCCAATCTGATATTCAATCTTTCATCACCTAATCTTTTTGTTATCCTCATAACCTTACTCTTTCCTGTATTCACCTTTAATTTTCTTCTTTTGCACACCCTACCAAATTCATCCACCAATCTCTGCAACTTCTCTTCAGAATCTCCCAAGAGCACAGTGTCATCAGCAAAGAGCAGCTGTGACAACTCCCACTTTGTGTGTGATTCTTTATCTTTTAACTCCACGCCTCTTGCCAAGACCCTCGCATTTACTTCTCTTACAACCCCATCTATAAATATATTAAACAACCACGGTGACATCACACATCCTTGTCTAAGGCCTACTTTTACTGGGAAAAAATTTCCCTCTTTCCTACATACTCTAACTTGAGCCTCACTATCCTCGTAAAAACTCTTCACTGCTTTCAGTAACCTACCTCCTACACCATACACTTGCAACATCTGCCACATTGCCCCCCTATCCACCCTGTCATACGCCTTTTCCAAATCCATAAATGCCACAAAGACCTCTTTTAGCCTTATCTAAATACTGTTCACTTATATGTTTCACTGTAAACACCTGGTCCACACACCCCCTACCTTTCCTAAAGCCTCCTTGTTCATCTGCTATCCTATTCTCCGTCTTACTCTTAATTCTTTCAATTATAACTCTACCATACACTTTACCAGGTACACTCAACAGACTTATCCCCCTATAATTTTTGCACTCTCTTTTATCCCCTTTGCCTTTATACAAAGGAACTATGCATGCTCTCTGCCAATCCCTAGGTACCTTACCCTCTTCCATACATTTATTAAATAATTGCACCAACCACTCCAAAACTATATCCCCACCTGCTTTTAACATTTCTATCTTTATCCCATCAATCCCGGCTGCCTTACCCCCTTTCATTTTACCTACTGCCTCACGAACTTCCCCCACACTCACAACTGGCTCTTCCTCACTCCTACAAGATGTTATTCCTCCTTGCCCTATACACGAAATCACAGCTTCCCTATCTTCATCAACATTTAACAATTCCTCAAAATATTCCTTCCATCTTCCCAATACCTCTAACTCTCCATTTAATAACTCTCCTCTCCTATTTTTAACTGACAAATCCATTTGTTCTCTAGGCTTTCTTAACTTGTTAATCTCACTCCAAAACTTTTTCTTATTTTCAACAAAATTTGTTGATAACATCTCACCCACTCTCTCATTTGCTCTCTTTTTACATTGCTTCACCACTCTCTTAACTTCTCTCTTTTTCTCCATATACTCTTCCCTCCTTGCATCACTTCTACTTTGTAAAAACTTCTCATATGCTAACTTTTTCTCCCTTACTACTCTCTTTACATCATCATTCCACCAATCGCTCCTCTTCCCTCCTGCACCCACTTTCCTGTAACCACAAACTTCTGCTGAACACTCTAACACTACATTTTTAAACCTACCCCATACCTCTTCGACCCCATTGCCTATGCTCTCATTAGCCCATCTATCCTCCAATAGCTGTTTATATCTTACCCTAACTGCCTCCTCTTTTAGTTTATAAACCTTTACCTCTCTCTTCCCTGATGCTTCTATTCTCCTTGTATCCCATCTACCTTTTACTCTCAGTGTAGCTACAACTAGAAAGTGATCTGATATATCTGTGGCCCCTCTATAAACATGTACATCCTGAAGTCTACTCAACAGTCTTTTATCTACCAATACATAATCCAACAAACTACTGTCATTTCGCCCTACATCATATCGTGTATACTTATTTATCCTCTTTTTCTTAAAATATGTATTACCTATAACTAAACCCCTTTCTATACAAAGTTCAATCAAAGGGCTCCCATTATCATTTACACCTGGCACCCAAACTTACCTACCACACCCTCTCTAAAAAGTTTCTCCTACTTTAGCATTCAAGTCCCCTACCACAATTACTCTCTCACTTGGTTCAAAGGCTCCTATACATTCACTTAACATCTCCCAAAATCTCTCTCTCTCCTCTGCATTCCTCTCTTCTCCAGGTGCATACACGCTTATTATGACCCACTTCTCGCATCCAACCTTTACTTTAATCCACATAATTCTTGAATTTACACATTCATATTCTCTTTTCTCCTTCCATAACTGATCATTTAACATTACTGCTACCCCTTCCTTTGCTCTAACTCTCTCAGATACTCCAGATTTAATCCCATTTATTTCCCCCCACTGAAACTCTCCTACCCCCTTCAGCTTTGTTTCGCTTAGGGCCAGGACATCCAACTTCTTTTCATTCATAACATCAGCAATCATCTGTTTCTTGTCATCCGCACTACATCCACGCACATTTAAGCAACCCAGTTTTATAAAGTTTTTCTTCTTCTCTTTTTTAGTAATTGTATACAGGAGAAGGGGTTACTAGCCCATTGCCCCCGGCATTTTAGTCGCCTCATACGACACGCATGGCTTACGGAGGAAAGATTCTTTTCCACTTCCCCATGGACAATAGAAGAAATAAAAAAGAACAAGAGCTATTTAGAAAAAGGAGAAAAACCTAGATGTATGTATATATATATATGCATGTGCGTGTCTATGAAGTGTGACCAAAGTGTAAGTAGGAGTAGCAAGATATCCCTGTTATCTTAGCGTGTTTATGAGACAGAAAAAGAAACCAGCAATCCTACCATCATGCAAAACATTCTGTAATACGGTGACCAAAACTGTGCAGCATAATCTAAATGAGGCCTAACCAAGGATGTATAGAGTTGAAGAACACCTGAGGACTCCTATTATTTATGCTTCTTGATATGAAGCCAAGGATTCTATTAGCTTTATTGTGAACACTTATGCACTGTTGTCTTGGTTTCAGATTACTGCTAACCAGAACTCCTAAATCTTTTTCGCAATCCGTAATATTAAGATCTACATTATTTAGTTTATATGTGGCATGGTTATTGTCCTGTCCAACATTTAGAACTTTCTGCTACATCTTCCTCATTTTCATCACGGCTTTCCCCTCCATTGGCTTGCTGCTGTGGATTTACATCCATCTGCACAATTTTTGAGTCAATATAATGATGAAATTTGAGATTATTCTAGCCAAAATTAGTGCCGGATTACTGATGGAACTGGATAACTGATTGCTGGATTAGTAATGGCCAACCTTTACTAGTTTAAGTTTCATATGGTCTTGTTTACTGCCTTTTGTTCAGTTATGATTTTTGAGGCTAATGATACACTGCATAAAGTGTGAGTGAGGTATAGGGAGGGTCAAAGTGCATAACTGTACCAAAACACATGTCTGAAGTAATTTTTTTGCCAAGTTTCTCTAAACACTGCTATAATATGCACAATACTGACACTGATGAAAAAGAATGAGTCTGTTTTGAATGAAATCCTTTGTGTTGATGTACAGAGTAGAGTGAGAAATGCAGTGAATAATCAAAGTTATCCACAAAATGGTCTTTGGTAAAATATTGTATAACGGAATCATGACGATTATAAGGAATGTTAATTTTGGGGTATAATTGTAGGAATTTTGTTAAAATTGGTGTAAAATTAAAACGAAGGAAGGCAGTGAGTTTACAGATGGACTGCTTGATGACTACTATGGTGTCTTAAGACAGAGAAAAACATAAGAGTAGATTATTGGCACACCTCTGGCATGACAGTGATGGAGTGAGTGATGATTTTTCTTCTTTTTCGGGTCACGTGCATTGGTGGGAAATGGTTGATGTGTTAAAAAATATATATAAAGCAGGGTGGTGTTTTTCAGATTTCAAGTAGTACCTTTGTGAAAAAGTATGTGAAAGAAAACAAAAGAAGTTGAAGGCTTTATGGAATATTCATTGAAAAAAAAGTCTTATAATTAAAGATAGAAGAGAATAAGTAAATTAATGTAAGTGACATGGTACATAGAAAAAACATTACTGCAGCTGATCTCTTTACAGACAGTTCACTGGAAGATGAGTTTAGTATCAAATGCTTGAGATAAATGAGTAGATTCACTTAAGGTCATGATCCTTGTGAAAATTTCTGTAAAAAATTAAAGCCAGCTGGTGGCTTTACAAACAGTGTAATGGAGGATGAATTTGCTCTCTAAAGACAGAGAATGATAGATTAAGGTGAGTCAGTGGCCTGCTGACGCCACTTAGTTTCTCTGTAAAGATTTTGTGTAAAAAAATTATTCTGCAGAAAAACTGAAGGGTAGATGAATGAGACACTTGTGCAACACTTGGGTATCTTTATTGTGGAAATGTTTTACAAACCAGTAGCTTTTTTCAATCCAAAATGGAGAAAATGATAGATGTCAAGAGGGAATTTTAGGTAGTCAGCCCCTCAGCCTAGAGATGAGTGTATTCAGTTCAATGTTGCATAAGTGTCTCATTCACCTTTTGGTTTTCTAAACCATTTATAAGAAAAACTGAATATTGAATATTTTTCAAATTACAGCCAGCAATAATAATAATATAATATCTTTATTTCTACAAGTACATGTACAAGGTATACAAGCCTAGCTGACATCAATGACATATTACTACAGTGGAACCTCAATTTCGAACGTATCACTTATCGAACTCTTCAAAAATCAATCACTTTTTTTGAACCACCTTTGTCCCTATTATCAAACTCGCCCCTTCTTTCGAACCGCCGGGTACCGGACCTGTCCGCTAGCCCGCTCTGTCCGTGTCCCCGCGCAGGCACCGTGAGCCAGTTTGGCTTTGTTGATGCTTGAGTGATCACTAACTTGCAGTCTCATTCAAACATTTTTTATGATTAATTCTTTGTGTTTAGTGCTTGTGGGACTGTGAAATGAGCTACCATGGGCCCAAAAAAACTTGCTAGTGGTACCCTGTGGTAAAGAAAGTGAGAAACGCCATAGATGTGAAGAAGAAAATAATACAACAGCATGAGAGTGGTGTGCGACTTGTTGAGCTTGCCAGGATGTATGGAAAAAACAAGTCGACCATCGCTTCTATCCTGGCAAAGAAAGAACAAATCAAGGAAGCTGATGTTGCGAAAGGTGTTGATATGCTAACCAAAAAAAGACCACAGACAATTGATCAGGCTGAGAAGTTGTTGCCGGTGTGGATCAAGGATAAAGAGATGGCAGGTGATAATGTTTCAGAGACGATTATTTGTGAAAAGGCAAGGAAGTTGCATGCCGATTCAAAGATTAAGGAGATCTGCGCCAAGTGAAATGATGTCCAAATGTTTGTGGAGAAGTACCACCCTGAGCAAGCTGAAACAAGCCATCTTTGCAACAAGTTCAGTGACAGAACCATGTCCCATTTTAGGGAAATCTTAAAAAGGCACCAGAAACAGAGGACTGTGGACAGTTATCTTGTGAGACAGGGGTCCAGTGACTCTCAAGCTGGTACTAGTGGCATTAAAAGACAGAAGGGAAGCAACCCCATAGAGGGCTTTGATACCTAAAGTCCCTATGGAGGGGAATTCCCCTTCCAAACAATAACCCCAACTCCCTCTCTCCTCCTCCCTATCTTCCAGATGCCATCACCAATCTTCAATAAAGTTAAGTAAAAATGTTATTTTATATGTTTATTTAAATTTATTAATAATTGTACACTATATTTGTTGTGTGTATGTATAATGTAATACTATCCATAAAATGTATTTTTTTGTGAATATTTTTGGGTTTCTGGAACGGATTAATTGTATTTCCATTATTTCTTATGGGAAATATTGATTCGCCTTTCAAACTTTTCGACTGTAGAACTAGCTCCTGGAACGGATGAAGTTCAAAATTTGAGGTTCCACTGTGTATAGAAAGCCACTTATTATGCAGAGCATTTTGGTCAAATTAGGTCAATTTTGTCCTGGGATGCAACCCACACCAGTCGACTAACACCTAGGTACCCATTTTACTGATGGGTGAACATAGACAACTGGTGTAAGTTAACGCCCAATGTTTCAACTCTCACCGTAATATTGTAATCTTATAGCTAGGCTTTAAATATTAAGATATTAAAAGGACCACAATAAAAATAAGTAACTTTGATTTTGTTTTTTTTTGGTTATCCTAGCTCCTAGGTGATTTACACTTTTGTTAAGCTATTTATGGTAACTGTACTTATGTGTACCTGCACCTAAATAAACTGTAGTAATTTTGTGAAAATTAGTGTAAAAATCAAATGAAGCCAGCCAATGGGTTAACAGATGGACTCCTGCTAAAGATGCGAAAACTAAGTTTCCACAATTTAATTAATTAATTTGAACATGATACAGAGAAGTACAAAAGAATGCAGTTAAATGCAGCATGCCAAAGCCACTTGAATGCATAGCATTATGGGCAGGCTTAAAATTAACATAAGATTAACTAAGCAGTGAAGTATTCAGTGGTAAAACATTATTGTAAACAGATAACAAGCACAAATGAGTATTACAAAAACAGGTCGTATGGTTGCATGCATTGCTGTACAATCAGTATTAATTAATTTATTTATTTATTTAATTTGAACATGATACAGAGAAGTACAAGGAATGCAATTTTTTAAAGTGCAACATGCCAAAGCCCCTTGTATGCAGAGCATTATGGGCAGGCTTAAAATTAACTTAAGATTAACTAAGCAATGATATATTCAGTGGTACAAAAATTATTGTAAAACAGATAATTTAGTACAAATGAGTATTACAAAGACAGATCATATGGTCATTTACTGTGTTGCTGTGTAATCAGTAGAATGGAGTATTCTGTTAGGTAATGAAGTTAAATAGTAACAAAGTTTGATTGGGTCACAGGTTGACATTTATGAGATACAATAATGAGATACATATATGAGATACAATTTATGAGATACAATTATTCAGTATTTATTTAGTTGTGGGTGAGTAAGTGATTTTTGAGAAGAGACTTGAATTTATAAACAGACAGTGTTTCTTTTATATTCGCAGGTAATGAATTCCAGATTTTAGGGCCTTTTATGTGCATTGAGTTTTTGCATAGTGTGAGATGGACACAAGGAACATCAAAGAGTGATGTTCTTTTCATTATCTTCCAAGGAATTTGTTCTTGAAGATTGTGAAGAAATATCAAGTGCAAAAAAAAGTCAACATGAACAAACCAAATACTGACAATACAATACAATTTTTATTTCTTTGCAAAGGTTACAATGTGTAACTTACATTTTATAAGATGTTGCTAAGTGCAAAGAGCTACTAACATGCCTGAGCATTGGTTATCACTGATAAAAAGTGTTTCTCGTCAAAAGCAAAAATGTTTCCATGCAGTATACAAAAGTAATAACAATATACAAAATTTGTATTTCAACTTGAACTTTTACAAATCACATACTACACATTCTTTGGAACGCAGGCGGGAGAGATACATGATTATATACACCTGGAAAATCCTAGAGGGACTAGTACCGAACTTGCACACAAAAATCACTCACAACGAAAGCAAAAGACTTGGCAGACGATGCAAAATCCCCCCAATGAAAAGCAGGGGTGTCATTAGCACGTTAAGAGACAACACAATAAGTGTCAGGGGCCCGAGACTGTTCAACTGCCTCCCAGCATACATGAGGGGGATTACCAGTAGACCCCTGGCTGTCTTCAAGCAGGCACTGGACAAGCACCTAAAGTTGGTACCTGACCAGCCAGGCTGTGGTTCGTACGATGGACTGCGTGCAGCCAGCAGCAACAGCCTGGTTGATCAGGCCCTGATCCACCATGAGGCCTGGTCACAGACTGGGCTGTGGGGGCGTTGACCCCTGGAACTCTCTCCAGGTAAACTCCAGGATATTAACCTCAGAGGGTTATTAACCCAGGATAACACAAACACTGACTTATTTCCACTGGTCTCCTTTCAATCCTTCCCTGGGATGTAACTTGCAGCACTCCACTACAATGTACCTGGGAATCGAGCCTGGGTCCTAGGATAGCCCTACAGTTCTTCAAAAGAAATTACAGAGGTTTCATAATAATAATAATAATATCTTTATTTCTACATGTACAAGGTATACAGTCCTAGCTGACATCAATGACATACTACTATATATAGAAAGTCCCTTGTTATGCAGAGCATTTCGAGCAAATTAGGTCAATTTTGCCCCAGGATGCGACCCACATCAGTCGACTAGTTTATTAAGCACCCGAAACTCATACTGCGAGTGGTAGTGCAAGAAACAGAACTACAGAGGTCACAGTGAGTCTTTAACAGACCACACTGGACATAGTTATATCACAAACCAAATTTATATTACGTATTGTAAGTTCTTTGTATACGTAACGTGCATCACACAATAGGGAAATACAAATTAAAACAATTAAAGTATCCCAAATATAGTTTACATTTAGTCTACAACAGTTGGACCCCAGAGAAAACACTACAAGCCACAGTGCTTGACTCTATTGGATTATCCTGGGTAATTGGCCCTCCAGGGTTAGTAATGTTCATTATATTCTTGTTAGGTAAGACACATATGCAACAGTTAGACAACTTTATTCCGAAACGTTTCGCCTACACAGTAGGCTTCTTCAGTCGAATACAGAAAGTAGGCAGGAACAGTAGAGATGTGAAGACGATGTAATCTCTACTGTTCCTGCCTACTTTCTGTATTCGACTGAAGAAGCCTACTGTGTAGGCGAAACGTTTCGGAATAAAGTTGTCTAACTGTTGCATATGTGTCTTACCTAACAACCTGTCGGTATTGTATACCATTTTGATGTTCATTATATTCTTGTTCAATAAATGTTAAAACTTAAACCTAAGATATGGACTTTAATATTCTTGTGAAAATTAAGTGTGTGTAACCTAGGTTAATTATTATAGTCATAACTAAGCGCTAAACCCACAAGGGTCGCAACCTAGGTTAAGTCATCATAAAGTGTCCTGCTTACACACTATATTATATGCAACATATTCGCTAATTATAAAATGCTTAAATGTACTGTAATACCTTCATAAGTAATACACTGAACATTAAAATGGTATAAAATACCGACAGATTGTTAGGTAAGACACATATGCAACAGTTAGGTATCTTTATTTCGAAACGTTTCGCCTACACAGTAGGCTTCTTCAGTCGAGTACAGAAAAGTTGATAGAAGCAGAAGATACTTGAAGACGATGTAATCAGACTGATTACATCGTCTTCAAGTATCTTCTGCTTCTATCAACTTTTCTGTACTCGACTGAAGAAGCCTACTGTGTAGGCGAAACGTTTCGAAATAAAGATACCTAACTGTTGCATATGTGTCTTACCTAACAAGTAATACACTAAATATATTAACATTATAATAAAAAAAGAAGCGCTAAACCCACACTAAATATAAATCATCGTAATACTTTCATAAGGCTAAACGTAACTAAATAAGTAATAGTTAAATGTAACTTCCGTTGCAAGTTGCAGTAACGTCAACACACGTTGAGGTAAAAATATTAATAAAAATGTATTTACCAGATGGCGAGGACAGAGCAGAAAGTAACGATGGTGAGGTGAGGAGGAGTGATGTGGCAGGTATGTGCACACCTGTGCTGGGGAGGCATGCAGGTTACTGGAGGGACATTATAAATAATGTAATTCACTGCATAGACACGTATGCTGAGCTACGCAGGTGTCAGATGTGCACTCTCGCTTTACCAGTCATGACCATCACTGCTGTATTTCCCGTACTTTCTGTCCCTGGGATGTTTCTCCCCACTGTTAATTAACTTTCCACTGATGGTCAGTGAACAGTTAATACATCACCTTGTAGGCCGCGGGGAAGCCGGATGTTGTGTTGACTCTGATGGTGGGCAAGACGAGGCTGTAAGTTGATTCAGGTACATCAACACATAAATAAAGTAATATAAATTATCGTACATAGCAGCATATGTGTAGATCACCTAGGATAACCCAAAAAAAAAGTCAGACAGACTTATTTTCACTGGGGTCCTTGACTGGTCAGGTTCTTCCTGGGTTTGTGTGGGCGGATCCAAATGACCTGATTGAGAACTTATTGTTCCTCTTTATCTTTCCGAAAAAAATTGTTTTTTTTTATAAGTAGGGGAATTGCCAATAAACCCCTGGCTGCCTTCATGAGAGAGCTGGACAGATACCTAAAGTCAGTGCCGGATCAGTCGGGCAGTGGCTCGTACGTTGGACTGCGTGGGGCCAGCACTAACAGCCTAGTTGATCAGGCCCTGATCCATCGGGAGGCCTGGTCATGGACCGGGCCGCGGGGGCGTTGATCCCCGGAATAACCTCCAGGTAATTCCCGCCCAGGTTTGGGCAACATTTTTTTTCCTCACTCCCGGGAGGCAGATTTTTTTTTTTTAGATTTTGCCACCGAAGTGGCTAGTTTATTGTGCACCCCATATCCATCCTGTGGACGGTAGCGCGAGAGCATATGGATGCACAAAAGGCCTAGGAACAGCAGTGTTCAATAAAGTGTAAGTTTAGTAGCCCTTAACAACCCCACACCAAGCGGATAAGATTGCATTCGGATTTTTAACCCCGGAGGGTTAGCCACCCATATATATAATATATATATATATATATATATATATTATATATATATATATATATAATATATATATATATATATATATATATATATATATATATATATTATATATATATGCAAGACAAGCCACAGGGGGGGGGGTGGAAATCTTTCAAATTCAAATTCAAATTCAAAGTTTATTCTCTATAAGGATTACAATGCTGAGTTTACAGAAATTTGGTTATTGTTTGGTTTACATGTAGTAAAATTGTGATTACAGAGTGTACCACTAGAACGCTTAGCATGGCTAGGCATTTCGGGCATACTTAGTTTTATTCTTAATTGTAAAATATTACAGGTACTTTCGTACTTTCACATTTCTCAGTACATCATTAGGATCTATGCAATGTTGCAAGGTTGCAACTGAAGGAGTGAGGGGAAGTTTTTCTCAGAATAGCGCAGACTGGACTTGTCGCCTCTAAGAGAGCCAAGAGGAGGCGACAAGTCCACTCTGCACAGGCCTAGCCTATAGAAAACATCGTATCCCTGGAATGCTGAGGCTCTTCCAAACTGCCCTTGCTGCTGCCAGAGAGCGTATGACAGAGCTGCGGCAAACAGACTGAGAACAATTTGTCAACAGTCTCAATGCTCACACCCCACTTAGCCGGGCATGGAGGGACATAAATAGAATTAAGGGTAACAGAACTGGGCAGATCGCACACCCTCATCCCTTACATAGGGCGAATGAGTTAGTCAGTGCTTGGGCTGCTACATCTAGCTATGACAATCTTCCCAGTACCACACAGGCAAAATTAAATGACAAATATGATGCTGTCCTGGGAGACAGTAATGGTGAAGCTGGAGATGCTGTCCTGGGAGACAGTAATGGGGAAGCTGGAGATGCTGTCCTGGGAGACAGTAATGGTGAAGCTGGAGATTTTGTCCAGGTAGTTGGGAATTATACGCAGGAAGGAATACATATAAATGACCTCATAGGGGACAGGAGCCATAGTAGGGAAACAAGTGTAGTCAAAGATAAGATAAAACCAATATTGCAAACTAGAAATACCGCAGGAAATAGCAAACAAGAGGACTCCACTAGCAATAGTGAGGATATATTACCAAAAACAACTGGTGGGAGCTCCATTGTTGGTGCTAGGGAGGATAGAAGACAGGGAAACATGCACCAACAGGGAATACAGTCACAGAAACCCAAGGCAAACGGAAACCAAGCCTGTGCACATACTATGCACTCGGTATCTGCTGGCATGGGAAATCTGGAAAAACAGATGGGACGTGCAACTATGACCACCCTAGGAAATGCCATGCCCATATGACAACAGGAAAATGCAAACTCCCTTCCTGTAAGCTTTTTCACCCTGAACTGTGTCCCTCTTCAGTACAGGAAAGACTGTGCTATAACTTAAATTGCCAGGCATACCATCTAAAGGGGACAAAAAGATACAAAACATCCAGGCCATGGGAAAACCTGGGTAGCCACAGCCACTCAAGAGGGAGAGATTTTTTTAGTGCCAGGAAGGAAAAAAAACTGGCAGGAAATGGCAGAAATCGTACACCAAATCCAGTCATTCCTGGAGTGGAACCACAGTCGATGGCCTCCACTCCAAACCAACAGATACAGATACTAATGCCGGAAAAAAAATCCCCCCAAGTACCAACAATACCACCAGTCCGATAACATTCTTCTTTGCAAATATACAGGGTCTAAAGCCAGCAACAAACACAAAATACCTTTCATCCGTGGACTGCTTGCAGAGGCAAAGGCAATGTTCGCGGCTTTCACTGAGACCCACATAAAGGATCACTTGGACAACGAAATATGGATCCCAGGTTACAACCTATACAGATGTGACAGAGTGAACAGGCAAAAGGGGGGGGTTGGCCTGTACATTGCAGAGTCACTTGTTTGCACAGAACTGCTAAATGCCTCAAATGATGTAGTGGAAGTTTTAGCAGTAAAGGTCGAGAACCAAACCCTAGTCATTGTGATAGTCTACAAGCCTCCGGATGCAACATCCCAGCAATTCCAGGAACAGCTGTTAAAAATTGACCACTGTCTGGAAAACCTTCCAGCTCCTGCACCCAACATCTTGCTCCTGGGGATTTCAACTTAAGGCACCTAAAATGGAGGAATATAGCAAATAATATTGTTGCAGTAATAACACCAGGAGGCAGCTCTGATGAAAACTCACACTCACGCGAGCTTTTAAATCTCTGCACAAAATTCAATTTAAACCAGCAAATAATAGAGCCTACTAGACTGGAGAATACACTAGACCTCATCTTCACTAACAATGATGATCTGATAAGAAATATCACCATATCAAAACAATATACTCAGATCACAACATAATTGAGGTTCAGTCATGTATGCGCGGAGCCCCAGACCGCCATAATGAGATTAGTCACGAGGGAGCATTCACCAAATTCAACTTCAATAACAAAAACATAAAGTGGGACCAAGTAAACAAGTCCTAACCGATATAAGCTGGGAAGATTACTAAGCAACACAGACCCCAACTTATGCCTAGAACAGATTAACTCGGTGGCACTCGATGTATGCACAAGGCTTATTCCTCTAAGAAAAAGGAGGAGTAGATGTAAAACAGAAAGAGACAGGCGCTCCCTTTACAGGCGACGGAAAAGAATAACAGAGCGGCTAAAAGAGGTCAATATATCTGAAATGCGTAGGGAGACACTGGTCAGAGAAATAGCAAGCATCGAACTTAAGCTAAAAGAATCCTTTAGGAGTCAGGAATCGCGGAAGAACTAAAAGCCAAAAATGAAATCGAAAGAAACCCAAAGTATTTCTTCTCCTATGCCAAATCAAAATCGAGAACAACGTCCAGTATTGGGCCCCTACTTAAACAAGATGGGTCCTACACAGATGACAGCAAGGAAATGAGTGAGCTACTCAGTCCCAATATGGGCTCAGTTTTTAGCAAGCCCCTAACCAGACTGAGAGTCGAAGATCAAAATGAATTTTTTATGAGAGAGCCACAAAAATTTTATTAACACAAGCCTATCCGATGTTATCCTGACGCCAAATGACTTCGAACAGGCGATAAATGACATGCCCATGCACTCTGCCCCAGGGCCAGACTCATGGAACTCTGTGTTCATCAAGAACTGCAAGAAGCCCCTATCACGAGCCTTTTCCATCCTATGGAGAGGGAGCATGGACACGGGGTCGTCCCACAGTTACTAAAAAACAACAGACATAGCCCACTCCACAAAGGGGGCAGTAAAGCAACAGCAAAGAACTACACACCAATAGCACTAACATCCCATATCATAAAAATCTTTGAAAGGGTCCTAAGAAGCAAGATCACTACGCATCTAGAAACCCATCAGTTACACAACCCAGGGCAACATGGGTTTAGAACAGGTCGCTCCTGTCTGTCTCAACTATTGGACCACTACGACAAGGTCCTAAATGCACTAGAAGACAAAAAGAATGCAGATGTAATATATACAGACTTTGCAAAAGCCTTCGACAAGTGTGACCATGGCGTAATAGCGCACAAAATGCTTGCTAAAGGAATAACAGGAAAAGTCGGTCGATGGATCTATAATTTCCTCACTAACAGAACACAGAGAGTAGTCGTCAACAGAGTAAAGTCCGAGGCAGCTACGGTGAAAAGCTCTGTTCCACAAGGCACAGTACTCGTTCCCATCTTGTTCCTCATCCTTATATCCGACATAGACAAGGATGTCAGCCACAGCACCGTGTCTTCCTTTGCAGATGACACCCGAATCTGCATGACAGTGTCTTCCATTGCAGACACTGCAAAGCTCCAGGCAGACATCAACCAAATCTTTCAGTGGGCTGCAGAAAACAATATGAAGTTCAACGATGAGAAATTTCAATTACTCAGATATGGTAAACATGAGGAAATTAAATCTCATCAGAGTACAAAAACAATTCTGGCCACAAAATAGAGCGAAACACCAACGTCAAAGACCTGGGAGGTGATCATGTCGGAGGATCTCACCTTCAAGGACCATAACATTGTATCAATCGCATCTGCTAGAAAAATGACAGGATGGATAATGAGAACCTTCAAAACTAGGGAGGCCAAGCCATGATGACACTCTTCAGGTCACTTGTTTCTATCTAGGCTGGAATATTGCTGCACACTAACAGCACCTTTCAAGGCAGGTGAAATTGCCGACCTAGAAAATGTACAGAGACTTTCACGGCGCGCATAACGGAGATAAAACACTCAATTATTGGGAGCGCTTGAGGTTCCTAAACCTGTATTCCCTGGAACGCAGGAGGGAAAGATACATGATTATATACACCTGGAAAATCCTAGAGGGACTAGTACCGAACTTGCACACGAAAATCACTCACTACGAAAGCAAAAGACTTGGCAGACGATGCACCATCCCCCCCAATGAAAAGCAGGGGTGTCACTAGCACGTTAAGAGACCATACAATAAGTGTCAGGGGCCCGAGACTGTTCAACTGCCTCCCAGCACACATAAGGGGGATTACCAACAGACCCCTGGCAGTCTTCAAGCTGGCACTGGACAAGCACCTAAAGTCAGTTCCGGATCAGCCGGGCTGTGGCTCGTACGTTGGTTTGCGTGCAGCCAGCAGCAACAGCCTGGTTGATCAGGCTCTGATCCACCAGGAGGCCTGGTCTCAGACCGGGCCGCGGGGGCGTTGACCCCCGGAACTCTCTCCAGGTAAACTCCAGGTAAACAAGGGAGAGACTTGTTTGCTTTATGCTCAGCAAGGCAGATGATTGCAACATTCCTTTCACTAATTATGAACTTGATGCAGCACTAAGGTACAAGTTGGGTGCAGAGGGAGATTTCTGGCCCTTTCATTCCTCCTATGAACTATCCCTCCCCGGTCCCCCCTTTTTTTATTCTTTTTTTTTTATTTTTATTTTTTCTTCTTTCTTTTTTTTTCTTAAAAACAAAAAGAAAGAAGTAACCTAACCATGGAGTCCCAAATCCATGACCCCACTACCTCCGGGCCCCTTATTGTTACCACACCCTGTTCTGACCTCGCCTCATCTTTTGGCCACTCTTTGGACACTCCTAAGGCCCCTGTACCTCTTGCTGGTGCTGTTTCCTCACCTGCTTCATGTACCGGGGCTTCCACTGACTCCTTTGATTTGTCTGACCTCCACTCTCCTTTGACTATGCTTCCGGCCTCTCCCTCTATGGTGCGACAATTTTCGAATTGCTAGCCCGTCTCACGTCTGACCGACTCTGGTCCCACTTCTAAACACCAACGAGCCAACGACAATCTCCTGACAATGTTACTTCGTTACCTTCCCATTCTACTCGGAAAAGACCGACATGTCTTGCACTCCCTCTGCACAGTCAGTTTCGGACCACACAATGGACTAAATTCTTTACTTTATGACCGACTTCTTCTACTGCCTATCTTTCTGACCATAGTATTGGCAAAGCGCTCCTACACCACGCTGGTAGAGAGATTTCCTTTCATGCTCTTAAGAGTGGTACGTGCATCATCACAGTCCAGAATTCTACCCAAGCTCATGATCTTTCTCTTCTTTTACATATCAATACTATTCCTATCACTATCGAAAAACATCATTTCCTCAATTCTTGTAGTGGTACTGTCATTCTGCCCCATACCATAGTCCAACAGAATTTCCAGACATGTGGCAATGACATTCTCGAACAGCTGGAACTCCAAGATCTCCCAATTCTCAAGGTAGACACTAATGTTCTTGATGAGAGTAAGACACATGTGCAACATCTGTTCTTCCCGCCCGTGGGCAAAAACGATACCCTTGCAATGTAGCTCGTTTAACTTTTGACGGCTGTGAACTCCCATCTTCTGTTTATGTAACAGGACATTGGTTACAAGTTCTACACACAGCAGTATAGGAATTGCTGGCAATTTGGCCACCCAGCAAAATATTGCTGATCTATAGCCGAATGCCCAGTCTGTGGTGCCGATGACCATTCTAATACATCTTGCAGTCGACCTTCCTCTTGCCTTAATTGTCATGAGGCTCACCCTTCGTACTCTCGCCATTGTCAGGTCTACTTAAATGATTTGGAAATTCGTTGCCTCAAAGAGGCAGAAGGTCTCCCTTATGCTATGGCAGTTTCTCATCTCCGCCTGCAAAGGAGACTACCCCGTGTTTCTTATTCTCGTGATTCAGAACGTCCCCCCACTTACATAAGAAAGGAGGAACACTGCAGCAGGCCTGTTGGCCCATACTAGGCAGGTCCTTTACAATTCATCCCACTAACAAACATTTGACCAACCCAACTTTCAATGCCACCCAAGAAACAAGCTCCGACGCGCAAGTCCCACTCAAATCCAACCCCTCCCACTCATGTACTTATCCAACCTAAATTTGAAACTACCCAAAGTCCTAGCCTCAATAACCCAACTAGGTAGTTAGGTAAGACACATATGCAACAGTTAGACAACTTTATTCCGAAACGTTTCGCCTACACAGTAGGCTTCTTCAGTCGAATACAGAAAGTAGGCAGGAACAGTAGAGATGTGAAGACGATGTAATCAGTCCATCACCCTTAAAGTCGTAGAATTTGAGGTTGTCAGTCCCTCGGCCTGGAGAAGTTCAGTTCCATAGTCAGGAACTAGTTCCTGACTATGGAACTGAACTTCTCCAGGCCGAGGGACTGACAACCTCCAATTCTACGACTTTAAGGGTGATGGACTGATTACATCGTCTTCACATCTCTACTGTTCCTGCCTACTTTCTGTATTCGACTGAAGAAGCCTACTGTGTAGGCGAAACGTTTCGGAATAAAGTTGTCTAACTGTTGCATATGTGTCTTACCTAACAACCTGTCGGTATTGTATACCATTTTGATGTCCAACTAGGTAGACTGTTCCACTCATCAACTACCCATCTTCTGCAGCCTCCTCTGTGGTTGCCAGTCCCATAGTCACTCCTGTATCTAATTCTTTTGCTGTCCTGGGCTCAGACGTCCCTACTTCAACACCTCAGTCTGTCCTCACTTCTTCGTGTTCTCCCTCACAAACCCCGGTATCGACAAGACCTCATACGACACCTCCTCCCAATCGTCCCTCTGCTTCTCAGAGGCCCAATAAATCTCCTTTAACCCCTCCTTCCCTTCATCCACCTCCACATTTTACTTTCCCGGTCTCTGTACCTAGGTCTTCCCCTTTCACTGGCTCCATTACAAGTGTGGAGGTTCATCCTCCTCCTCGTACTGTGCCTTCCTTCCCTGTCTCCTCCCAAGTTTCTTCCTTTTCTTCCACCTCCCGGGTTTCTGCCTCTTCTGTCCTTTCCCACACTTCTCCAGTTCCCTCCACCCTTTCCCCCCCCCTACCTTGGTACAGTCCATTACAGCTCCAATCTTTACTCAAACTCCTCCTCCTTCCATCTCCAATATTGTCTCCCATACGACGTCTCTGAACTCTGAAACACTTGAAGCAATCTCTGAATATATTGCAGAGACCAAACCATCAATGGACACTGATCCACCCTCTGTTCCTTCTCTTTTCTCTTCTCCATCTGCACAACTCCTTTCTTCACAATGCACCGTTCCTTCACTACTTGAACATTTTCCTTTGCCACCGCATGTGGACTTTTCTAACCCTTCTAGTCCGTAGGTACCCTTACCTGCAGATTTCCAGTATCTTTATCGTTGCCAATCATGGCCTATTTACAGTGGAATATACATGGCCTCAGGGGTAATCGGGGTGAGCTTCAGATGTTGCTCTCCCAGTTTTCCCCTGTTGGTGTTTGATTACAGGAACCAAAATTACACTCTGCCATTATCTGTCCCATCTCAGGCTATAATTTATTGTATTCTTAAGATCCTTTTCCTGATGAGACCTTTAATGAAAGTGCCCTTCTTCTACACACTGATATTCCATACCAACAGCTATTTGTTCGTACGTCGCTGCATTACACAGCAGCCCGTATCCACTTGCATAGGTGGAATACACTCTATTCTTTGTATCTCTCTCCTTCTCGGGCATTATCAATCCCGGATATTGCCTTTCTTGTTTCGTCATTACCGCCACCACTTCTGTTACTTGGCGATTTTAATGCCCATCATTTCCTCTGGGGGATGTCTCACTGTGATTCCCGTGGCATTCAGTTAGAGGCTTTTCTTGCTACCCACCCCCTTCATGTTTTAAATACAGGTACTCGTACCCATTTTGATCCTCGGACTCATACTCTCTCTTGCATCGATCTCTCAGTCTGCTCTTCCTCCGCCGCATTAGACTTCACCTGGTCTGTTCTCCCGGATTTACATGACAGCGATCATTTTTCAATCATTCTTACTTCCCCTTCATATTCACCACCTCTTCGTAACCCATGCTGGCAGTTTGATCAGGCAAATTGGAACCTTAACTCACAACTAACTGTTTTTAGTGAGGTTCCTTCTTCATCCTTCATTGATGAGCTTTTACACCTTTTCTCATCCTCTGTTTTAACTGCAGCTTCTCATTCTATAATCCAAACTTCGGGCAGGCATTCTCAGAAATGCGTGCCTTGGTCGTCTCCTGCTTGTGCTCGTGCAGTACGTTTGAAACGCACTGTGTGGGGCAGGTACCGGTACAATAGAACCACGGAGAGACTTCTTGATTTTAAGCAGAAGCGTGCAATCGCTCGCTGTGTCATCCATGACACTAAATGCACTTGCTGGGGAGATTGTCTCCACCATCACCTCTACTTCCTCTATGAGTGCAGTCTGGAAAAAAGTACGAAATCTGGGTGGTAAATATTCTCCTGACCTGGCTCCTGTTCTGCGGGTTGCCGGTGTTGATATAGCAAACCCACTAGATGTTGCCAATGAAATTGGCAATCATCTGGTCCGTATTTCTCAGGGGCTCCATTTATACCCCTCGTCTCTTTCCTCAAAGTCTGCCAGAGAGTTAGCACCCTTGGACTTTTCTTCTCTCAGAGAAGAACAGTATAATGTACCTTTTACACTTCAGGAACTGGAGGCAACACTCTCAGCTTGCCGATCATCGGCAGCTGGGCCCGACGGCATTCATATTCGTATGCTACAATATTTACATCAGTCAGCCCTTGCAGTCCTATTACTCCTTTTCAATCTTATTTGGTCACAAGGAGTTCTTCCACAGCTGTGGAAATCTGCCATTGTTCTCCCTTTCTGCAAACCGGGTACTATGGGACATGAAGCCTCCCACTATCGTCCCATTGCTCTTACCAGTGCAGTTTGCAAAGCGATGGAATGCCTGGTAAATAGACGTTTAGTGTGGTATTTAGAGACACACAACAGTCTCTCCACTCGTCAATATGGCTTTCGTAAGGGCCGTTCTACCATAGACCCCTTACTACACTTGGATATGTATGTTCGTAATGCCTTTGTGAATAACCACTCAGTTATTGCCATTTTTTTGACTTTGAGAAGGCATGTGACACAACTTGGAGGTATAATATTTTGGCCCAAGCCCACTCCTTAGGCCTTCGAGGCAATCTACCATCTTCCTTAAGAACTCTTTAACTGACAGACATTTCCGTGTTCGGGTTAATAATGTGCTCTCCCCGGACTTTATCCAAGCTGAAGGTGTCCCCCAGGGATGTGTTCTGAGCACAACACTTTTTCTCCTTGCTATAAATGATTTGGCCTCTAGTCTTCCATCCAATATTTGGTCATCACTCTATGTTGATGACTTTGCTGTTGCCTGTGCAGGCGCTGACTTTCGCCTCATTACAGTTTCTCTCCAGCATGCGGTCGACCGTGTTTCCAATTGGGCCACCACACATGGGTTTAAATTTTCCAGTACCAAAACTCACCAAATTACTTTCACTAGATGCTCTGTCATCTCGGATCATTCTTTATACCTCCAAACCAACAGATACAGATACTAATGCCGGAACCCCCCCCCCCCAGTACCAACAATACCACCAGTCCGATGACATTCTTCTTTGCAAATATACAGGGTCTAAAGCCAGCAACAAACAACAAAATACCTTTCATCCATGCACTGCTTGCAGAGGCAAAGGCAATGTTCGCGGCTTTCACTGAGACCCACATAAAGGATCACTTGGACAACGAAATATGGATCCCAGGTTACAACCTATACAGATGCGACAGAATGAACAGGCAAAAGAGGGGGGGTTGGCCTGTACATTGCAGAGTCACTTGTGTGCACAGAACTGCTGAATGCCTCAAATAATGTAATGGAAGTTTTAGCAGTAAAGATCGAGAACCAAAACCTAGTCATTGTGGTAGTCTACAAGCCTCCGGATGCAACATCCCAGCAATTCCAGGAACAGCTGTTAAAAATTGACCACTGTCTGGAAAATCTGCCAGCTCCTGCACCCAACATCTTGCTCCTGGGGGATTTCAACTTAAATTAAGGCACCTAAAATGGAGGAATATAGCAAATAATATTGTTGCAGTAATAACACCAGGAGGCAGCTCTGATGAAAACTCACACTCACATGAGCTTTTAAATCTCTGCAAAAAATTCAATTTAAACCAGCAAATAATAGAGCCTACTAGACTGGAGAATACACTAGACCTCATCTTCACTAACAATTATGATCTGATACGAAATGTCACCATATCAAAAACAATATACTCAGATCGCAACATAATTGATGTTCAGACATGTATGCGCGAAGCCCCAGACCGACATAATGAGATTAGTCACGAGGGAGCATTCACCAAATTCAACTTCAATAACAAAAACATAAAGTGGGACCAAGTAAACCAAATCCTAACTGATATAAGCTGGGAAGATATACTAAGCAACACAGACCCCAACTTATGCCTAGAACAGATTAAATCGGTGGCGCTCGATGTATGCACAAGGCTTATTCCTCTAAGAAAAAGGAGGAGTAGATGTTAAATAGAAAGGGACATGCACTCCCTTTACAGGTGAGGGAAAAGAATAACAGAGCGGCTAAAAGAGGTCAATATATCTGAAAGGCGTAGGGAGACACTGGTCAGAGAAATAGCAAGCATCGAACTTAAGCTCAAGGAATCTTATAGTTAGTTTAATATGTTTATTATGCACCCCATACCCATCCTGTGGGCGGTAGTCAAAAGATTACAGAGGTACATAATGGGTCCAGGGACTGGGCCTCAAAGTTTTGATAGCTGAGCAAGTTACAGAGGTAATGAATTCACAATTTACAAAGGTAATGAACTCACAATTTACAAAGGTAATGAACTCTAGGTAGGTCTAGTCACAATCATGACAAGTTACAAAGGTATTTACAGATTACAGAGGTACACAATGGGTCCAGGGACCGGGCTCCAAAGTTTGATGGCTGAACTAGGTACAAGGTAATGAACTCACAAGTTACAAAGGTAATGAATACTGTAAGAATGGTTACTTACGTTTATACATGGCTGCAATCATGAACAAATTTTAGAGTAATGAGCAATTCACACTTCCACACCCGGTCACAACTGTAGTGAGTTATTAGTGCAAATGTTGATTGCTGAGTCTCTCTGTCTCACACACACACACACACACACACACACATACAAATTCATACACAAATTCAATCGTATAGGAGTCAGGAATCGCGGGAAGAACTAAAAGCCATAAATGAAATCGAAAGAAACCCAAAGTATTTCTTCTCCTATGCCAAATCAAAGTCGAGAACAACGTCCAGTATCGGGCCCCTACTTAAACAAGATGGGTCCTACACAGATGACAGCAAGGAAATGAGTGAGCTACTCAATCCCCAATATGACTGAGAGTCGAAGATCAAAATGATTTTTTTATGAGAGAGCCTCAGAATTTGGTTAACACAAGCCTATCTGATGTTATCCTGAGGCCAAATGACTTCGAACAGGCGATAAATGACATGCCCATGCACTCTGCCCCAGGGCCAGACTCATGGAACTCCGTGTTCATCAAGAACTGCAAGAAGCCCATATCACGAGCCTTTACCATCCTATGGAGAGGGAGCATGGACACAGGGGTCGTCCCACAGTTACTAAAAACAAGAGACATAGCCCCACTCCACAAAGGGGGCAGTAAAGCAATAGCAAAGAACTACAGACCGATAGCACTAACATCCCATATGATAAAAATCTTTGAAAGGGTCCTAAGAAGCAAGATCACCACCCATCTAGAAACCCATCAATTACACAACCCAAGGCAACATGGGTTTAGAACAGGTCGCTCCTGTCTGTCTCAACTATTGGATCACTACGACAAGGTCCTAGATGCACTAGAAGACAAAAAGAATGCAGATGTTATATATACAGACTTTGCAAAAGCCTTCGATAAGTGTGACCATGGCGTAATAGCGCACAAAATGCGTGCTAAAGGAATAACAGGAAAAGTCGGTCAATGGATCTATAATTTCCTCACTAACAGAACACAGAGAGTAGTAGTCAACAGAGTAAAGTCCGAGGCAGCTACGGTGAAAAGCTCTGTTCCACAAGGCACAGTACTCGCTCCCATCTTGTTCCTCATCCTCATTTCTGACATAGACAAGGATGTCAGCCACAGCACCGTGTCTTCCTTCGCAGATGACACCCGAATCTGCATGACAGTGTCTTCCATTGCAGACACTGCAAGGCTCCAGGCGGACATCAACCAAATCTTTCAGTGGGCTGCAGAAAACAATATGAAGTTCAACGATGAGAAATGTCAATTACTCAGATATGGCAAACACGAGGAAATTAAATCTTCATCAGAGTACAAAACAAATTCTGGCCACAAAATAGAGCGAAACACCAACGTCAAAGACCTGGGAGTGATCATGTCAGAGGATCTCACCTTCAAGGACCATAACATCGTATCAATCGCATCTGCTAGAAAAATGACAGGATGGATAATGAGAACCTTCAAAACTAGGGATGCCAAGCCCATGATGACACTCTTCAGGTCACTTGTTCTATCTAGGCTGGAATATTGCTGCACGCTAACAGCACCTTTCAAGGCAGGTGAAATTGCTGACCTACAAAATGTACAGAGAACCTTCACGGCACGCATAATGGAGATAAAACACCTCAATTACTGGGAGTACTTGAGGTTCCTGAACCTGTATTCCCTGGAACGCAGGCTGGAGAGATACATGATTATATACACCTGGAAAATCCTAGAGAGACTAGTACCGAACTTGCACACGAAAATCACTCACTACGAAAGCAAAAGACTTGGCAGACGATGCAACATCCCTCCAATGAAAAGCAGGGGTGTCACTAGCACGTTAAGAGACCATACAATAAGTGTCAGGGGCCCGAGACTGTTCAACTGCCTCCCAGCACACATAAGGGGGATTACCAACAGACCCCTGGCAGTCTTCAAGCTGGCACTGGACAAGCACCTAAAGTCAGTTCCTGATCAGCCGGGCTGTGGCTCGTACGTTGGTTTGCGTGCAGCCAGCAGCAACAGCCTGGTTGATCAGGCTCTGATCCACCAGGAGGCCTGGTCACAGACCGGGCCGCGGGGGCGTTGACCCCCGGAACTCTCTCCAGGTAAACTCCAGGTAGGATCTAATCTCGCCAATAAAATCCCATATACCAATGCCCATGCCGGGGACTACCTAGTTGGGAATTTCCCAAATTCCTTCTATCTTGCACCAACTGAGCCCTCGGAAGTCACCCAGATTATAAAGTCACTTAAAAATAACTCAGGGAATATCTCTCATGTCCCACCATTACTGTACAAGCGAGCGGCCCATGTCCTTTTGCATGCTATTTCATTACTTTTTAACAAGTCACTAGAAACTAGAACTTTCCCGAAACTACTCAAGATGGCAAGGGTTACATCAATACATAAAGGTGGTGACCCTACAGACTTAAACAACTATAGGCCAATATCAAACTTACCATTGCTATCCAAAATCTTTGAGAAACTCGTGCACAGGAGACTATATTCATTTATAACGGCACAAAACATACTCAACCTCTGCCAATTTGGATTCAGGAAAGATAAAAGTACTAATGATGCAATCATAAAAATGCTAGATCTGCTTTACATAGCATTGGAAAATAAGGAATATCCACTAGGAATTTTTATTGACCTAAGAAAAGCTTTTGACACAGTAGACCACGACATCCTACTCCACAAACTTGACCATTACGGTATAAGAGGCCATGCGCTTGTTTATTTCAAATCTTACCTTACTAATAGGTATCAGTATGTCACCATTAAAGACACAGCATCAACAACATGGCCACTTGATACTGGAGTTGCGCAGGGAAGTGTCCTTGGTGTCCTGCTCTTCCTCATATACATCAATGATCTTCCGAACGTATCCCAATGCCTGAAACCCATTCTCTTTGCTGACGACACGACTTATGTCATCTCTCACCCAAATCTTGCCACCCTCAACACCATTGTTAACGAGGAGCTGATCAAAATATCGACTTGGATGACAGCCAATAAACTTACGCTTAACACTGACAAAATCTACTATATTATGTTTGGTAGCAGAGCAGGAGATGCACAAATTAACATTAAGATCGACAACACTCTAATTACCAGACATAATGAGGGCAAATTCCTAGGCCTATACCTTGACAACAACCTGAATTTCAACACCCATATCCAACACATAACCAAAAAAGTATCCAAAACGGTTGGGATCCTCTCCAAGATACGATACTACGTGCTGCAAAATGCCCTTCTCACACTATACCACTCACTTATTTATCCATACCTCACCTATGCTATTTGTGCTTGGGGATCAACTGCAGCAACACACCTAAAGCCAATAATAACCCAACAAAAAGCTGCAGTAAGAATAATCACTAAATCTCATCCCTGGCAACACCCCCCCCCCCCCACTCTTCATAGATCTAAACTTACTCCCTGTTCAGTACCTCCACACTTACTACTGTGCAATCTACATCTACAGGACCTTAAACTCCAATATCAACCTTGACCTAAAACGCTTTCTTGATAGTTGTGACAGAACCCACAGGCGTAACACCAGACACAAACATCTCTACGACATTCCCCGTGTCCGACTAAACCTTTACAAAAATTCAATGTATGTCAAAGGCCCTAAAATCTGGAACACCCTACCTGAGAACTCTAGAACTGCAGACACATTCATCACCTTCAAAACTACCATTAGAAAACATCTTATGTCCCTGATACACCCTGTCCACTAACTACATGAATACCACCTGGTGGTTCACACTTGCACTCACCCATTTGACCATAAACAGAAATATTAATCTCATTCTTAAAATAATGAATCCTGTGATACTCCAATACTGAAACTATGTACTGTGCCAAAACAAAAGCATTCACATTGCTAAACTCACAAACTAGTATTTAGTCACTTAGCCATAATACCAACTTACCTCATAATTTGTAATATTTTAAAATTAAGATTTAAACTAAGTCTGCCCGAAATGCCTAGCCATGCTAGGTGTTCTAGTGGTACACTCTGTAATCATTATTTTACTACATGTAAACCACACAATAACCAAATTCTGTAAACTCAGCATTGTAATCCTTATAGAGAATAAACTTTAAATTTGAATTTGAATTTGAATTTGAATCACAACTTGATCCCCATAAAAATTTAAACACTCTTCTCAAAATTCCCGCAATCGCCGTCCCTGTAATCGGGAACACAGCCGCAAGATGCCAAACCTTACTATACAATAAAACATTCACAACAATCACACGTTGGGCCAGAGTGAGATGCTGGGGCCTCAAAACACCCAGACGTCCCACGATCCTTTCTAACAACCTATCCGAGTTTTCCTCACACGCCACATCCGTGTCATCCTTGTATATAATACCACAAATCTTTAGCGACACCGCACACTTTTTAACATTACAACTCACCTTACCCTCCCCTTTCCAAGTGCCCAACCCCATGATTATTGACTTCTCACTGTTTACCTTCATACCCATGGCACATTCAAACACTTTCACAACATCGTCCAATACTTTCATAGACATCCTTTCACGAGCCAGAACAGTCGTTTCATGTACGTAACCTATTAATCCCGGCCAAAGTGTTCCTCCCTCAACCCCACCCTCACCCCGGGTGCTGACGGTACGTTCAACCATTCTATAAAAGGGGTCCTGAAAACACCCAAATAAGATCTGTGACATGGGACACCCCTGCCTGAGACCTCTACCCATGGCAAATTCCCTCCCCATACACCCATTCATTTGTACCCTCATTTTTGCTCCCTTATACAGCGTATTTACCCAATCAGCTATTTCTTCCCCATAACCTTGTCTCCTAAGTATACCTAGCAGTGCACGCCTTTCCACTCTATCATAGGCTGCCTGCCAGTCTAAAGCCAGTAAAGCCGCCCCCTCCTCCCCTCCTTTTGACTCCACAAAACTTCTCAGAATCCCATGTCCTTCAATCATCGACCTTCCGGGCAGCCCAAACTGCGGTTTCGAAACGACCCTCCCCACTACACATTTAACCCTATTACCTAAAATTTTTGCAAAAACCTTATAGTCCGCACATAACAACGATATTGCCTGATACTCCCGAAGGGTGGGCTGCCCCTTACCTTTCGGGACCAGCACCACAACTGCTGTAGTCTGCTTATCTCCTAACTTACCCTTCTCCTTCATACAATTAAATAACCTAACCATGAAATTTCCTATCAACGCCCAATGCTGTAAATAAAATTCCACCAGTAGACCATCAATACCCGGGGCTTTTCCCTTCCTCATGCCCTGTAAAGCAATCTCTATTTCCTCTGCAGTAATAACCCCACCCAAAGCCGTCCTGTCACTATTACCTAAATTGCACGTTGCATATGTACACACCCTGTCTAACCCCACATCATCCACACCCCCACTTGTCCAGTACTTTTCATACCACATATCTGCATATGCACTCATACCCTTCATATTTGTTATCTCCTGCCCTGCTCTATAGATCCCCATCGCCTCATTTACCTCTAATCTCGGGATAGCCGTCAGTGCCTGCCTTTGCTTTTGATGTCGCAACACACACGCTGACGGTTTGTCCCCCACAAAACTTCTTCTAAACCTGCTTGCACCCGCACCGCTTGAATCTGATCATTTTGCAAAGTTCGCAATCTCTCTTTTATGTCTATTTCGTCCATGGGAAAAACACCACCAACCATCCCCTGCCCATAACAACCTCTTAATCGATCCTCTAAATAATTCGCAAGCCCATATTTTAAATTATTTATACGTTTACCCTCCCTCACATAGTGCTTTCTAATCCTTTCTTTAGCCACATAATCCCACCATGTTACAATGTGATCCACCTCCTGAGCTTCCTTGTAAAGCTCTTTCCATAAAATAGAAAAACTCTCCAAACCTTCTTCATCACTCAACACACTAATGTTCAATTTCCAATAAGTCCTATATATTTCCGCCGTCTCCTCCCACCCTACTTCCACCACTACAGCCCTATGATCTGACTTACCGCCTCAACGGTATTAAAAGATTTCATAACAACCCCTTGAGAAAGATACACTCTATCTAACCTCACTGCGTATCCCCTCCTAACAAAAGTATGTTCTGTTTCCCACATCCCTCCCCCAAATGCATCACGTAACCTAACGTCCCTCAGCAAATCCCTGAGAGTTACAGACATATGCTCTGCCCCATTTGGTTCTATGTCAGCCGCCCTAATAACGCAGTTCCAGTCACCCCCCCCCCCCCCACTATTGCTACTTCCGGAAGTGCACGGAAAAAATAGACAAGATCCTCACACACAAAATCCTTCCTTACCTGCATGCTATTCTCCACAGGTGCATACACACTTACAAAAGATACACGCTTACCCATCCATGACCCATCCACATGCAACACTCTCTCCCCTCCCCCCTTTATTAAAATACCCACACCGCCTTTTAAACGGGTAGTTGGCAGGGTCATTACTTGATAACCTGCTACCTCTAACACCTTACCCTCCTTGAAATTATGTTCCTGGAGGAACACAACATCCACTCTATATTTATTAAGAAACATGCACAACCATTCTCTCTTTATTCTGCTACATAAGCCATTAACATTGACGGTCATAACCGAAGGCCTTTTAAATTTTCCACCCCTGCCTTTTCTCCTCACTATTTTCACCACTAGAATTAGTATTTCTGTATGTTATCTTCACAATACCTTCTTTCCCCCCTCCCTTCTTCCGATGTTTCTTATCATGACCTCCCCCATCGCCATCTCTTCCCTCTCCTACCACCCCAGTCTGCTTCCCAGGCCTCTGCGCTGGCGTCAGTACATCATCCGAGCCTGACGTAGCTGCCCTTTTCCTTGTTACAATAATGCCCCCCATAACATGGTCTGGGGAAGCCTCACGGTGAACCTCAACATCCACCTTACAATGATTTATTAATCCCACTGACGTCTCCGCCACATCATCATTCCCCAAATTCTCATACCGTTGACAAGCTGGAAGCGATAACTCTCCAGCTACTTCTTGCTCAGATGTAACATCCTCCTCAGGCGGTGACAAGGTCTTCAAAACTTCCTCCAATTCTTCCTCTATTTCCAACACTTCCTCCCGTGGTACCATCCCTGCAGAAGTCACTGAAGGAGATTCTGGGGCAGGGAACTGAGGGGGGGACTCACCCCCAGTTCCAAAAGCTCCACCATCTCACTCCACAAACGACCATGCCCTCCCTCAGGTGATTGATCCTCACCTGCCACCCGTAAGACAGGGGCTGCGTCTTCTACCACAGGTTCAGGCACATGTCTTTTCTTCTCACATGCTGCAGCTATGTGGTCATACTCACCACATAGGCGACACATACGCCTTTGCCCGAGATATAAAACCATGACCTGTGTCCTGAATTCCTGAAGATAAACGTAAGACGGTATGGGATGTCTCAATGTCATTTTAAGGTTAAAAGTACCTTCTGGCAAACCTGCATAGGCACCTGCTACCCACATACCATGCTGGGCAAAATGAACTGTCCCATATTTCTCGAAGACTTTTCTGATATCAGTTTCATCCGCCTCAAAGGGAACGTTACGTAACTTTATCCAGGTATAATGCCTGGAAACATCAACCATTCTCACATGTACAGCAGGTGTAACATCAAGACTCACATCCTGGAAACGAGTAACCAACGATTCATAACCCGTTGCAGTGAGCAGTATCACGAAGATTCTATGTGCTCCATTTAAAGCCACTCCATATAATTCTCCATCTGGAATTCCATACGTCTCTCTGATGATCTTAGGTAAGAGAACCTGCGCTGAACTATGCGAAATCGTCCCCCGGAGAAGCTCAATACCAATAGTATTTATCCGGAGCCTATGACAAACCGCCATGTTGACAGCAGTAATTTTCCTGAGGTGTCAACAGAGGTGCGACAGCACCACCTCACACCACTGCAGCCAGGCAAGTGAGGAGCGTCTGTGCAGTAGGTCCACATGGCCCGAGAGCGATGAGGACAATAAAGGGGTTGGTATTCTTCCTCTTTAAATGAGGAAGTTTTCAATGTATTTTTCCTTGCATAACCTACTTGTTCTTTGATGACGCATTTCTCATGTATGTATTGTATGTTCACTTCTTTAAATAAAATATAAAAAAAAGATAGGTTAATAATAATAATATCTTTAGTTACTACAAGCACATGTACATGGTATACAGACCTAGCTGACATCAGTGGTTGGATTTATAAGTAGTTTTGGGATGATGAGCTAAGCTTTGTATTGTAACGATACCACCTGCGATGATGATATACTGTAATTTAGAAAAGGAGGAATGTAAGGTGTTAGGAGCAGTGAGAGGATTAAATACTATGTTATGTTAAATCGTCTATTATTGTGGTGTGTATAGTTGTGTGTTGTTACTACCAGGGAATCCGAGCGTGTGCATGTTACTGTTACTCTCCCCTCAAGGGAGGTTCCTTGATGCTCCTGAGGGGCTATTGATCTAAGGAATTAGATCTGTGCTCCAGTTCCCTGAATTGAGCCTGAATGCCTTCCATCCCCCCCCCCCACATGAGCTGTATAATCCTATGGGTTTAGTGCTCCCCCATAATTATAATAATAATACTGTTACTCTGCTTTTTATTATATCCTACAACCAGGGCGGGATTACCGCATAGGCAAACTAGGCATTTGCCTAGGGCCCCGCGCATTTGGGGGCCCGGCGGTCCAAGGGGTTCAGGGGCTCATCCAAGATCAGCCGGGCTGTGGCTCGTACGTTGGACTGTGTGCGGTCAGCAGTAACAGCCTAGTTGATCAGGCCCTGATCCATCGGGAGGCCTGGTCATGGACCGGGCCGCGGGGGCGTTGATCCCCGGAATAACCTCCAGGTAACCTCCAGGTAAGACTGCGCACATGGTGCAAGTGCAAAGGGGTCCCTACCTAAAAAGTTCAATTGTTTGGAGAGTAAAATTGATTTTTAAAAATTAATCAAAACAAAAATAAATAATGAAATAAAATAAAATAAAAATAAATAAACCTAACCATAGATGGTTAGGTGTGAATATAAACAATTCTTTACTTTCTTGAGTTTATATGATTTGATAGTCTTATGCATGATGCAATGATAACAATAATGGTCAGTGATTTATAAAGGGAATAATAGTGCTGTAGTGGTTATGCTGAATATAATAGGTACATGATGTCACTACTTTAATAGCCTAATCTAGTAATACTATGCTGTCTTGAGTTTATTCTCTTTAAAATGCATGATTTAACAAGATAGTTATAATGGCTGTTGGTAAATGGCTTTGGTTGTCTTGATGTACTTTCCCTATTAAATTTAATCTAAATAGCCAGAATGTATTTAATTAGACCTTAAACAGGTTCACACCGACCCCCCCCCCCCCCACCAAGCTGGAAGGGGTCGCTTCGCTTACCCGTAACTCAAAGGGGCCCCGCCAATCTGAATAGCCTAGGGCCCGGAGACTTCTTAATCTGGCCCTGCCTACAACCATAACAGATATTAAGCTAACTAAAAAGTAGAGTAACCACTGTAAAGCTTGATAAAGCTCTATGCAGAGTATAAAGTTGTTTTAATAAATGCTTGTTCTGGAACTTCACTGTACTACCACTATCATGTAAGTTGATCTTGTCTTTTATTGTTTTGGACGCCATCAGGGGATCACAGATATAAAGATTTTATTATTAATTTTGACTCAGCACATTTTTTCCAATGTATAAAATGTCAAATAAAAGATTCTCTTAAATATACTACTTTTATTATTTAAAGTTAACCCAGTGTGCAACAAAAGCAATCCACCCAAAAATTGCATTAGTAAAAATGTTTCTGACACAATAAATAATGATAACTGTTAAAGGCGCTTTTACTTAATTAAAAATGTTGCATTATTACATATTTAGAATAAAGAATAAACATTATTATACATCATTAACTGATCTTATAATATGGACGAACATGCTTCAATAATCTTCACAACAGAGTGACATAGGCCTATTGTTTTAATTTTATATTGATCTGTGTTCTTTAAGATCTCTGTTATTTTATCCACTGAGATTATTACCTTAACTAATCATTAATGGTTGACTGCAAATGCATGTTGTGTCCCTGAATGTATTCACAGTATGTGTGCAAATGAAAAATGTCTTTCTCAACCATGTTGGACGTTGACCACCTCTTGCATGTTCCTCCATGAACACAAAAATCTACGTCAGATTGATTGTAACTGAACATAAGTAATGGAACACAGCAGTGCAAGACTCCGTACTCAGATTATGATAAATGTTATGCTAGTGGGACATATTATTTTAAACTTCGACACCATTAACAAAAATAGTCTTTTCTTAAAGGTGACAATTGTATCTGCAACATTATGTTACATATGTACAGTCACAACCAATATCTGTAAAGAAGAATTGTTGACGGGTGTAGACAATGTAGAACAGATTATTATTATTATTATTATTATTATTATTATTATTATTATTATTATTATTATTATTAAAACAAGTGCTAAAATTATAATATACAACAGAGGTGAATAAGTTAATCACATTTATAAGTAATATTCCTAATTTTAATAACTAGAACGAAAATATTTAGCTTTTGTTGTACACATTTTTTCTAGAATTTAGAAAATTATTGAGAATGATCACTGATCAACAAAGTCCGCTCAAGGGAGGTTCACTGACGCTGGTGAAGGGTTCTTGATCTAGGGAATTGGATCTGTGCTTCAGTTCCCTGAACTTATCCTGAATACCTTCCATACCCCCCTCCCAGGAGTTGTATAAGCTTACACCACTTTGACGTATCTCGCATCTGCTCAACAGTAGGGGTTGCAAAATTTTGTACGAGGCACAAATACACTCAGCTATGTCTCGACTCCTGCAACCACAAATAGGTTAGTACAGATAGGCGAGTACCTTGGTGTTGCATGCAAAGTGTTTGTAATCTTTATTCGGAGCATGTTAACACACTCACATACGCTAAGGGTCTGACGATCCAACGGGGCCCCATCATCAGATCCGTATCTAGATTCAGCCAGTCACATGTGGATCTGGCAACTGTGAAGTTGATGTGGTTACCACTCACCTTCTCACCCTTGTCATTTTCATTCTACTGCTGGTTGAAGCATGGTGGTCTGCTCTCTCTTGGCTGCTGTTTTATCTTGATAACCGTGGCATGCATTAAGACCTATTGCTATACATAGTGCATATAGAGTACATACTTCTGTTTATACTTGGTGAAGGATAATATAATTCAAAGTTTTTCTGTTGTGTTTATTTTGCTTCCTTTACACCCAGGATAACAGGTGTTTGAGTACCTGGGTTGTAATACTTGGGTATGCTCAACTTTCTTGGATTGCCTGCCTCCCATCTCGTCTGCGACTCCTTGACAGAGTAAAGAATAGAGCAAGACGTCTTATCTCTCATCTGAACGCATCCTGGGTAGACCTGACATTTCAGCGGCCAACAGTAACAGCCTGGTTGATCAGGCCCTGATCCACCATGAAGCCTGGTCACAGACCGAGCTGCGGGGGCGTTGATCCCCGAAACCCTCTCCAAGTATACTCCAGGTCAGCAGAGCCTTCAACACCAGAGAGATGTGGGTGGCCTTACTGTTATGTACAAGCTCAATGTCGTCAAAGCACCAGACTTAGCTCCACTCCGAGGACAGCAAGAAGTAAGCTTCTACACAACAAGATGGGCAGCAACTTCACTCTGGTTGAACCCTTCTCCAGAACATCGCTTCATCTGAGATCATTTATTCCCAGGATGACTTGAGTCTGGAACATGTTCGTACAGCATAATGATATCATCGAAATAAAGTCAGTTGATCAAATGAAATTGCTGGCCCACAGATGGTTCCAACTTCATCCTGTTCTCTGCCTGTATGTCTCATATCAATAAAAAGGCTTTCAAATGAGCTGATGTAGGTAACAGCTCTTAGCTTGTAAATAAAGTTAGGAACCCTTACCCTAACCTTGCCAAACCCTGTAAAAAAAAGAAATCTAGACAACGAAAGACAGGATATGGAGGAAGTAAAGATGTTTATATAGTTCGGAGTGGGCTTGACGTCAGATAATTCTTTTAGAGATGAAGCAAACCATAGATTTCACGAGAGGAAAAATGTGGGTGGTTTACCCATTGTTGAGATAAAGAATCTTATCCATGGAGATTAAAAGGAAAATGTACGGAAGAGTGACACCAACACTGTTATATTGGTGAGAAGTATAAGTTTTATATGTGGCAGCTAGGAGAAGCTTGGAAGCAGTGGAGAAGTTTAAGGACAATGTGTGGTGTGAATATTATGCTGAGAATTCGTAGATTGGAAACTAGAAAGTGTGAGGGTTGAGGAAGGGTTGTTGACATGGCCTGGACATTCAGAGAGTTTGTGAATTATTTACGAATGTGTTTTTATTGCTTCACTAATCACGTATATATAATGTGCTCATAACATACACTCTGGGCTCTCAAACCTATTCACGTTACCTGTGAGGAACCTTTTATTTCCTTGCTGTCTCATAGTTCTTGATGAACCAATCCACTGTCTCTTTTATACCTTGTCTTATTGGAGTAAACTCAAAGTCAGGTAAATATTTCTTCAGCTTGTCATTACTAGCAGTCTTCTTGAACTGTCCGTCACTCTTCGAAGTGTCGTATATCACTTCTCCCTTGAAGTCAAAAGCTTCAACAACCATCTCAGCGAGTTCCTTAATTGATACTTCATCATTTTCACCAGCTGTTGTAAAAAGGAACAAATACTGGACATTAAACGAGGCTTTCATGCTTAACTTATTTTTATTAAATGTTTTCAATACTAATTAGTGTTACTTCTCTCAGTGACGGGATTCAACTAATGCCAGTCTTGTAGGGCACGGCATTGTATTTGTTATTAAATAAACTAAGTATTAGAGAGATTTTAGATTTAGATTTTGCCACCGAAGTGGCTAGTTTATTGTGCACCCCATATCCATCCTGTGGACGGTAGCGCGAGAGCATATGGATACACAAAAGGCCTAGGAACTAGGCCCCAAAGGGTTAACAGGAATACATATGGATTTATATCTACATATCTATAGTTCACTTATCTGTTACAAGCAAATTTAGGAAATTTGCTTAGTATATCTGGTATCTTATTTTCATTAATAAGATATCTTGACATGTCACATAGGTTATTATACTGTCTGTCTCTGTATTCCTCAATAAGTGGACAATTAAGCACATAGTGTTCAAGAGAGTGACCATATGCCTGATCACATAATTTACATTTAGTTTGATCATCATCTGTGTGTCTCCCAAACTGCCAGAAGTACTTGCAACCAAGCCTAAGCCTGGCCACTACAACATCAGTCAGTACTTGTAACCAAGCCTAAGCCTGGCCACTACAACATCAGTCAGTACTTGTAACCAAGCCTAAGCCTGGCCACTACAACATCAGTCAGTACTTGTAACCAAGCCTAAGCCTGGCCACTACAACATCAGTCAGTCTGTTCACATTGCACGTTGCTCCATAAACATACTTATCTACGTTCATGTTATCATAGTGGGTTATAGATCTACTCAGGCTTCTAACTGCATACCTATAACAATCATTTTCATTATTTACTTCTCTCCTAATATTATTCCTAATGCTAGACACAGTTATATCAAAGTTATATTCTACATTCTCCTTCTGGGTACTCTTCTTGGCTAACATACACACACACAAACACACACACACTATTCTGGTTGAATAGTGGCTTCTATAACATAGCTGAACCACTTGCCAAGAAACTTCTTCATCGCTATCCCACATAAGAGCACTGTAGAAGGTCTGCTCACAAACTTATCCAATCTCATTTACAAGCTACCCAAGATTTTAGACTCTATAACCCCACTCGGTACATCATCAGATGCAGCATTCTCCACCTGACCTCAGCATTCTGAACCTGACTATAAATACTCGCGTCCCTTCCACCCCAGGTAGATCTGTTTGTGACTTGAAAAAGCCCACTGTGTGGGCGAAACGTAGTCAATAAAGGATCACATTATACTGCATATGTGTTTATATTTCCACACTTCGATCAGGTCTCCCCTCATTCTTCGTCTAACAAGTGAATGTAACTTAAGAGTCTTCATTCTTTCTTCATAAGGAAGATTTCTAATGCTATGTATTAATTTAGTCATCCTACGCTGAATGTTTTCTAACGAATTTATGTCCATTCTGTAATATGGAGTCCAGAATTGAGCTGCATAATCTAATGATGTATAAAGCTGCAGTATGACCTCTGGACTTCTGTTGCTTACACTTCTTGATATAAATCTCAGTAATCTATTTGCCTTATTACGTACGCTTAGGCATTGCTGTCTTGGTTTAAGGCTGCTGCTCACCATAACCCCCAAGTCCTTTTCGCAATTTGTATGGCTAAGTTCTACATCATTTAACTTATAAGTACTAGGGTTATGGGCACTCCCAAGCTTCAGAACCTTGCATTTATCTACATTGAACTGCATCTGCCACTTTTCTGACCAAGAATAGAGTTTGTTTAAATCCTCCTAAAGTTCCCTAACATCTATGTTTGAATCAATTATCCTACCTATCTTTGTGTCATCGGCAAATTTGCTCATATCACTAGTAATTCCCTCATCAAGATCATTGATATATATTATGAACAACAACGGGCCCAAGACTGATCCCTGTGGAACGCCACTTGTTACAGATCCCCACTCGGATTTAACCCCATTTATGGACACTCTGCTTCCTGTCTGTGAGCCATGACTCGATCCACGAGAGCACTTTTCCCCCAATGCCATGAGCTGCCACTTTCTTTAACAGTCTTTGGTGCGGAACTATACCAAAAGCCTTACTAAAATCTAAGTAAATATTATCAAATTCTTTATCGTGGTCAACAGCTTCAAAAGCTTTACTGAAGAAAGTTAATAAATTAGTTAGACAAGACCGGCCTCTTGTGAATCCATGCTGAGTATCATTAATCAAGCTATGCTTATCGAGATGGCTTCTTATAATCTCAGCTATAATTGACTCTAGTAATTTGCCTACAATTGAGGTCAGGCTTATTGGGCGGTAATTTGACGGTAACGACTTGTCCCCTGTTTTAAAAATAGGAATTACATTAGCCATCTTCCACATATCAGACACTACACCTGTTTGAAGAGATAAATTAAAATATTAGTTAATGGTTCGCAGATTTCCATTTTGCATTCCTTTAGAACCCTTGAAAAAAACTCATCAGGACCCGACGACTTATTTTGCTTCAGTCTGTCTATCTGCTTCACAACCATTTCACTAGTGACTGTGATGTTACATAATTTATCTTCTAGCCCACTATAAAAATTAATTACTGGAATATTGTTAGTGTTTTCCTGTGTAAAAACTGAGAGAAAATAATTATTTAAAATCGAGCACATTTCATTCTCTTTGTCAGTAAGATGCCCATAGTTATTTTTGAGGGGACCTATCTTATCTCTAACTTTTGTTCTATAGACCTGGAAAAAACTTTTTGGGTTAGTTTTAGAATTCTTAGCAACTTTAATTTCATAGTCCCTTTTAGCTTTTCTTATCCCCTTTTTAATGTCCCTCTTAATGCCAATATACTGATTCATAAGATGATCCTCACCTCTTTTGATACGCCTATAAATTCCTTTCTTATGCCCTAGTAGATATTTGAGCCTATTATTCATCCATTTTGGGTCATTTCTATTTGATCTAATTCCTTTATACGGGATAAACGTTCTTTGAGCAGCATGTATAGTGCTCAGAAAACTGCCATACTGATAGCTCTCTTCGTTACCCCAGTCAACAGATGATAAGTGTTCTCTAAGCCCATTGTAATCTGCTAAGCGAAAATCTGGAATTGTTACTGAGTTGTCCCTACTATCATACTTCCATTCTATGCTAAAGGTAATTGATTTGTGATCGCTTGTGCCAAGTTCCTCATTAATTTCTAAATTATTAACAAGGGTTTCCTTGTTCGCCAGAACCAAATCAAGTAGGTTATTTCCCCTTGTAGGTTCTGTCACAAACTGCTTCAAAAAACAATCCTGAACTACTTCTAAGAAGTCATTTGATTCTAAATTCCCAGTCAAGAAATTCCAATCAATGTAACTAAAGTTAAAGTCCCCTAGAATTACTACATTAGCGTGCCTTGTGGCCTTAACAATTTCCTCCCATAGTAATCTCCCTTTGTCCCTATCTAAGTTTGGGGGACGGTATATCACTCCTAGAATAATTTTTTTATGCCCCTCTGAAAATTCTGTCCAGACAGACTCTGTATGTGTTACCTCAGACTTAATACCCATTTTTATGCAACAGTTCAAGTGATCTCTGACATAGAGTGCCACCCCACCTCCCTTACCGATATTTCTATCTACTTGGAACATTTTAAAACCCTGAATGTGACATTCCGCAGGCATGTCCCGACTTTTGGAATTAAACCATGTCTCAGTAATTGCAAATACATCAATGTTACCTGCACTAGCAACTAATCTCAACTCATCCATCTTATTTCTAGCACTACGGCAATTAACATAATATAATTTTAAAGACCCTCCTTTCTCTTTATCCTTCCTGCTCATATCTGTTTTTTCACTAAACCTATTACTGTCCTTGTCGCCTAGTGCCATTGGCTTTCCAATATCCACCTCATTCTGCCTACTACTAGTTCCCCTAGAACTCATAGTATTACTACACTGGGACTTCATTGTATTCACGCCAAAACCCATACCACTATCCATTCCTAGTTTAAAGACCTAACAGCTCCCCCCACTGCCGTTGCCAGTGCCCCCACCCCAGACAGATAAGTGAACCTCATCCCTGGCATACATGTCATTTCTGCCATAAAAGAGGTCCCAGTTGTCAATGAATGTTACTACATTTTCCTTACAGTATTTGTCCAGCCAGCAGGTGACACCAATTGCCCTGGACAACCATTCGTTTCCAACTCCTCTCCTTGGCAAAATACCACATATGACAGGGTTCCCACCCTTCTTCCTAATTATCTCTATTGCTGACCTATACCTGCTAATCAGGTCCTCACTCCTACGTCTGCCAACATCTTTGCCTCCTGCACTGAGGCAGATAATAGGATTGCTCCCATTACCTTTCATGATGTCGTCCAGACAGCTAACAATATCCCCCATCCCAGCCCCAGGAAAACATACCCTGTGCCTCCTCTTCCTGTCCCTTAGACAAAAGGCCCTATCCATAAACTTAACCTGACTGTCTCCAACTAAAACAATGTTCTTACCTTCATTTGTGGAATTTGTCGTGACGTTCTTGATGGTCTTCATTGGGGTATCAAGGGATGTCTCACTCACGTCTGCCAATGCTCCCTTGGTGCTCGTTGTGACGTTCCCAGTAGACAATCCACATTCGTCTGGTAACACCGAAAATGGGTTGGAAGTCTCCACAGCAATCTTCTGGATCTTCGTTGTTTCCGCCACTCCAACAGACTTCTTGATTTTCAGCTTTGTTTTCTGTTGGCCGGCACTGACCAGGAATGAGGACTACTTGAACGGGGTTCAGTGGGACAGAGAATGGCAGGGAAGCCAGTTAATGAGATGATGATATGTAGCAACATAATGCAGGTGGGCTGAGGCGAGGTTTGTACCCAAGGGTAACAGGATTAATAAAAAGCCAGGATGAGCCATGGTTTACCCAAAGGTGCAGGGAGGCAAAAACCAAGTGTGTAGGGAATGGAAGAATTTAGAAGGCAAAGGACCAGGAGAATAAGGAGAACAGATGTAGAGCCAGAAACGAAATATGCACAGATAAGAAGGGAGGCCAAAGACATATGAAAGTGACATGCAGCGAAAAGCCAAATTGAACCGAAAGTTTTACAGCCCACATAGGAGGAAAACAAAGTCAGGACCAGGTAAAATCTGGCTAAGGAAGGATTGGAGGAGAGACAACAAGAAATGACCGTGACGTATGTGAAGAATCAACAGAGATTCTAGATGTGTTCACAGGGAGACAGAAGGGATCCAGAAAGACGGAGAAGTGGTGGGGGAACCACGTGTGGACACAGTGCCAAAACGAGGAAGAAGTGAAGAGGCTTGAGTGAGTAGATACCTTCAAAGGCATGGGGCCAGATAACATCTCCCATGGGTATTGAGAGAGGGAGCAGAGGCGTATGTGTTCCCTAACAACAATATTCAATACATCTATCGAAACAGGGAGATTGCCTGAGGCATGGAGACGCAAATGTAGTCCAATCTTTAAAACAGGAGACAAGACTTGAAGCATTAAACTACAAGACCAGTGTCATGACATGTATAGTATGCAAAATTTCATGGAGAAGATTAATAGGAGAGATGAGTGGGTGGAAACCTAGAAAGGATGATCTCATCAACAGCAGCCAACATGGTTTTCAGGACGAGGGGAAATCCTGTGTCACAACTACTGGAGTTCTATGGACATGGTGACTGCAGAAGACAAGAGAGAGAGGGGGTGGGTGGATTGCATTTTCTTGGACTGCAAGAAGCGTTTGACCAGTTCCACACAAGAATTGGGCAAAAACTGGAGGACATCGCAGGGATAACAGGGAAGGCACTTCAAGGGTCAGGGGAAATACTTGTCAGGAGAAGTCAGCAAGCGAGTCATGGTACGTGGCGAGGGTGTCAGAGTGGGCAATGGCACCTGTGACAGCGGGGTCCCGCCGGGTAGAGTTAGGACCAGTGCTGTTTTGTATTAGTGAACGACATGATGGAAGGAATAGACTTGAGGTTGTCCTGTTTGCTGATGACATGAAGTTGATGTGAAGAATTACTGATCGATGACAGGCAGAACTACAAAGGGATCTGGGAAGGCAGCAAGACTGGTCCAAGCAATTGGTCTGGAGTTCAATCCCACCAAGTGCAAGTCATGAAGATTGGGGAAGGGGCGGAAGAAGGCCGCAGATGAGTTTACAGTCTAGGGGGCAGAAGATACAAAACCTCACTCAAGAAAAGATTTGGGTGAGTATAAAACCGGCACAATCTGAAGTGCTCATCAACAAATAACTGCTGCAGCATATGGGCGCTAGCAATACTCAGAACAGATTCCGACATTTAATAAGGAATCATTCGGACCCGTACACGTGTCCGTTGGCAATTTTGTGGGTATGCGGACAGTTTGGAACCCACACTAGGCAAGCAATGAAGAAATAGAGAAAGGGCAAGGTTAAGCAACAGATAGTCCCAGAGCTAAGAGGTGTTCTACGTGGAGAGGTTAAGGGAAATCAACCTGACGAACTGGTGGACAGGAGAGATAGGGGGGACATGTTAAGAATACAAAATATGAGAGACTTACAAGGTGGACAAAGACAGGAGTGTTCCAGAGATTGGACACAGAAACAGGGGACCAGTTGGAAGTGAGAACAGATGAATCAAGGGATGTTAGGAAGTATTTCTTTCAGCACGAGTAGTCAGTAGTGGAATGTTGGGAAGCGATGTAGTGGAGAGGATCCATCATAGTTTTAAGCAGAGGGTATGAAAAAGCTCACGGCTAGGTGAGAGTGGACTAAGTAGCGATCAGATGAGAGGCGGGGCCAGGAGCTCGGACTCGACCCCCGCAACTAACTAGGTGTGTAAAAAGAGGTGCGTTAACAACACAACACACTCCACACCCACAAAAAACCACACCACACACACTAACAAAACACACACCACTCATACAAAAATCATAACTCACAACACACTAACACAAAAACACTCACACTCTACACAAAAACTCATTAACACACACACACACAACACACACACACACACCAACCACACACACAACACACCACAAAGCATGCACGCACGCACACACACACAACACATCATACACAAACTCTCCAAACAGCACACATCATACACACACCACACACACACCACACACACACACACACACACCCACACACGTGATAATGCTTTATTTACAGCTAGCAAAGTTCAGGGTATTTCTCCAGAATGGTTGGAATTCCCACTGTGGATTAAATACTTTGCATTTTCTTGAACATTTTGGAGGGTGAGGTTTCTAAATTCATTAATTTTATCGCCTCGTACATAATGAGCAGGGTGTGACAATGTCAACTGGCAAAGTTTACATTTTCTTTGGTCTACATCGGTGGTGGTGATTTACTGCAAGATTACGTGTAACCCAGCGGATCGGGCGGTATAGTGTTCAAGCGTCTGCTTATTTTGTTGGATTACATAGTCATGTGGCGCCTCTGCATGATAGAATGATGATAGATGGACTCACTGGTGTCATCTCCCTGAGTCTTAAGTCAATAAAAAATTCATTTGTAGTTCTTTTCTATTATTGATCTCAAACTGCTAATGAAAGCCAAGATTGTAATCTACTCTCTTTGAGAGCATACGCTTAGCCATTTTATCAGTTCTATATGTACTGAAGGACAATGTGAGATGGGGAATTTCCACAGCATGTGACTCTGACTTCACTGTCCACAAATCTTACCATACCTGTGTTGGCTTTGACACAAGCATGCCACCAATTTTATACTTAAATGAGTTGAGGGCATTTATGGATGAAGAGAAATCAGCTACAATAATGTGTCATCTTAGTTACATGGACGCATTTGAGTGCAAGGCGTTTGGCAAACAGTTTGTCTGAAGGGTAGAGGCCCATGATTAATGCGTGCTCAAATTTTATTTAGAGAAACCATCACTCTGTACGACACAGCAGACATACCAGCTGCACGTGGATTGGTGACAGAACCATAAGTAATAATTTGCGTAGTGTGGCTGTGTGACTAAGTTATCAATAAGCTTAAGGCATCATGTTTGCTTAAGGCAAAGTTTTTGGTTGTGATTTAAGTTAGTTTGGGGGGAATTGGAGAATGGTAGTTTGGAATGGTGGGTAATATCCCATGGAGCGGTGAGTGTGCTGTTGCTTTACTTGTAAATAGATATGTACCTGATCATGAGGAGGTGGCACCGTTTTTTCGATCTCGGGAGGGGTGTTTCACCAGTGCTGAGGAAAGTTTGGGCTCTGTGAGGGTATGAATGGGCTTGCTGAGCATATTATCCCAATTAGGATTTTCTTTCAGTTAACACGATTCTCTGATGCTTGGGATATCAAGTTCTTTGTGCGATATTTAAAATGTGGCCGTACGAGGGGGGCATCCTAAATGATTCTCATGCTTCGTTCTGCAGTTTTTTCAGCCCTCCAAGCTTCCGTCAGACCAATGAGCAAGTAATGTGCGCAGATAATCGACAATTGATTAATATAAGAAGATCCATCATTTTACAATTTTTAATTGACATACCTGGGGTGTTGAAGCCTGCAACTCTAGTGCTCTTAGGTGTTTTTGTATTGGCGAAAGCTGGTTACAACAGGGTCCAAGCGTGGTCTCATAGCCTAGATACCTGTATCGGCTTACATATTTAGAAGAGACCCAAACTGGATTCTGACGAACTGTGCCTCTCTGTGAGGAGGACGACTATTGAGTATATTTGTTTTATCAGTAGTGATATAAACAGGTCCTGACACGAGGCCTATGTAACATGGGTTAAGGATGTTTTTGGGTTGTTGGAGAATTCCGGTGGTGTGAATCATTATATATCAGCGCAAAAACTAATTCATATAATGATGGGGATGGCCTAGGCATAGCATTAAAGTAAGCATTAAGTAGAATATTGAATAGTGTGGGACTGAGCACACCTCCTGTGGGGTTTCTAATTCAATGTCTTTAGTTATATTTCTATGTCCCTGGAACACACCAAGAAGACTTTCTCTTGACAGGGAGCCTTTCATCAGGGAGAAGCATCTCAACATCATTCTGGCAGTTCACTATGGTTAGTTCAGTTGCTATGAGAGAGATTTAAGGTCAAGGAAGGTAGTGTATGGCTGTCAGTGATGCAGGGTTGAGAAAGGTGGTAATGCAATGTTGCAACACTCCTTCATGCATGAACCATGAACCGGGGAGACAAAAATGGTGTGATTCTGATAATGAGACGATTATGAATCATTTCTCTCAAATGTTTTAACAAAAGCTAGTAAGAGATATTGGGCGAACTGCTTTTGATGATTGGGCTTCGGAATTGGAATGATGAGGGCAGGGTGTGTGGAAAATTTTATAGGGTGCTTTCTGTATGTACATCAAATTAAATACATACAAGTAATTCAATTTGGGAGACAAAAGATTGTTATCGTAGTCACCGTGAGGAATGTGAGATAACTTAACCACCTCTGAGTCACCAATCTTTCAGTGGGCTGCAGAAAGAAAACAATATTGAAGTTCAACCGATGAGAAATTTCAATTACTCAGTATGGTAAAACATGGGAAATTAAATCTTATCAGAGACAAAACACATTTCTGGCCACGAAATAGAGCGAAAACTCCAACGACAAAAGATCTGGGAGTGATTATGTCGGAGGATCTCCTTCAAGGACCATACATTGTATCAATCGCATCTGCTAGAAAAATGGAATGATGGATATGAGAACTTCAAAACTAGGGAGGCAAGCCAATGATGACACTATTCAGGTCACTTGTTTATTAGGCTGGATATTGCTGCACTCTAACAGCACCTTTCAAGGCAGGTGGAAATTGCCGATAGAAAATGTACCGAGAACTTTCACGGCGCGCATAAACGGAGATTAAAAACCTCAATTATGGGAGGTTGAGGTTTCTAAACCTGTATTCTGGAACGCTAGGAGGGAGAGATACATGTTATATACACTGGGAAAATCTAAGGGACTAGTACCGAATTGAACACGAAAATCACTCACTACGAAAGCAAACGACTTGGCAGACGATGCAACATCCCCCAATGGAAAAGCAGGGGTGTCACTAGCACGTTAAGAGACAGACTAAGTGTCAGGGGCCGATGATGTGCACTGCCTCCCGCCACAATAAGGGGGGGGGGAATTTACGAAAGACCCTGGGCATTCTTCAAGCTGGCACTGGACAAAGCACCTCTAAAGTCAGTTCAGATCAGCCGGGCTGTGGTGTACGTTGGTTTGCGTGCAGCCAGAGGCATACAGGCTGGTGGATCAGCGCTGATCCAACAGGAGGGGGGGGGGGCCCTGGTACAGACCGGGCCGCGGGGGCGTTGACCCGGAAACTCTATCCAGGTAAACTCAGGTGACTAAGGTGGGCCCCTCGACTCACAATCTTGTCCACATCTATCAGAGGACCAGTATAATTGGGTAGCACCTCAAGCACGGCGTACTTAATTATTGTGGACTGTATAGATTATTATTAGTTTAGTGAGTGAAGGGGGGGGGGGTAGGTTACAATGGATACATCCATCAGGATAAGTTATATAATTTATTAATATAATATTCAAGAGGTTGCTAGTAAAAATTTGCAGTAAATCAACCATTCAATTTCATTATGAAGCTGTTGTGTAGTCTGTGGTAGTCAAACAGATGAACGGGCTTCCATATGGATAAATTGTTTCATTTTGTGGGAAAATTAGTTGTCTCAGCTCCTTGTGCAGATATCCGACTAGCTACAAGCTGTATTAAAACAGAGAAGTGTTTTTGGGTATGCCCAAATGAGGAAATCTGTGGTCTAAAATCACAGGGTATTAAAAGAGGATAACATAAAGCTGTTTCATAGAAATCATGGGAGCTTTCTACAAAGATGGGAACATAAAAAAGTTTCTGGGTCTGAATGGTATGCCTTGTTACGGGCCATGTAGTCACAAACTGTGTAAGGCTGGAGGGTGGATGTCCTGGTAGTCAGTAATGTGGGGTGATAGTGCTGTCCTGGGAGAAGTATGGTGAAGTGGAGAGTGCTGTCCTGGGAGACAGAACTGGTGAAGCTGGAGATACTGTCACTGGGAGATGTAATGGTGAAGCTGGGAGATTTTGTCCAGGTAGTCTGGGAATTATCGGAGGATGGATACATATAAATGACATCATAGGGGACAGGCGCCATAGTAGGGAACTGTGTAGACAAACTTCGCCACCACCGATGGATGCTCTTCTCAGGGGGGATGTTGACAACCAAGTGAAAGCCTTCACTGGACACACATCTTAATCTGCAACAGTACACAATTCTCACCGGCAATGATGTGAAAAGCCTACAGATCAGGCCTCTGAGTCTTGGCCTTTCGTTGTAGAGAGGCTGCTACTGCTAAGTACAAAGCATGGCGAAGGTATTAAGAGACATCCTACCTCTATATCAGGACCTTGCACAAGCAAGCCTGTAAGGCATATGGGTGTGTTCAAAAGTGGGCCATTGCTAAATGAGAGGTGGGACACTAAAAAGAAAAAGTTAGCATCAGGTAGGGTAGGTCCAAAACCTGGTGGTCCCTGGTCAAGGACAGACAAGGTCTCTGCCTGTTGAACTTATTCCACTCTAAATCGAAGGATGGGCACACTTCCTAGTAGTCCAAGAGAAGGGGACCCCTCTTTGCCTGAACACTTTGCTACAAAATGCAAGTTCTGATCCGCAAGGGACCTCCTTGGCTAGCTGCACGAACAGTGTCAAAACTGTCGTGGGTGACAATAAGGCAGGAGGGGTGCATTTCTTCGTAATAAATTGACAAGAAAGGGCTGTGGGCAGACAAGTTGAGCCAAGATTGTTGAGGAGATGTGCAGACCAGCTAGCAGCACCTTAACTGATCTTTCAGCACAGCCTAGTCCAGTGTAAATTGGCCCTCTCATGGAAAGAGGCAATTGTGTCCCTGTCACAGAAAGAAGAGCAGAGCTGAAATTCAGTAACTACAGACCAGTGTCACTCCTGTCAATCACTGGTAAGATCCTTGAAACCATTATTCTCAAGACAATGACAGATTTTTTGACTACATCTCTACTTGTGCTCGTCAATATGGCTTCAGGAAGAAAGGTTACTCTGCTGCTGATCTGTAGTAAACCTCTCACTAAGTGGCACCAGTCACTGGTGAATTCCAAGTCAGCTGTGTGGTAGCACTGGACAGTGCTGCGCTTTCGACGGGTTTTGTGGCACAGGGCCTCTTAGCAAACTTCAAGGCCACTGGGAAATTGGCAGGCATCTACGCTATGGTCCTCAGTGATTACCTTCTTGGTAGATCTCAAGTGGTAGTCCTCAATGGACGGGAATAGAAGGCATCTATTGGGGCAAGCGTTCCACAAGGGAAGTGTGTGGGTCACTGTTATGAATGTCTACTTCAGGACCTTCTTCATTCTCATCCAGAATCACATGGCATATGCAGACGACTGTACATGGACATTCACTATCCGAGAAGACATGCCAGTAGCTTAAGCTACCATCAATCACACAGCTGAGAAGCTATATCTGCTTGGGGAAATAGATGGCAAGTAACATTTTGCACCCTGTGAAAAACGCAAAATGATGATCGTCTCTCGGCACCATGATGGTAATGCTGGCGCAGTAAGTAGGATGGAATGGGAGGAATGTTGGCCACCTGGGAGAAGAGTTGATATCCTTGCGGGTGAATTTGACTCCAAACTAACCATGAAGAACCATGTTGTAAATCTTGCAAAACAAGGCAGCCAGGAAGCTTCCAGCACTTCGCCGGTATCTCCATCAGCTTGACGTAGGGGTTGCAAGATTCCTGTACGAAGGCACAAGTCGCTACACATGAGTATGCTCCACTTCTTGGTTTGTGCCCCCGTCATCTGCGACTGCTGGACAGCGTAGAGAACAGAGCAAGAGTCTCATCTTCTGCCTGGACCCATCCTGAATTGATCTGTCATTTCGCAGAGCCTTCAACATAGGATGGATTGTGGGTGGCCTTATGTTATGCACAAGGCCAATATTGTCAAAATACCACACTTTGGATCATTCCGGACAGCGTGAAAAAAGCTTTATGACAAGACGGGCAGAAAGCAGCAACTTACTCTGGCTGTACCTTCTCCAGAACATCATCCATCTGAGATATACATACCAGGATGACTCGAGTATGGGAACACTATTCGTACAGCATACTGATATCAACGAGATAAAGTCAGTTGAACAATTGAAAATGCTGGCCACAGATGGCTCCAACTTCATCCTGTCCCGTACTGTATGTCTCATAACATAAAAATGCTTTCAAATGAGCGATGTAGGTAACAGCTATTAGCTTGCAATAAAGTTAGGATCCTTAACCTTATATAGCTGTGCAATAAAGCTAGGGATCTTAACTTGGTCAAACCCTGTTGATAAAAAAAAAAAAAAAAAAAAGAGCGAGGAGACGAGAGAGGAGAGAGAGGGAGCGGAGATGGAGAGAGAGGAGCGGTGAGAGAGACAACGTAGGTATATTGAGCATAAAAATTAGATTGACCAAACATACATTACAAGAGGTTTCAAATTCAATATGATAACTTCCACTTGAGTTAGTTCAGGGCTACTGCCACCTTTGTACCTCACTGAAATCAACTAATATAGCAGACATCACAATGAATGCTGAGACAACCTCTTACCCCAACCATAGATTGTAAACAATTACTAAAAAAAAAAAAAAAAAAAAAATAAAAAAAAAAAAAAAAAAAAAAAAAAAAACAGTCTTAGAAGAAAGGTTAAACAATTAAGGAAGATAAAAAGAAGCAATGTCACAGTTTCCAATAATTTCCTAATGATTATACATTAGAAACCTCTACAAAGGGAATTCACACTAACACCCTTTATTAATTTTGACAAATGTGTGTCTAACCTCATACACAAACATATAAACAGACCAGGGAACGGGTGGAGTTTGAACCCATGATAAGCGAGTCCTAAGACCCACAAATCAGTGTGAGATTTGTTTCCAATAGCGTTATTACGATTTCGTGAGTCAAAATATTGTACACAGATCTCAGGCTACGTAGAGCAAGTACCGAGGATAGGAAATCCGAAGCAATTAAACTGTCACTACTGGTAATTTCTACAAGGCTTTTGAGAGCAATAAAAATTAGCAAAACAATTAATTTTTTATTAAACAAAATGTGTTATGAGTTTTTGTGCTGCTGCTGAACTATTTATATGATAGTTAAAATAGTGGGCCAAATATGTGGTCTATTTATATGTTTGAAGGTTCGTAGATATCTAATAACATGATACCGCTAACCTCTGTGGCTTCCTTTATGTAATACGGTAATTATAGCTAAAGATTAAAAAATCATGCTATTTATTTTCAGTTAGTATATTTATACAATAAATATTCCTATTAAATTTCTTCACAATTCCTTTTCCATCTTATTCCAGGGGTTGATGTTTTTAGTACAGTAACGGTGGTAGACGTAATAAGCTGTCATTATGACTAACAAACCTGAATTAAAAAATACAGACTGAACTTTGTATTTTGCGTCAAGAAGAAACTTAAGAATTCCTTCAGTGTCTTGAGGACACAATACACTCAGATAAAAGATCAAGCCATCACAGTTTGGCTGAACACTAAACCTTTTTTCATTCCTCTGAACTGCCTCCTCTTCCACTGAAGACCACTCAAATTTAGCCCCTTTTTTCAGTAACTCATACAATGGTGCCAAAATTAAACAGAAATTCCTAATAAATTTATAATAATAAGTCATCATTCCCACAAATGACTGAACTTTTCAATACGGGACTTGGAATGGAAATTATATAATAGCTTCAATCTTCTTAGGAGAAGGTTTAATATCTTCCCCTGAAGTTTCATACCCCAGACAAAACTGCGGTCATAGGCTGGTTTAACTACATAATAACTCTTAGTGCCGCTACCAAGTCATCGTAATTCTGTATGGGAAATCTGTGCACACACATCACCCCGAGAACATACGTTTTTGATCCCAGTGGAATTAGCAAGAAATCCTCGTTTTTATCTAGCTATGTAATTTCAAATGAGGCGAAAATTGGCTTCCAACAAACTTGACCAAAGTCAGAGGATCTGTCTGGATCAAAGGCTCCAGCTATCTGCGAGGCGCTGTGTTTAACACACTTGTTTATGCTGTGCTGTGTGCTGTCAGTATTTCTTTTGCATAGTTTTTCGTTATATCTTTATTATGGCACCCATACCATCCTGTGGGCGGTAGTCAAAGATTACAGAGGTAACATAATGGGTCCAGGGACTGGGCCCAAAGTTTGATTTAAGTGAGCAGTTACAAAGTAAGAACTTCCCACCAACAAATTTACAAGGTAATGAAGTCCAATTTCCAAAGGTAATGAACTCAGGTAGGTTGGTCACAATCATGAAAAGTTACAAAGGTATTTACAGATTACAGAGTTACGTAATGGGGTCCAGGGATGGGCCCCCAAAGTTTCGATAGTGCATAGGTCAAAGGTAATGAACTCACAAGTTACAAAAGGTAATGATCATGTAAGAATGGTTACTTACGTTTATAACTGGCTAATCATGAACAAATTATAGAGTAATGAGCAATTCACCCTACATCCCGATTCACACTGTACTTAGTTATTGGTGCAAATATTGACTGTTGAGTCACACACACACAAACACACACACACACCACACACACACACACACACACATACCACAACACACACAACACACACACACACACACAACCCACACACACACACACATACACACACACACCACACACACAACACACACACACCCACACACACACACTAGAAGGACTTAGCATGAGAATGGAAGAGAGGCTAGATATGGAAAGAGGGAAGAGGGAGGTGCATGTCAAAGCAGCAGAGGCTAGGATACAGAGTTTAGAAGAGGAATGAAACAATAAAAACAAAAAAAAAATGAAACAGCTAAAGAACTAGAACATTGACAACGAGACTGTACCTCAGCCACAAATTAAGGGAACTGTAGGGAAAGCAGGGGCACAATGCATGGGAGGAAGCTTATTAGAGGAGATGCTATTGTAACTGAAAGAGCTACGCTTTATGTGGAGGCCCTAAGACAAAACAGAGCTCAAGGAAAGCGAGAAGGGGAAAATGACAGGCCACTGAGCCCAAGTACATTAGCCAGTGAAAATGAAGTAAGGAAAGCTGCAATGGAGGGAAGCAAATTAAATGATGGGGATACACAGGGATATGCAGTGGGAGGAATGAAAAGGGTGAGTCAGTCTTTGTGTATGGGCTCAGGAAGTTGAAGAGGAAACCATATGAAACAAGCAAAAACAAAGGGGGAAAAAAGCAAATGAAAATCATGAAAGCAATAGGAGAAGGTCGACATGACCCAGTGGAAAATTTTCGGAGAATAATGGGGGTTTGTAAAAAAAGAACGGCCAGTGGAAAGTGATCTTCAGGCAGAGAGCAATGGACAGGATCTGCAGTGAGAACGGACGATTAAGGGACATGCGGATACAGGAGGTTGTATCTCGACCGCGCCAGAACACAAGAAGAAAGGCAGGAAACTGAGAGAGAGCGATGGTACAAAGGCGAAGGAGGAAAGGAGGGGATGGAGAAGCAGTGGAGATGCAGACCCAGGAAGAAGATCAAATACAGCCTCCCTCACAACTTCCTATAGAGCCTTCCAACCAGGTCAACCCCAGTGCAAACCAAACACTCTAAATCAAAACACCATGCCAACCTCCCAAGGCCCACCCACTACGTTTCAAAACCACCCCCAAGCAACAACCCATAGTTCCTTACCAGGTCTCCACTTCCCCAACCCCAATATACTCCAGACCGCAGTCTTTAGAAAAGAAGTTGATGGTGTGTCTACATATGCAGATGGAATAAAAACAAGTATGAGGAGTGGCATGAATGAATCCAGGAGACATCCCAGACATAATAGCATCCAGAAACAAACTCACAGAATAATAACAGATTCAATTTTTTAGCCAGATATCAAATCTCAGGAAAGGACAGAGGCGGAGATGGGGGGAAGAGTGCTCTGTCATTAAAAACCAGTGGGGTTTTGAGAAAAATGGAAGGAATGGATGGCGGCGCAAAGGGATACTTCGTAGGAACAATCCAGACGGGGACTTAAGGGTGATAATGGCAGTAATGTACAAACCACCAAGAAATGCAGGAGGCCAAGCGAAGAATACAGATTGAGCGCAAACAGACGCAATGATCGACCATAGCCGAGGTGGCAGGAGAGCACAATGGGGGGAGCAAAGTTACTAGTTATGGGAGATCTCAATCACAAGGAGATTGACTGGGAAACATGGATCCCATGGGGGTCTAACATGGAGAAGCCAAGGATTGATGGATGTTGGTACTGGAAACCCTCAAGCATAACATGTTAGAGACACTACCAGAGAGAGAGGGGAGGAGGAACAGCAAGGTGGACCTTGGATTCACCTTGCGTAGTTCGGACTGAGGGTATATGTTGAAAGGCCCTGGGAGTTGGATCTGTGGGGTTCTGTGCTTCGAAACATAGTTGAGCTCCAAGTGGAGAGAGTAGCAGGAATAGGTGGGTAAAAAACCAAATACAAATGGGGAACTACTCAGGCATGAGGGAACTTCCTTCAAGACATTCAGTGGGAGATGAGAGAACTGACAGGAAACCAGTACAAGAAATGATGGTCTATGTCACAACCAAAATGCAAGGAGGCCGAGGAGAGGTTTGTTCCCAAGGGAAACAGAAAATAATGAGGGAAGAAACAGAACGAGTCCCTTGGTTCACCCAAGGTGTAGGGAGGCAAAAACTTGGTGTACTAGAGAATGGAAAAGGTACAGAAGCCAGAGAACTCAGGAAAATAAGAAATCAGCCGAAGAGCCGAGAAAACGAATATGCACAGATAAGAAGGGGGAGGCTCAGAGGACCAATATGAAATTGACTAGCATCAAAAGGAAAGACTGAACGAAGTGTTGTAGACAGCCATCATAGGAGGAAAACACAGGGTTTCAAGGACAGGTAATCAGACTGAGGAAGGGTGATGGGAATTCCAAGAACGACCAAGGGAGGTATGTCGGAGCTCAACACAAGATTTAAAGAGGTAGTTACGGTGGAAACCAGTAGGATCCAAGGAAAATCATAACAAGGGGGCACAACCAGCAGTGCTGGATGAGGAACATATAACAAGGCGGAGGTGAAGAAGCTGCTATGCGAACTTGGCCCTTCAAAGGCGGTGGGACAGGACAAAAACTCTCCATGGTCTTAAGAGGGAGCAGAGATATTGTGTGAGCCATTAACCAAAAAAATCTTCAAAACATCATTTTTTGAAAACTGGGCAATCCCTGATGGTATGGAAAATGGCAAATGTAGTCAATTTTTAAAAAGGGAGACAGACATGAGGACACGAAACTAAGACTGTATCACTAACGTGTATAGTATGCAAGGTAGGAGACGATATCAGGTCGGAGAGTGGGTGGGGCACCTGGGAAAGAAACAGTGTATATTTGGACAACCAGCACGGTTTCAGGGAGCAAAAACCTGTGTCACAAACCTATAGAGTATTATGACACGGTGACAGACGAAAAGACAAGAGAGAGAGGGCGTGGATCGACTGCATTTTTTGGCCTGCAGCAGGCTCGACACAGTCCTTCACAAGAGGTTACTGCAAAGCTAGAGGATCAGCAACCATAGCAGGAAGGCACAGCAATGGATCAGAGAATATTGAAGGGAGGGCAACAACGAGTCATGGTACGCGACGAGGTGTCAGAGAGGGCGCCGGTGAAAGCGGGGTTCCATGGTGTCAGTCTTGGATCTGTGCTGTTTTTGGTATATGTGAACGACATACCGGAAGGGATAGACTCAGAAGTGTCCTTGTTTGCAGATGATGCGAAGTTCATGAGAAGAATCAAATGGATGAGGATCAGGCAGGACTACAAAGAGACCTGGAAGGCTACATGCCTGGTCAGCACACTGGTCTTGATTTTAACCCTGCCAATTGCAAAGTCATGAAGATTGGGGGAAGGCAAAGAAGAGCAGACACAATATTGTTTAGAGGCAAAGACTGCCAAACCACTCAAGGAAAAAAGTCTGGGGGTGAGTATAACACCGAGATATCTCTGAGGCGACATCAGTAGATAACAGATGCAGCATAGGGGCTGGCAATATGGATACTGTTTGATTCTCAGTAAGGTTCGTTTAAGACTCTGTATACCATTTTTCTTCAGGCCCATACTGAGTATGCAGACCAGTTTGGAATCCACACCTAGTCAAGCAGTCATGAAATTAGAGAAAGTGCAAATGTTGCACAAGACTGGTCAGAGTACGGGGATTGTCCTACGAAGAAAGGATGAGGGAAATCTGCCCCTGACGCACTGGAGGAAGGAGGGCAGGGGGAGAAATGATAACGACATATAATACTGCGCAGAATAGACAAGGTGGACAAAGGATGTGCAGAGAAGGGTACACAGACACAAGAGGTCAACAATTGGAAGTTGAAGACTCTGATGAATCAAGGGGATGTTAGGAAGTATTTCTTCAGTCATAGAGTAGTCAGGGCCGTGGTAATCGCCTAGAAAGTAACGTAGTGTAGGGGGAACCATACATAGTTTTAAGCGAGGTATGATAGCGCTCATGGGGCAGGGAGAGAGAGGACTAGTAGAATCAGTTGAAAGAGGGGGGGCAGGAAGCTATGATCGACCCTGCAACAAAATCGGTGAGTACAAATAGGTGAGTACACACACACACAACAACACACCCCACACACACACACAACACACACACAACACACACCACACACACACACTCATAACAAACTATAACAACATGAGGAGTTGACCCCTTCAACCACAATTAGGTGAGTAACACAACACACACCACACACAACACACAATGGAAAATACGGGAGAAATGACACATACTGGCGGATCCAGAAGTCACAGAGGGTGAGGCCATGGGAGGAAGAAAGGGCAAATCAAGTGTGTATACATGGCTTCAGGAGAGAGAGGAAAGGAACCACTGCAAGGCAGCAGAAGAAAGAAAGGAGATTGAGAAATCATCCCGGAAATAGGTGAAGGATGGAGAGATTGTAAATTTTTAGAGGAAAGGGGGTACTCGACGGGGGAAGACCAAATCAAGTGATTCTCAGGACAGAAACTGGGAACAGGTCTCCAGAGAAACCACGATTGAAATTACTCGGAAGAGTACAAGAGGGTGTTTCTAGACTGAGACAGAACAAAATCAGAACGACAGCATTGAGGGAGGGACAAAAAAGCGAAGGAGACTAGGAAAGGACAAGGATGGGAACAGCAGAGGTCAGTCAGAGCAGAAAGAAACAGCAAGGGCAAGACACACACAATATTCAGAACCATAAACGATTCAACACCATCCAACACACCTACAATCCATACCATCAGCCCTCACCACACACGAGCTATAGAATCCACATATGCCACCAGGTTCCCTACAGGCCCCAAACCACCGTGTTGGAAGTGAAAAAAATGAAGGTATGGTACACAAACGCTGATGGAATAACAATAAGTGGGAGGAGTGGCATGAAAGTGTCAAAGAAGATCACCGGATCATAGGCTCTCACCAGAAACCACGTTACAGGTATGATAAACAGATGCATCTTCCAAACGGGATACAATCCTGAGGAAAGAAGACGGAACAGGGGGGATGGGGGTGGCGTTGCTGATCAAAATCGCTGGAATTTGATTGAGCTGGAGAGAGGAGACAGCGGAGAAGAAGTGATTACCTAGTGGGGAACACTTCACTCTGGAGGTCCAAGATGTGTGGTAATAGCGTGATGTATAACCACCAAGAACGCAGGAGGCCAATGGCATAGGAGTACGTCGAGAGCAATAGAGCGTGGTTGACTCACTGGCTTCAGTGGCAGAAGAGTATGCATGCAGGGCAAAGTTTGATCATGGGTGACTTTCACAAAGGAGATCGATTTGGAGAATTTGACACTGGGGGCCAAGATACATTGGAGGGTAAGATGTTGGAGATGTGTACTGGAAAAACTTCATGATGCCAACACGTAAGGGACACTACAAGAGAGAAGGAGAGGATGAACCAGCAAGGCTGGACTTGTATTCATTGAGTAGATGCAGATATCGAGGACATCCATATGAAAGACCCTTGGGGCCAGTGACATGTGGTTTTAAGTTCGAATACACAGTAGAGTACAAGTGGAGGCGAGAAGCAGGAGGCCCAGGACAAATGAAGCAAACTACAAGAAAGGGGATACAAGGAATGAGGACTACTTGAACGGGGTTCAGTGGGACAGAGAATGGCAGGGAAGCCAGTTAATGAGATGATGATATGTAGCAACATAATGCAGGTGGGCTGAGGCGAGGTTTGTACCCAAGGGTAACAGGATTAATAAAAAGCCAGGATGAGCCATGGTTTACCCAAAGGTGCAGGGAGGCAAAAACCAAGTGTGTAGGGAATGGAAGAATTTAGAAGGCAAAGGACCAGGAGAATAAGGAGAACAGATGTAGAGCCAGAAACGAAATATGCACAGATAAGAAGGGAGGCCAAAGACATATGAAAGTGACATGCAGCGAAAAGCCAAATTGAACCGAAAGTTTTACAGCCCACATAGGAGGAAAACAAAGTCAGGACCAGGTAAAATCTGGCTAAGGAAGGATTGGAGGAGAGACAACAAGAAATGACCGTGACGTATGTGAAGAATCAACAGAGATTCTAGATGTGTTCACAGGGAGACAGAAGGGATCCAGAAAGACGGAGAAGTGGTGGGGGAACCACGTGTGGACACAGTGCCAAAACGAGGAAGAAGTGAAGAGGCTTGAGTGAGTAGATACCTTCAAAGGCATGGGGCCAGATAACATCTCCCATGGGTATTGAGAGAGGGAGCAGAGGCGTATGTGTTCCCTAACAACAATATTCAATACATCTATCGAAACAGGGAGATTGCCTGAGGCATGGAGACGCAAATGTAGTCCAATCTTTAAAACAGGAGACAAGACTTGAAGCATTAAACTACAAGACCAGTGTCATGACATGTATAGTATGCAAAATTTCATGGAGAAGATTAATAGGAGAGATGAGTGGGTGGAAACCTAGAAAGGATGATCTCATCAACAGCAGCCAACATGGTTTTCAGGACGAGGGGAAATCCTGTGTCACAACTACTGGAGTTCTATGGACATGGTGACTGCAGAAGACAAGAGAGAGAGGGGGTGGGTGGATTGCATTTTCTTGGACTGCAAGAAGCGTTTGACCAGTTCCACACAAGAATTGGGCAAAAACTGGAGGACATCGCAGGGATAACAGGGAAGGCACTTCAAGGGTCAGGGGAAATACTTGTCAGGAGAAGTCAGCAAGCGAGTCATGGTACGTGGCGAGGGTGTCAGAGTGGGCAATGGCACCTGTGACAGCGGGGTCCCGCCGGGTAGAGTTAGGACCAGTGCTGTTTTGTATTAGTGAACGACATGATGGAAGGAATAGACTTGAGGTTGTCCTGTTTGCTGATGACATGAAGTTGATGTGAAGAATTACTGATCGATGACAGGCAGAACTACAAAGGGATCTGGGAAGGCAGCAAGACTGGTCCAAGCAATTGGTCTGGAGTTCAATCCCACCAAGTGCAAGTCATGAAGATTGGGGAAGGGGCGGAAGAAGGCCGCAGATGAGTTTACAGTCTAGGGGGCAGAAGATACAAAACCTCACTCAAGAAAAGATTTGGGTGAGTATAAAACCGGCACAATCTGAAGTGCTCATCAACAAATAACTGCTGCAGCATATGGGCGCTAGCAATACTCAGAACAGATTCCGACATTTAATAAGGAATCATTCGGACCCGTACACGTGTCCGTTGGCAATTTTGTGGGTATGCGGACAGTTTGGAACCCACACTAGGCAAGCAATGAAGAAATAGAGAAAGGGCAAGGTTAAGCAACAGATAGTCCCAGAGCTAAGAGGTGTTCTACGTGGAGAGGTTAAGGGAAATCAACCTGACGAACTGGTGGACAGGAGAGATAGGGGGGACATGTTAAGAATACAAAATATGAGAGACTTACAAGGTGGACAAAGACAGGAGTGTTCCAGAGATTGGACACAGAAACAGGGGACCAGTTGGAAGTGAGAACAGATGAATCAAGGGATGTTAGGAAGTATTTCTTTCAGCACGAGTAGTCAGTAGTGGAATGTTGGGAAGCGATGTAGTGGAGAGGATCCATCATAGTTTTAAGCAGAGGGTATGAAAAAGCTCACGGCTAGGTGAGAGTGGACTAAGTAGCGATCAGATGAGAGGCGGGGCCAGGAGCTCGGACTCGACCCCCGCAACTAACTAGGTGTGTAAAAAGAGGTGCGTTAACAACACAACACACTCCACACCCACAAAAAACCACACCACACACACTAACAAAACACACACCACTCATACAAAAATCATAACTCACAACACACTAACACAAAAACACTCACACTCTACACAAAAACTCATTAACACACACACACACAACACACACACACACACCAACCACACACACAACACACCACAAAGCATGCACGCACGCACACACACACAACACATCATACACAAACTCTCCAAACAGCACACATCATACACACACCACACACACACCACACACACACACACACACACCCACACACGTGATAATGCTTTATTTACAGCTAGCAAAGTTCAGGGTATTTCTCCAGAATGGTTGGAATTCCCACTGTGGATTAAATACTTTGCATTTTCTTGAACATTTTGGAGGGTGAGGTTTCTAAATTCATTAATTTTATCGCCTCGTACATAATGAGCAGGGTGTGACAATGTCAACTGGCAAAGTTTACATTTTCTTTGGTCTACATCGGTGGTGGTGATTTACTGCAAGATTACGTGTAACCCAGCGGATCGGGCGGTATAGTGTTCAAGCGTCTGCTTATTTTGTTGGATTACATAGTCATGTGGCGCCTCTGCATGATAGAATGATGATAGATGGACTCACTGGTGTCATCTCCCTGAGTCTTAAGTCAATAAAAAATTCATTTGTAGTTCTTTTCTATTATTGATCTCAAACTGCTAATGAAAGCCAAGATTGTAATCTACTCTCTTTGAGAGCATACGCTTAGCCATTTTATCAGTTCTATATGTACTGAAGGACAATGTGAGATGGGGAATTTCCACAGCATGTGACTCTGACTTCACTGTCCACAAATCTTACCATACCTGTGTTGGCTTTGACACAAGCATGCCACCAATTTTATACTTAAATGAGTTGAGGGCATTTATGGATGAAGAGAAATCAGCTACAATAATGTGTCATCTTAGTTACATGGACGCATTTGAGTGCAAGGCGTTTGGCAAACAGTTTGTCTGAAGGGTAGAGGCCCATGATTAATGCGTGCTCAAATTTTATTTAGAGAAACCATCACTCTGTACGACACAGCAGACATACCAGCTGCACGTGGATTGGTGACAGAACCATAAGTAATAATTTGCGTAGTGTGGCTGTGTGACTAAGTTATCAATAAGCTTAAGGCATCATGTTTGCTTAAGGCAAAGTTTTTGGTTGTGATTTAAGTTAGTTTGGGGGGAATTGGAGAATGGTAGTTTGGAATGGTGGGTAATATCCCATGGAGCGGTGAGTGTGCTGTTGCTTTACTTGTAAATAGATATGTACCTGATCATGAGGAGGTGGCACCGTTTTTTCGATCTCGGGAGGGGTGTTTCACCAGTGCTGAGGAAAGTTTGGGCTCTGTGAGGGTATGAATGGGCTTGCTGAGCATATTATCCCAATTAGGATTTTCTTTCAGTTAACACGATTCTCTGATGCTTGGGATATCAAGTTCTTTGTGCGATATTTAAAATGTGGCCGTACGAGGGGGGCATCCTAAATGATTCTCATGCTTCGTTCTGCAGTTTTTTCAGCCCTCCAAGCTTCCGTCAGACCAATGAGCAAGTAATGTGCGCAGATAATCGACAATTGATTAATATAAGAAGATCCATCATTTTACAATTTTTAATTGACATACCTGGGGTGTTGAAGCCTGCAACTCTAGTGCTCTTAGGTGTTTTTGTATTGGCGAAAGCTGGTTACAACAGGGTCCAAGCGTGGTCTCATAGCCTAGATACCTGTATCGGCTTACATATTTAGAAGAGACCCAAACTGGATTCTGACGAACTGTGCCTCTCTGTGAGGAGGACGACTATTGAGTATATTTGTTTTATCAGTAGTGATATAAACAGGTCCTGACACGAGGCCTATGTAACATGGGTTAAGGATGTTTTTGGGTTGTTGGAGAATTCCGGTGGTGTGAATCATTATATATCAGCGCAAAAACTAATTCATATAATGATGGGGATGGCCTAGGCATAGCATTAAAGTAAGCATTAAGTAGAATATTGAATAGTGTGGGACTGAGCACACCTCCTGTGGGGTTTCTAATTCAATGTCTTTAGTTATATTTCTATGTCCCTGGAACACACCAAGAAGACTTTCTCTTGACAGGGAGCCTTTCATCAGGGAGAAGCATCTCAACATCATTCTGGCAGTTCACTATGGTTAGTTCAGTTGCTATGAGAGAGATTTAAGGTCAAGGAAGGTAGTGTATGGCTGTCAGTGATGCAGGGTTGAGAAAGGTGGTAATGCAATGTTGCAACACTCCTTCATGCATGAACCATGAACCGGGGAGACAAAAATGGTGTGATTCTGATAATGAGACGATTATGAATCATTTCTCTCAAATGTTTTAACAAAAGCTAGTAAGAGATATTGGGCGAACTGCTTTTGATGATTGGGCTTCGGAATTGGAATGATGAGGGCAGGGTGTGTGGAAAATTTTATAGGGTGCTTTCTGTATGTACATCAAATTAAATACATACAAGTAATTCAATTTGGGAGACAAAAGATTGTTATCGTAGTCACCGTGAGGAATGTGAGATAACTTAACCACCTCTGAGTCACCAATCTTTCAGTGGGCTGCAGAAAGAAAACAATATTGAAGTTCAACCGATGAGAAATTTCAATTACTCAGTATGGTAAAACATGGGAAATTAAATCTTATCAGAGACAAAACACATTTCTGGCCACGAAATAGAGCGAAAACTCCAACGACAAAAGATCTGGGAGTGATTATGTCGGAGGATCTCCTTCAAGGACCATACATTGTATCAATCGCATCTGCTAGAAAAATGGAATGATGGATATGAGAACTTCAAAACTAGGGAGGCAAGCCAATGATGACACTATTCAGGTCACTTGTTTATTAGGCTGGATATTGCTGCACTCTAACAGCACCTTTCAAGGCAGGTGGAAATTGCCGATAGAAAATGTACCGAGAACTTTCACGGCGCGCATAAACGGAGATTAAAAACCTCAATTATGGGAGGTTGAGGTTTCTAAACCTGTATTCTGGAACGCTAGGAGGGAGAGATACATGTTATATACACTGGGAAAATCTAAGGGACTAGTACCGAATTGAACACGAAAATCACTCACTACGAAAGCAAACGACTTGGCAGACGATGCAACATCCCCCAATGGAAAAGCAGGGGTGTCACTAGCACGTTAAGAGACAGACTAAGTGTCAGGGGCCGATGATGTGCACTGCCTCCCGCCACAATAAGGGGGGGGGGAATTTACGAAAGACCCTGGGCATTCTTCAAGCTGGCACTGGACAAAGCACCTCTAAAGTCAGTTCAGATCAGCCGGGCTGTGGTGTACGTTGGTTTGCGTGCAGCCAGAGGCATACAGGCTGGTGGATCAGCGCTGATCCAACAGGAGGGGGGGGGGGCCCTGGTACAGACCGGGCCGCGGGGGCGTTGACCCGGAAACTCTATCCAGGTAAACTCAGGTGACTAAGGTGGGCCCCTCGACTCACAATCTTGTCCACATCTATCAGAGGACCAGTATAATTGGGTAGCACCTCAAGCACGGCGTACTTAATTATTGTGGACTGTATAGATTATTATTAGTTTAGTGAGTGAAGGGGGGGGGGGTAGGTTACAATGGATACATCCATCAGGATAAGTTATATAATTTATTAATATAATATTCAAGAGGTTGCTAGTAAAAATTTGCAGTAAATCAACCATTCAATTTCATTATGAAGCTGTTGTGTAGTCTGTGGTAGTCAAACAGATGAACGGGCTTCCATATGGATAAATTGTTTCATTTTGTGGGAAAATTAGTTGTCTCAGCTCCTTGTGCAGATATCCGACTAGCTACAAGCTGTATTAAAACAGAGAAGTGTTTTTGGGTATGCCCAAATGAGGAAATCTGTGGTCTAAAATCACAGGGTATTAAAAGAGGATAACATAAAGCTGTTTCATAGAAATCATGGGAGCTTTCTACAAAGATGGGAACATAAAAAAGTTTCTGGGTCTGAATGGTATGCCTTGTTACGGGCCATGTAGTCACAAACTGTGTAAGGCTGGAGGGTGGATGTCCTGGTAGTCAGTAATGTGGGGTGATAGTGCTGCCCTGGGGGACGTAAGGGGAAAGTGGAGGTGCTGCCCTGGAGACAGAATGGTGAAGCTGGAGATCTGGGGGAGACAGAATGGTGAAGCTGGAGTTTTTGCCCCAGGTATGGGGAATTATACCGGGAAGGAATCATTAAATAAACCTCATAGGGACAGGACCCAAGTAGGGAAAAAAGTGTAGTAAAGATAAAAAAAACCAATATTGCAAACTAGAAATACGCGGGAAATAGCAAAAAAAGAAAAACCCCAATAAAATGTGGGATAAATTACCAAAAACAACTGGTGGAGCTCCTTTTGGGGGTGCTGGGGAGGTTAGGAAAAAGACAGGGAAACATGCCCCAACAGGAATACAGTCACAGAAACCCAAGGCAAAACGGAAAAAAACCTGTCCCCAAAACTAGCACTTGTATCTGCTGGCAGGGGAAATCTGGAAAAACAGATGGGACATGCAACTAGCCCACCCTAAAAATGCCCAGCCTTTTATGAAACAAAAATCAAACCCCCCTTCCTGTAAGCTTTTTCCCCTGAAATTGTCTCTTCAGTACAGAAAGATTTGGCTAAAAATTAAATTGCGGCATACCACTAAAGGGGGGAAAAAAAGATACAAAAATCCGGGCCATGGAAAACCGGTAACCCACACCCACTCAAGAGGGAGGGGTTTTTTTGTCCCGGAAAAAAAAAAAAACTGGCGGAAATGGCAGAAATCACACCAAACCAGTCATTCCTGGAGTGGAACCACAGTCGATGGCCCCCCACTCCAAACCCAGATCAGATACAAATCCCGGGAAAAAAAAAAAACCCCCGACCAACAATACACCATCGATAACATTTTCTTTAAAAATTACAGGGTCTAAAGCAAAACAAACAAAAAAAACCTTTCTCCGTGGAGCTTGCAGAGGAAAAAGGCAATTTTCCGGCTTTCATGGACCCACATAAAGGATACTTGGACACGAAATAGGGATCCCAGGTTACAACCTATACAGATGTGACAGGTGAACAGGAAAGGGGGGGGGGGGGGTTGGGCCTGTCTTGCAGAGTCACTTTTTGCACAAACCTTAATGCCTCAAATGACGATGGAAGTTTTACAGAAAGGTCGAAAACCAAAAACCTATCATTGTGGGTCTAAAACCTCCGGATCAACATCCAGCAATTCCGGGAAAACCTTTTTAAAAATTGACCCTGTCTAAAAAACTTCCAGCCCCTGCACCCAACATCTTGCTCCGGGGGGTTTCAACTTAAGGCACCTAAATGGAGGAATTAGTAAATTAATATTGTTGCAGTATAAACCAGGGGAGCTTGTGAAAACTCCACTCACACGGCTTTTAAATCTTGCCAAATTAAATTAAAAAACCAGCAAATAATAGACCCTACTAGACTGGAGAATACATTTACCTCATCTTCACTAAAAATGATGATTGTAAGAAATGTCCCCATATCAAAAACAATTACTCAGATCAAAACATAATTGAGGTTCAGACATGTATGGGGGACCCCCAGCCCGAAAAAAATGAGACTATCACAAGGGGCATTCCCCAAAAATTCAACTTAAATAAAAAAAACATAAGTGGGCCCAAGAAAACCAAGTCCAAAACCGATATAACTGGGAAGATTATAAGCAACACGCCCAAAAAACTTTTGCCTAAACAGTTAACCGGTGGCACTCGATTATGCACAAGGCTTTTCCCCTCAAAAAAAAAGGAGAGTAATGTAAAATAGAAAGAGACGGGCCCCTTTACGGTAGGAAAAGAATAACAGAGGGGCCTAAAAGAGGCAAATATCTAAATGCGCAGGAGACCGGTCAAGAAATAGAAAGCATCGAACTTAAGCTAAAAGAACCCTTTAGGATCGGAATCGCGGGAAGAACTAAAGCCTTAATGAATCGAAAGAAACCCAAATATTTCTTCCCATGCCAAAACAAAACGAAACACGTCCCGTATTGGGGGCCCACTTAAAAAGGATCCTACACAGTGACACAAGGAAAAGAGTGAGCTACCCCAAGTCCAATAGACCGTTTTTAGCAAGCCCTACCAGATGAGAGTCGAAGATCAAAAAGAATTTTTTTTTTAAGGGGCCAAAAATTTGATTAACACAACCCATCCGATGTTATCCCGACGCCAAAAAAACTTCGAACAGGGGTAAATGAATGCCCATGCACTCTCCCCAGGGCCCAAACCCGGAACCTGTGTTCATCAAAAATGCAAGAAGCCCCCCATCACGAGCCTTTTCCATCCTATGGAGGGAATGGACACGGGGGGCTCCCTCAGTTACTAAAACAACAGAATAGCCCACTCCCCAAAGGGGGGATAAAGCAAACAGAAAGAACTACAGCCCAAAAGCACAAAATCCCATTCATAAAAAACTTTGAAAAGGGGCCCAAAACAAGACACCACCCCTCTGAAAAACCCCTCAGTTACACAACCCCGGGGAAAAATGGGTTTAGAACAGTCGCCCGTCTTCTCAACTATGGTCACTCGACAAGGTCCCAAATGCATAGAAAACAAAAGAATGCAGATGTAAAATACAGATTTGCAAAAAGCCCTTTGACAAGTGTGACCCTGGGGGTAATACGCACAAAAAAGCGCGCTAAAGGGAAAACAGGAAAATCGGTCGATGGATCATAATTTCCTCACTAAAGAAACAAGAGAGTAGTCGTCAACGAGTAAAGTCCGAGGGAGCTACGGTAAAAGCCTGTTTCCACAAGGCACATACTACTCCCCTCTTGTTCCCCATCCCCATATCCGCATAACAAGGATGTCGCCACAGCACCCTTCTTCCCTTTTCGATGACACCCGAATCTGCAGCCCCGTGTCTTTCCCTTTCAGACACTGCAAGGGTCCAGGGGACATCAACCAATCTTTCAGTGGGGTGCAGAAAACAAATGAAGTTCAACGATGAGAAATTTCAATTACTAGATAGGTAAAAATGAGGAAATTAAAAACTTCATCAGATACAAAACCAAAATTTTGGCCCCAAAAAAAGCGAAACACCAACGTCAAAAAACCTGGAGTGATTATTTGGAGGGTCTACCCTTTAAGGACCAAACAGTATCAATCCCAAACTGCTAGAAAAATGACAGATGGAAATGAGAACCTCAAAACTAGGGGGGCCAAAACCCATGATGACCCTTCAGGTCACTTTTTCTATCAGGTGGAATATTGCTGCACTTAAAGCACCCTTTTAAGCAGGTGAAATGCCGACCTAAAAATGTACAGAGAAAATTTCACGGCCGCATAACGGAGATAAAACACCTCAATTAGGGACGCTTTTTGGGTTTTTTAAACCTGTATTCCCTGGAACGCAGGAAGAGATACTGATTATATACACCTGGAAAAACCCAGAGGGTATACCCCAACTTGCACACGAAAAACTCACTACGAACGCAAAAGACTTGGCAGACGAGCACCCTCCCCCAATGAAAAGCAGGGGGGTCCCTGCACGTTAAAAGGGCCATCAATAAGTGTCAGGGGCCCGAGACTGTTAAACTGCTCCAGCAACATAAGGGGGGTTACGAAAGACCCCCGGCGTTTCAAACTGGCATGGCAAGCACCAAAAATCAGTTCCGATCAGTGGGCTGTGGGTCGTACGTTGGTTTTTCGCCGCAGCAACAGCCTGGTTGATCAGGGGCTGATCCACCCGGAGGCCGGTCACGGACCGGGGCCGCGGGGGCGTTGACCCCCGAAAATCCTCCCGGTAAACTCCGGTAAAAATCCCCCCACTTCCAGATTTCTCTGGTGGCACTTGATGTGCTGGTCACTCATACCTATTAATTACAAAAATCCCCCTTTGGCCGCATCACTGTATAACTAGAAGGGGTTTCTTTAAAGGGGGGATTGATACCCTTATTTCCTCCCTTCCCCATCTCATTTCAATGTCCTGCTAATGACACGGTTTTTATTCCGGGAGGACGAGGGATCCGTCGGTTTCCCCCGGTTTTTGAAGTCGTGATTCCCTAAAATTCATTATCCTCGGGACGAGAGCACCTTTTATCGGAGAGGGCGATCTATTTCACATCCCCATTCTCTTTAAATCATTTTTATCACGATTACATCCATCACAAACGATTTTAAGTTAAACTATTATAACTTAGGGTCATCCTTAAATCTGAGGCCCATGAGCGGGGATTAACACACGGGTTTTCCCCCGGACACACACCATCCGTGCACCTGTCACACCCCGTCGAACATTATTTAAATTTTACCCCCCTTTTACGGTGGTCCCTAAATCACTTCCCCCACTTTCTAGGGGGAGTCACGGGCACTTCTTATTAGAATTTAGGCCCATATTTTCCTTAGGCCCCCGTGCACGCCCGTTTCCTCATTCCGGGTTTTTTTCAGCCTCCTCACCCATTCAAAACACTCCCGCCACCTCCTGCCCAGCTCGACCCCCCACCCCCCTGCACATCTGCGCAGGCGCAGCGGGAACCCAGCTGGTTCCATTAAAAATGCAAATACATTTTGACCCAAATCAACACATTAAACACTTATTAGGCACTATAGCTTCGGAAATTAAATAATTTCCACACTGCGGCCGGGCAGAAGTCGTTGTTAGATGACTTAAATTGCGTCTTCCTCCCGGAGACGATTCCAGCCCTCTCTAGATTGCGCCCGCTGTTTTCCTAGTGGGTCTTACTACAGTTTCTTCTTGCATTACCCGGTCAGTGTCTTCAATATCACTCTTGTCACTTTCCCTTAGATTTCCATCTGCACTGGATTGAACACCATTTAATTCTAAGGGAATTAATTTATTAATGGTACGCAAACTTTCCTGACCACGACACAACACTTTGACGTTTCTAACAACACCTTGTGCATCTGGGTATAATGTAACTACCTTGCCCAGAGGCCACAATGTTCGATGTTGTTCAGTATCAATTAACACAATGTCACCTGGTTGAATGTTCTGTCGGTTTACTGCCTCTGGCGCACCATAAAAGTGTTCACGTAGTGTAAGAAGATATTCTTTACGCCACACATCAGACCAATGAATAATTACCTTATTTAACATCTTGAACTTATCACTCAACACAGTCACGTTATTGTAATCCTCATCACTTCCCTCGGGATTATCTCTATAGATAGGTGCAGCTTCTAACCTTTGTCCACTAATCAGCTTAGGTAAGGAAGAATACCTATTCATATCAATGGCTAAGGAGGGACTACTGACTGGAGCGGTGCTCACCGTAATTTCGACAGGAGCAATATGTGCCTTTTGCACCGGCCAGTTAATTTTGTCCACCAGCCAACTTGGCCCTTTAAACCACGATAAAGCACTCACAAATTTTTCATAAGTCAAGCCTCGAGACAAGAAGTCAGCTGGATTCTCGTCACCAGGAATGTGATTAAAGGTTAACATATGCTGACCCAAACTGTTATATTTCTCCTGCATTTGATTGATTTCAGCGACTCTGTTTTGTACATACACAATCTTACTGTTACCATTACGAATCCATTGTAAGGAAACCTCTTTATCAGACCAAAATTACGGTGTCGCTGATATTTTCTCTCGCAATTTTTTTCTTATATAATTGCTAATTTGAACTACATAAATGGCCGTTAATTTCCCAATGAGGAAAGGTGCGTGTTTTTGATTGGACCCCCTTTCCCTTAGACAAAAAGGAAATGGACTATTACATTGGGGAAAAGCACTGTCCATATGCTAATTTGGGGCATCGCAAAAAATGGGGAAAATTTTTTCCATTTGGGGGGGGGGGGGGGGGGGGGGGAAATTTAAAATTGGTAATTTTAATATTCACCTATTTTTTCCCACCTTTCAAAAAATTCCCTCAGGTAGGTTTTTTAACCCCAAGAACACTTAAGCTTCCTGCTTTTTGTATCAAAAATTTTTCCTTTAGGGAAGTGGGGAACTAAGCCTGGGGGTTTAAAGATTTTGAACTTCCCCGCAAGTAAGACTCTTTTGGGTTAATTTATTGGGCTTGCTGTATTATTAGATTTTTAAGATAACAAGTTCCCTCTGTGCCCCAATAGCCCCAGCAATTAATTTTTTGGACCTTAAACTCCGGGGTTGTCTTTATTTTTTTTGAACCTTAAACTGGACGAATTATTTTTTTCCATCCCCCTGGGGGGATATTTGCACCTTGCTTTATTTCATTACCCCCTCGTATAGCTATTGTTCCTTTCAGTAGACGTCACCCCGGGAAAATTGTCCACATAAAATTTTTTAACCATTATCCATCAGGGGACCACCCGTACGCTTAAGGTGTGATTTATGTTGCCTGGAGTAGGAACGGACTGGGGGTAGCCCAAACAATACACTCCTGAAACGAAAAGTCTTTAGGGGGTAAGTGGGTCACTAGGATTCTCGGGCCCTAAGAACCAGTGCAAACCCGGTCGCCTCCCGCAGACCCCCTCTAGGAAAGCTTTTCTTATGTCCGCCGTAAAGGCATAATTTTTTAACCCGAAGTTTAATAATATGTCTCCCGTTTTTCCGTCAACGACGACCTGTCATCAAAAAGCATTCAAACTAGGTAATTTTTTTACTCCTGGCACTACAAATTAAACCCCAATCCCCAAGGAGTGGTCTTAGAATCCTTCTTCACTCCGTGGTGTGGAAATTGGGGGGGGGGGGGGGGGGGGGGGGGGGGGGGGGGGGGGGGGGGGGGGGGGGGGGGGGGGGGGGGGGGGGGGGTTTTTTCGATTAAATTTCTCCTTCTGGTATTGTTTTGGAAAGGGGAATCATTGGATTTCTTCATTTACTTGTTTCCCTATTTCTGTCCAAATTTCCCATAATTTTTTAACAGGGTTTAACTTTACCCCTATTTAAGTATATTTTACTGGGGTAACTTCATGAGAAGACAAAACCCCTAATGTATTTATGGGTTCCTCCGCATTATTTTCAGTACGAGGAAGCCTGCCATACATCCGTGACCCCTGCGGGCCTTAGAAGGGTTTACTCCGCATTTCTTTGTCAACCCTTTACAAAAGGGGGCATAAAAGGGCACACCTTAAAATATTATGGCCCCCCGAAACATTTTTAACCCAAAAGGGGCCAAATTTTCCTTTCTTGAAACCTTTCAGTGCGTTACCAACCCTATTTAGTTTTTCTCTGGGGGCCCATCCACAATTACGGCATTAAAACGTTTTCTCCTTTTTCCCCGCCTGAATTTTCATAAACAGTGTGTTGATGGGGTTTTTTTTCGAGAGAATTCAAATTTAAATTCAAACAAATTTAAAAATTTAAAGATTTTTCTATAAGGGTTACAATGCTGATTTACAGAAATTTGGTTTTGTTTGGTTTACATGTAGTAAAATTGTGTTTACAGAGTGTACCACTAAACGCTTAGCATGGCTAGGCATTTGGGGCATACTTAGTTTTATTCTTAATTGTAAAATATTACAAATTATGAGGTAAGTTGGTATTATGGCTAAGTGACTAAATACTAGTTTGGTGATTTAGCAATGTGAATGCTTTTGTTTTGGCACATACATGTTTCAGTTTTGGGAGTATCACAGGATTCTTATTTTAAGACTGAGATTAATATTTCTGTTTAGGGTCAAATGAGTGAGTGAGTGTAAGTGTGAACCACCGGGTGGTATTCGTGTAGTTAGTTGACGGGGTGTATCAGGGAGATAAGATGTTTTTCTAATGGTAGTTTTGAAGGTGATTTAATGTGTCTGCAAGTTCTAGAGTTCTCAGGTAGGGGATTCCAGATTTTAGGGCCTTTGACATACATTGAATTTTGTAACGGTTTAGTCGGGCACGGGAATGTCATAGAGATGTTTGTGTCTGGTGTTATGCCTGTGGGGTTTTGTCACAACTATCAAGAAAGCGTTTTAGGTCAAGGTTGATATTAGAGTTTAGGCCCTGTAGATGTAGATTTCACAGTAGTAAATGTGGATGTACTGAACTGGGAGTAAGTTTAAAATCTATGAAGAGTGGGGGGTTGTGTTGCCAGGGATGGATTTAGTGATTATTCTTACTGCAGCTTTTTGTTGGGTTATTATTGGCTTTAGGTGGTTGCTGCAGTTGATCCCCAACACAAATAGCATAAGTGAGGTATGGATAAATAAGTGAGTGGTATAGTGTGAGAAGGGCATTTTGCGGCATGTAGTATCGTATCTTGGAGAGGATCCCAACCGTTTTGGATACTTTTTTGGCTATATGCTGGATATGGGTGCTGAAATTCAGGTTGTTGTCAAGGTATAAGCCTAGGAATTTTCCCCCATTATTTCTGGTAATTAGAGTGTTGTCAATCTTAATGTTAATTTGTGCATCTCCTGCTCTGCTACCAAACATAATATAGTAGGTTTTGTCAGTGTTAAGCATAAGTTTATTGGCTGTCATCCAAGTCGATATTTTAATCAGCTCCTCATTCACTATGTGTTGAGGGTGGCAAGATTAGGGAGAGATGACATAAGTCGTGTCATCAGCAAAGAGAATGGGTTTCAGTGATGGGATACGTTGGAAGGTCACTGATGTATATGAGGAAGAGCAGGGGACCAAGGACACTTCCTGCGGAACTCCAGTATCAAGTGGCCGTGTTGCTGATGCTGTGTCTTTAATGGTGACGTACTGATACCTATTAGTAATGTAAGATTTGAAATAAGCAAGCGCATGGCCTCTTATACCGTAGTGATCAAGTTTGGGAGTAGGATGTCGTGGTCTTACTGTGTCAAAAGCTTTTCTTAGGTCAATAAAAATTCCTAGTGGATATTCCTTATTTTCCAATGCTGTGTAAAGCAGATCTAGCATTTTTATGATTGCATCATTAGTGCTTTTATTTTTCCTGAATCCAAACTGGCAGGGGTTTGAGTATGTTTTGAGCCGTATAATAATACAGTCTCCTGTGCACGATTTTCTCAAAGATTTTGGATAGCAATTGGTAAGTTAGATATTGGCCTATAGTTGTTTAAGTCTGTAGGGTCACCACCTTTATGTATTGTGTAACCTTTGCCATCTTGAGTATTTCGGGAAGGTGCTAGTCTCTATTGACTTGTTAAAAAGTAATGAAATAGCATGCGAAAGGACATGGGCCGCTCGCTTGTACAGTAATGGCTTGAGTATAGCAGGATCTCCCATTTGTTACGTTTTATGAAGGTACGTTGTGATCCCTGATCCAGTAATGCTGTTACAGTTTTGGATTTACGCCGTTTATCATTAATCACCACATCCAACACAGGCAAAGCTACCTCAGCTAGGCCATCATTACCGACGTTAGCTGCAATCTTTACGTTGGCTACTGTTGTGTCCGGGTTATTATCACTATCAGTACTATTGTTACCATCATTACGATTAGATCCGCCCTTACACATAGCTATGTGGTGTCTTCCCTTGTTACACTGATAACAATAGTGCAAGTTAGCACGGCAATCCCTTACATTATGATTTCCTAGACACCTGATACATCTAGCAACTCTTCCATCTTTCCACTTTAACATCCCATGAATTATAGGCATTACAGTTCTTAGAGAAATGAGTACCGTTGCAGAAGATACAATCTCTCCTTTCTTTGCCTGACCTCTTATCAACTGGGCTACTCTTATTGTGGTACTTCCTCCTCTTGCTTGGATGTGGAGAACCACTATTACTGGCCCCTGTCACTTGATACGTGCCTACGTAACCCCGTTTAGTAGGTGACTTAGGATTATTGATATTAGGATAAGGTTCCCTTTGTGAACTTGACAGGTGCACTGGGTCTGTAGAACGTGGTATCCTAGAGTAATGGTTGGCTGGTCTGCATTGGACAATTAGCTCTTGCAGTCCCACTCTTATTTCTTCCAACCTGAAGTAACCCTTGTGATATATGTTAGATAACCACTCTACGGTCTTGTGGTTCAATTTATTCTGAATCAAGGCACTCACAACCAACTCTGCTCCCTCCAGATCATATTTTATTACTCAAGGTCTTAAGAGTGCTTTCTAGTTTGATCCTAAATTGCTGTAAGCTGTTGCGGTTGTGATCGGGAGTCTTCAAACTAGCCAAATTAGCTACTAGATCCAGCCTACTTTGCTCCAAGTTACCGTAAGTGACCTCCAACAAGTCAACTGCCTCACTATAGGAGTCATCTACATTTAGAATGCTTGTATGAGGACATGCGCATCCCCCCTTACTTGCCCCCTTTAAATAGCAAAATTTTGGGTAACACTTGCAAGATCACTCCTATAAAGTACGACTGCTTTAAAGATAGACCAAAACTCCCCCATGTTCTCCCGGATTAAACACAGGCATACATAATTCGGGGAGTTTTGGTAGACGCCTCTGACTTTCCTTACTAGGTTGACCAACAACATGTTTAAAAACCCTTTACCTTCTCCAAAGCCTTAGTTTAGCAGGAAAACAATGTTGTCCTCCACTTCATAATATTGATCCAGCGCCGCTCCCTTTCGCATCATCTGCACAATTCTCTAGCAGCTCTTTTTCACAGTCTTTAAACCACAATCAAATGACTCATTCCTATTTCCTAAGGCATCTAGGTGTAGCTTTAATGCATCAGGGTTTACCCGTTTCTTGTCTCATTAACTCCATACACTTGTTGTATGATTTAGTAACATGACCCTTCCGAGCTTGTAGTGACGCTTTCTTTTCTTTGCATCCAGGGCTTGCCAGCCGCACTAACTTCCTCAGACCCAGCCATGGTTTGGAATTAATAATCACCCATAAACAACTTAAGTAGACACCTTGTGAAGTAATTCTTGCACTTTACTCTTGTATAAAACCTAGCCACCCATGTGCTGGTAATTAATTGGCTAATTTTCCTCCACCACACGACCGATTAAATTTGTGTACCCTATACCCCCTTCCTTCAATCATCACTAATTATAAGTAATTTAAATTCAATTAATTCTTTACTGATTGCATCCGGTTCAGGAAGGACCAGCGGGCAGATGGGAAAATTTATAGGTCTTATCTGTATGTACCTCAACATTATATACATACAAGTAATCTCATTGGGAGACAACCATATTGTTTAATCGAAGTCACCCCGTGTAGACATGTGAGAAAACTTAAACCGCCCTGGCACTACAGTGGCCCCTCGACCCTCACAATCTGTCCACATCTATCCGAGACCAGTATAAATTGGTAGCACCCTCAAGCACGGCGCTACAAATTAATTGTGGACTGTATATATTATATTAGTTTAGCTGAATGAAGGGGGGGGAAAGGATACACATGATACATCCATAAAGGGAAAACCAATTTGTACATAATCCCACCACTTACCAGATGTTCTCTGGTGATCACTTGATGTAGCGGATCACTCATAACCTATCTAATTACAACATACCTAACTGGCCAGCATCAGTCTGCATAACTAGAAGGGTTACTTAACTGGGGGTGATTGATACTCCTTATTTCCTCCATTCCCCATCTCATTTCGATGTCCTGCTACACCGACAGGGTTCTTATTCCGGCAGGACGAGGTATCCGTCGGTTTGTCCCAGTTTAGAAGTCGTGATTCCAAAAGCTTCATTATCCCCGGTACGAGAGTCACACGTTCACTCGGGGGCAGGGCGATCTATTTTACATCCCGCATTCTCTTAACTCAATGTTATATCACTGATTACATTACCATTTACAAGACGATTTAACGTCTCATAACTATTATACACTTAGAGGTCACTCCATTAAGATCGAGGCCGATGAGCGGGGATTAACACACGGGATTCCCCTGGACACACACCATGGCCGTGCACCTGTCACACCCGGCCGAACATTATTCACTAATTTTAAACCCCCCTTTCACGGGATCCCGTAAAAACACGTTCCCTCACCTCACTAGGGGCAGTCACGACACTTCCTATTATGAATTGAGGGCCCATATTGATCCTTAGGCCGCCGTGAACGCCATTTCCTCATTCCCGGTTTTCTCAGCCTCCTCACCCATTCAAAACCTCCCGCCACCACCTGCCCCAGCTCGACCCCCCACCCCCTGCACATCTGCGCAGGGGCAGCGGGAACCCAGCTGGTTCCATTAAAAAAAGCAAATACATTTTGACCCAAATCAACACATTTAAACACTTATAAAGGGACTATACTTCGGAAATTAAATAATTTCCACAGAGGCTGTTGGTCCAAGATTGAGGGAGCTCCCCAGTTACATAGCTCATGTTATATAATTCAAGTAATGGAATGCCTGGTACTCGACACAGCAATCTGAGTATTTGTAAATAATACCAAACCCACCAGGGGACGTGGAGTTGCCCTTAGTGCTGCATCCAGTTCATAATTAGTGAAAGGAATGTTGCAGTCATCTGCCTTACTGAGCATAAAGCAAACAAGTCTCTCCCTTGCATCATATTTATCATTTAATTTTTCCTGTGTGGTACTGGGAAGATTGTCATAGCTAGATGTAGCAGCCCAAGCACTGACTAACTCATCGCCCTATGTAAGGGATGAGTGGTGTGAGATATGCCCAGATCTGTTACCCTTAATTCTATTTATGTCCCTCCATGCCCGCTAAGTGGGGTGTGAGCATTGAGACTGTTGACAAATTGTTCTCAGTCTGTTTGCCGCAGCTCTGTCATACGCTCTCTGGCAGCAGCAAGGGCAGTTTGGAAGAGCCTCAGCATTTCTGGAGTACGATGTTTTCTATAGGCTAGGCCTAGTAACTAGCTGCGAGCAGTACGTTCAATGTTCGAAGTTTAGTATCATTGTAATAAATATGGTTTTTTATAGGAGTATGATTATTATGGAAGTTATATGGGTTTACATTACCATGAGTTTCAGTGGCGGTTCTAAAGTAGTTCTGAATACTGCTCACAAGGTCATTGTTAAAGGTCTCAACAGTGGAACACTCATAGGAATTATACCAGTTAGTCACATGTGCAACAAAGTCGTCATGCTGATCAGGAGAACATTAAAACGTTTCCGTTTGAATATCCCACCAGGAAGGATAGTTTTTACCAATATCTAGTGAGGTTAGCCGTGGGAAATGGTCAGACGCTATATCTGTTACAATGGAGACTCACAGCTGGCAGAAGTAATGTTGAAGCCCAGGCACAGATCAAGGACGCCTCCATAGATATGTGTGGGTTCAAGGTCACCTACAATTTGCACATTATCATGACTGTTTAAGAGTGACAACAGTTGATTACCATTGCGATTACCAAATTGTGAGTTTCCAATGCTTTTTTGTCTTGCATTATAATCGCCAATAATGAGAGTAGGTTCAGACTCAGCACAAGTTGGAGCTCCAAGTAATTAAACTTATCAGCAGGAGCGTACAAGTTAAATATGTTGAGAGCAGAGTTCCCAATATAAATCCTAACACCGTGATACTGTAGCCCCTCTGTTTTCTTATGTGCAAGAAGTTGATGGGGAAGTGATTTTTTTAATATATAAGCACAAGAGTTAGTAGATTGAGGTTATATGCAACAAATGATGGTAATTTAGGGGTTGGGATTTTCAGGGACTCTGCACTCTTTTAGACACACAACATCAAAGAGTTCAGTGGCTACTTTATGAAGAAGGTCAGGAAATCTTTTTTTTAATGATGCAATTTCCGCTAATAAAAACTTTAAACGATTTTAAACCAAAGAAGTCCTGGGATCTTGTTG
>NC_069476.1:4185497-4229580 GCF_026875155.1 Cherax quadricarinatus | reverse complement strand
CCAAAAGGGAAATACTTTTAAGTAATTGTCCATTTCGCCCCCAAAAAATACACGTAAAAAACCACTTACATAAATACACATAATAATTGGTCACTTTGGGGGGGTGATTGTTAAGCGGGGGCCACTGACAAGCAGTCGAGGGGGTCGATTTTTTTTCCTACGCGGCAAAATTTCCAAAAGCAAAAAGCAGACCCAAGGGGTTCCTTGCACTGGTGAGGGGTTCTTGCTCTTGATCTGGGGAATTAAAATCTCATTTGTTTTTTGGGACATTTTTGAAACTTTGGCAATGATGATGGAAAGAGCTTTTATGTACCCCCAAAAATAAAAGAAATCTAACCTAAAAAAGGGATTTCACTTTTCACCAAATTAGCCCCCCCTTAGGGGTAATTTCAAAGGGTTTTTCATGGTTGTATTCTTGTTTTTTTGGTTCATTTGATAAAAAGGGAAGAAAAAATTACAGAAAAAAAATATTTTTTTGATTGCTTTCATGACAGAAGTCCCTTTTGAAACAGAGCTAAACCCTAGGAGAAAGTCCATTGCTTGGCGTTTCAGTGTTTCCCTGGGTTTACCTGGAGAGAGTTTCGGGGGGTCAACCCCCCCCGCGGCCCGGTCTGGACCGGGGCCTCCTGGGGGTTCAGCGCCTGTAAACCCAGGGTGCGCTGGCTGCAAAAAAAACCCAACTACGACCACAGCCCGGCTGATCAGGAACTTTTTTTTAGGTGTGTAAAAAAAAATTACAAATTTTTATAAAATTTTTAAAAAAAATTTAATAAAATAATAAAAAAAAAAATTTTCTAAGCAAAATTAATGGAGCTCATTTCTCGCAATAACCACCCCTTATGGAATTTTTGAAGGGTTTTTTTATGATTGATTCTCGTTTTTTTTTGGTTTATTTGATAGAATGGAAGATATATTACAGAAAAGCTATGATGTTGATTGTTTTCACATGAAAAGTACCTAGAATAGGCTAAACCCTAGGGAAAATGGCCCTTGCTTGGCTGTTTCAGGTAAACAAATGCCGTCACTGTCCATTCCAAATGCAGTCAAAAATGGGTTGACATATTTTACAATTTGCAGTAAGGAAAAACGTAATCTTATATTTTTTTGTGTGAATAAAAAATACAAAAAATTTATATAATAAAAATAAAAATAATAATAATAATAAAAATTTAATAAAAATATGTATAAAAAATAATTTGAATAAAAAAAATTACGAAAAATTTTTAAAAATAATATAAACAATAAAAAAAACCCAATAATTGTATAATAATAATACAAAAAATAAAAATAAGGGACAACAAAAAAAAAATTAAAAAATTTGGGGCCTTAAAAAGGCCGTCACTAATGGCAGGTTTCCCAAACAAAAAAAGAGGGAGGGGGTTTGTGGCCGCCCCAATTTTACATAATGACATATTTTATTCTTTTCAAGAGTATATATCGTATTTCTTATGTTTTTTAAATATTGTTGTTCGCCCATTTTTAGTAAACGGGAAAAATACATAAATAAGCCGTAAAGATGATTTTAAAGCAAAATTTTTTTCATGAAAAATTTTTTGCTGGTGCCCAGTGAAACTCTCGCCACCCCACACTGCCCATAACCACGCATGAATGACATATTTTATTCATTCTAGAGTATATTTTATTTTTTCTATTTTAAATTCTTATTGTTTTTTAAAGTATACTAATGAACGTGAAAATTTAAAAAAGGGAAAGTTAGATGATTTTTACCCAAAATTATCATGAAAAATTTTTCCCCAGTTCCAGAAAAAACCCTCGTCCCGCCGACACGCCCAACCACAAACATAAAGGGGAAATTTTTTATTAATTTTGGGAAGTTACAGGGGCCCCCCGAGTTTTGTGTTTAAACCCGGGTTCCCAGAGACCCCGCCAAAGGGTCAAAATTTAAACGAAATCGAAATCATTTTCCCCTTTAAAAATAAGGGAAAAAAAAATTAATCCGTTCCAGACCCCAAAAAAATTTAAAAAAAATATTTTTTTTTAAAATTTAAACCCCTTTTGACGTCGCCCCCCCCCAACCCTGAGGTGTCCCTGGTATCTTTAAAATTTTAAAAAAAAAAATTATTTTTTCTTATGAAATGAAAAGGAATTTTTTCCCCCGATTATTTGACCCCAAAAAAAACGAAATTTGATGAAAACTGATGGTTTTTCGCTCTCGAAAAAATTGGGCGCCCCTCGGCGTTTTGGCACACTTTGAGCCCTATTTTCGGCAAATTCCATTGTTCCGTCGACAAAACTCATAGCTATTTCTTTAGAGTTCCTTTTTTTTTCTATCAAATTGAGTACAAAAAAACTGCCCATTTACCAATTTCAACTCCCCTTTAAAACGGGTCAAAAATTTTTCCCAATTTGGCAAATTTAAACAAAAATTTAAAAAAAATTTGAAAATTTTAAAAATAGGGTAAAGAATGAAAAAAATGCAACATTTCGGGTTTAAAATAACATTTTTTTTTGGTTAAATCATTGTCTCCACCCCCCTCTGATATTACTCTTGCTTTCTATTTTGAAAATTTTTTTTCAAAAAAAAAAAAAGAAGTTTACTATTATGCAACTACGCAAAAACTTTTTTTAATTTTGTTAAAAAACATCAACCCATTTATGACTGCATATTAAAAAATGGCAAATTGGACATTTTTTTGGGGAAAAGACATAAATTTTTTTACTTTTGAACATCGGTAAAAATCAAAATTTCCCATACTTTGGCTCCTTTCCAGGGTTTTTTTTATAGTAAAATTAAACAAAATCACCTCTAAATTCCCATAAAAAGTTTTTCCCCTTCTTCCAAAAAAGAGACCAAAAAACAGAAAAACAACCCTAAATTTCTAAAAAAAATTTGTCACAAATTCGGAATTTTTTAAATTTAAAAAAAAAGGTCCAAGTTTTTTTTTTTCATTTTTGCACTTCATGCTCCGGGGTTTTTTTTTTTATGGGGACAGGGGCCAAAACAGGGCCCATTCCCCTCACATGTGGGGCCCCACCAAACCTTCCCCCTCCTTTATTTTTAAGCCCCTAGAAATTTTTGAGTATAAATGTCAAAAAAAGGGACCTCGTAAGACTTTTTATACACCCGGCCCCGGGCAGTCAAAGGGTTAAATAAAATTTTTCTAATGAAAACAATCAGAAATCAAGAAAATTCAATTTTAAAAAAATTAAAAAAAATAAATTTCACCCTTTCCTAAAAATGGGAAAACTTTTGGGGGGATGGAAGATGGGAGGGTGATAGGAGGGAAAGGGGTACAATATTTTTTTTGGGGAAAGGGGAATTTTCCCTTTCCCTTAGGACTTTAGGTACAAGCCTTAAACGGGGGTTTCTTCCCTTCTTCTTTTAAGCCACTTTTGAACAATTGAGAGTCCTGGCCCCCCGGCGCACAAAAAATTCCCATCCAAAAAAGGTCTTTTTTGGCGTTTCTTTAAAATTTCCCTGAAGTGGGGCCAACACTGTCATTTTACATGTTTCAGATACGGGTTGTTTTGCTTGGTCAGGGGATACTTTTTAAAAAAAACTTTGCAACCATTCCACATTCCACGCATGTCCTTAATCACTGAAGAAGGCACCTCAAACCAAAACCCCCCTTCCTCCCCCTCTGAAGCAACTTCTTGGCTGTGGGTTTGATGCTGTTCCAGTTGAAAACTCTTGCGTTGTCATGGTTAGCTATTTCCTGTGGTTTCCCCCACCCCAAATCTCCACAAAACCCCGTCCCCCCCCCCCCCCCTTTTTTTCCAAAAAGGGTTTTCACAAACTTTCCTTGGGTCCATGATGATTTAAATTTTGCAGGTTTCAAGCACAAAAAACCAAAGGATTATTATGAAATGTAAGTATTTAACCTGCGGGTGATGGCCTTTTTTGGTAACAATGGCACAAATGAGCATGAATGGTGTGGGGGACTGGCTTTGTTTTTGCGGGGGGATGGGCGGGGCGGGAAATGGCGGTCGCCTAAACACGAGTTTTTTACGAAAAATCGAGGCCAAAATTTTTTTCCCAAAAAAAATCGCCCAAGGCCAAAATTTGCTTAAGTTTGAGGCTGCCAAAACTCGGGGGGGTCCCCCTGTATATCAGGGTTTCCCCAAGTTTATTTTTTATTGTTTATTAAAAACCTTTAGTGAAAAAGAGAAAAAAAAATCAGCCGTAGAGTTGATATTTGCAAAATTATTGAAAATACAGAAATTTCCCCTGGAAAAGGATTAATTGCATTTTAATTAATTTTTAAAAGAGGAAAAAAATTTTATCTGCCAAAAGAGCAAAATTTGTTATGAGAGGTTTATGGAACGGGTTAAACTCGAAGTAAGGTTTCCCCTGTATTGGTCAAGGAGACTAAAGGCTTTGGGGGGGGAGAAGAACCTTATGTAGTGTCCCCTGCAAATAGCATGGGGTTTTAGTATTTTCGATGCCCTTTGGGGGTTTAATTTTTGTAAATGAGAAAGAGAAAAAGGCAAGGACACTTCCCCGCGGGACAACCCAAATGAAATTTGGGTGTGTGGGAGAGTTTGCCCCATTTGTGTTTAAAAAAATTTGGTTCTGTTGCTGAGGTATGAAATTGAGGTATTTTTTGGGGGTGCCCCTTATACCCCTTTGTGGGGACAATTTTTTTGTGGAGCAAGTCATGGTCAACCCGTATCAAAAGCTTTACGTAAGTCAATGAAGACCCCCGTGGGGGGTTCTTTTTTCTTACTGCAGTGAAATATGTTCTAGCATTGCAAAAATAGCATCATTTTTTAAATTTTTTTTAGGCCTGAACCCAAATTGACAGGGAAAAGATTGGGTTGTGAATTTAAATTTTTTTAAGATTTTAGAGAGAGGGTGAAAATTTGGGTATTGGCCTTAGTTATTTAAAATCTGTTTTTCTCCCCTTCATGGATCGGGGTGAACCCCTTGGGTATTTTGAGAACGTAAAGGGGAAAGGGAGAGGATTCGATGGATTTTTTTTTTGAAAAAAAAAAAAAAAAAAAAAAAAAAAAGTGTTGCAATTTATTGGTGAAAGCACTTGTGGCTTTTTTTTTAAAAAAGGGTGGTAAAGGGATTTAAAAAACCCCGTCTTGGTTTTTTTGTGTGTTGAAAAAAAGGGAAAAATTCAGTAGGGTTTAGTCGAAGAGGAACAGTGTTGGGGTTGCCAGTGAGGTAGTCACGGGTTTGGGGTATCTGAGCTTGGGATTTTATTGGCAGGGGTTTTTTTCCCTATAGTGGAGAAAAAATCTTTTGGGGTCTGCTTGCTGTTTCAGTTGGTGGAATTTTGGGTTCAACTGGTTTTTTTTTAGTTCAATTTCACTTTTTTCATGATTCTTTTTTTTTTTCCCAAAAATTTCAGATAGTTTTTTCCAGGTTTTTTTTATATACCTTTTAAAATTGGATAATCGGGTTTCTAAATAAAATTTTTTTACCCCTTCTATCACCCGGGGTTAGGTTTGAAGGGAGAAACGTTTTTTTTTGGTCTCGGGTTTATGTTACCCTTCGGTGTTTTTCAAATAGGTGTTTGTTTTTAAAGGATTTGAGGAGGCTCGGGGGGTTAGCCAGGGACTGTTCACCCTCTTAGCTGACATCTGTTTATTTTTTTTAGGGAGTGCGGGTTAAATAGTGCTTGTTTTGTTGTACACCATTTAAAAACATCTATCCCTTTTGTTCTGTAATAATTTTTCCATTTTATCAAACGAGACCCCAAGGAAAAAGAGAATTCAACCCTAATTTAAAATACGAAAATACACCGCAAAAATTGCAGTTTTAAAGAAAAAAAATGTTTGGGGCTTTTTTTCTCTTTTTGCACTGTGTGCTGCAGGGTTTTTTTTTTTTTTACTGCACACCTGACCAACAGAAATCCTTTCTCACATGTAGGCCCCCCAGTTCCTCTCGCAAATCTGAAGCCGCAAGAAAAATTTGGGGTGCTATTTCAGAACCGGGCACTGCTTGCAAACCATAATACTCGGGGGACTGACAGTGAAAGGGTTAAAAAGTCATTATTCGTTAATATAAACTCTTCTTCTTCTTCAACAAGTCGGCCGTCTCCCACCGAGGCAGGGTGCCCAAAAAAGAAAAGAAAATCCCCAAAAGAAAATACTTTCATCATCATTCAACACTTTCACCACACTCGCACATTATCACTGTTTTTGCAGAGGTGCTCAGAATACAACAGTTTAGAAACAAAACACATATAAAGATACACAACATATCCCTCCAAACTGCCAATATCCAAAAACCTCCTTAAAGTGCAGGCATTGTACTTCCCATTTCCAGGACTCAAGTCCAGTTTCCCTGAATCCCTTCACTAAATATTACCCTGCTCACACTCCAACAGATCGTCAGGTCCCAAGTACCATTCTTCTCCATTCACTCCTATCTAACACGCTCACGTACGCTTGCTGGAAGTCCAAGCCCCTTGCCCACAAAACCTCCTTGACCCCCTCTCTCCAACCCTTTCGAGGACGACCCCTACCCCGCCTTCCTTCTCCTATAGATTTATATGCTTTCCATGTCATTCTACTTTAATCCATTCTCTCTAAATGACCAAACCACCTCAACAACCCCTCTTCTGCCCTCTGACTAATACTTTTATTAACTCCACACCTTTTCCTAATTTCCACACTCCGAATTTTCTGCATAATATTTACATCACACATTGCCCTTAAACAGGACATCCCCAAACTTCCTCCAACCGTCTCCTCGCTGCTGCATTTACCACCCAAGCTTCACACCGTAAAAAGAGTGTTGGTACTACTATACTTTCATACATTCCCTTCTTTGCCTCCATAGATAACGTTTTTTGACTCCACATATACCTCAATTGCACCACTCACCTTTTTTCCCTCATCAATTCTATGATTAACCTCATCCTCATAAATCCATCCACCGACACGTCAACCCCCAAGTATCTGAAAACATTCACTTCTTCCATACTCCTCCTCCCCAATTTGATATCCAATTTTTCTTTATCTAAATCATTTGACACCCTCATCACCTTACTCTTTTCTATGTTCACTTTCAACTTTCTACCTTTACACACATTCCCAAACTCATCCACCAACCTTTGCAATTTTTCTTTAGAATCTCCCATAAGCACAGTATCATCAGCAAAAAGTACCTGTGTCAATTCCCATTTTGAATTTGATTCCCCAAAATTTAATCCCACCCCTCTCCCGAACACCTAGCATTTACTTCCTTTACAACCCCATCTATTTAAATATATTAAACAACCATGGTGACATTACACATCCCTGTCTAAGACCTACTTTTACCGGAAAGTAGTCTCCCTCTCTTCTACACACCCTAACCTGAGCCTCACTATCCTCATAAAAACTCTTTACAGCATTTAATAACTTACCACCTATTCCATATACTTGCAACATCTGCCACATTGCTCCTCTATCCACTCTATCATATGCCTTTTCTAAATCCATAAATGCAATAAAAACTTCCCTACCTTTATCTAAATACTGTTCACATATATGCTTCAATGTAAACACTTGATCTACACATCCCCTACCCACTCTGAAACCTCCTTGCTCATCCGCAATCCTACATTCTGTCTTACCTCTAATTCTTTCAATTATAACCCTACTGTACACTTTTCCTGGTATACTCAGTAAACTTATTCCTCAATAATTTTTAGTCTCTTTTGTCCCCTTTCCCTTTATATAAAGGGACTATACATGCTCTCCGCCAATCCCTAGGTACCTTCCCCTCTTTCATACATTTATTAAACAAAAGTATCAACCACTCCAACACTATATCCCCCCCTGCTTTTAACATTTCTGTCATGATCCCATCAGTTCCAGCTGCTTTACCCCCTTTCATTTTACGTAATGCCTCATGTACCTCCCCCAAACTTACATTCTGCTCTTCTTCACTCCTAAAAGATGGAATACCTCCCTGACCAGTGCATGAAATTACTGTCTCTGTTTCTACCTTAACATTTAAAAGTTCCTCAAAATATTCTCGCCATCTACCTAATACCTCCATCTCCCCATCTACTAACTCCCCTACTCTGTTTTTAACTGACAAATCCATACTTTCCCTAGGCTTTCTTAACTTGTTTAACTCACTCCAAAATTTGTTCTTATTTTCATTAAAATTTCTTGACAGTGCCTCTCCCACTCTATCATCTGCTCTCCTTTTGCACTCTCTCACCACTCTCTTTACCTTTCTTTTACTCTCCATATACTCTGCTCTTCTTATTTAAAACTTCTGCTTTGTAAAAACCTCTCATAAGCTACCTTTTTCTCTTTTATCACACCCTTTACTTCATCATTCCACCAATCACTCCTCTTTCCTCCTGCCCCCACCCTCCTATAACCACAAACTTCTGCCCCACATTCTAATACTGCATTTTTAAAACTATTCCAACCCTCTTCAACCCCCCCACTACTCATCTTTGCACTAGCCCACCTTTCTGCCAATAGTCGCTTATATCTCACCCGAACATTTTCATTAATCCATGATATTTTCTCAAAATTATATACAGTGGAACCTCAAATTTTGAACGTATTGCTTATCGAACTCTTCGAAAATCGACCTCTTTTCTCGAACCAATTTTGTCCCCATTATTGAACTCGCCCCTTTTTTCGAACCGCCGGGTACCGGACCTGTCTGCCAGCCCGTTCTGTCCACGTCCCCGCGCAGGCACCGTGAGCCAGTCTGGTTTTGTTGATGCTTGAGTGAACACTAACCTGCGGTCTCATTCAAACATTTTATGATTAATTCATTGTGTTTAGTGCTTGTGGGACTGTTAAATAAGCTACCATGGGCCCAAAGAGACTTGCTAGTGGTACCCCTGTGGTAAGGAAAGTGAGAAACACCATAGATGTGAAGAAAGAAATAATACAGAAGTATGAGAGTGGTGTGAAACTTGTTGAGCATGCCAGGATGTGTGGGAAAATCAAGTCAACCATTGCTTCTATCCAGGCAAAGAAAGAACAAATCATGGAAGCTGATGTTGAGAAAGGTGTTAATATGCTAAGCAAAAAAAGACCACAGACAATCGATCAGGTTGAGAAGTTGTTGCTGGTGTGGATCAAGGATAAAGAGATGGCAGGTGATAATGTTTCAGAGACGATATTTGTGAAAAGGCAAGGAAGTTGCATGCCGATTCAAAGATTAAGGAGATCTGCGCCGAGTGGAATGATGTCCAAATGTTTGTGGAGAAGTACCACCCTAAGCAAGCTGAAACAAGCCATCTTAGCAACAAGTTCAGCGACAAAACCATATCCCATTTTAGGGAAATCTTAATGAGGCACCAGAAACAGAGGACTGTGGACAATTATTTTGTGAGACAGGGTCCAGCGACTCTCAAGCTGGTCCTAGTGGCATTAAAAGACAGAGAAGGGCAGTAACCCCAGAGAGGGCTTTGATACCTAAAGTCCTTATGGAGGGGGATTCTCCTTCCAAACACTAACCCCAACTCCCTCTCTCCTCCTCCCTATCTTCCAGATGCCATCACCAATCTTCAATAAAGGTAAGTAAAAATGTTATTTTATTTTATTTATTTTATTATCACACTGGCCGATTCCCACCAAGGCAGGGTGGCCCAAAAAAGAAAAACTTTCACCATCATTCACTCCATCACTGTCTTGCCAGAAGGGTGCTTTACACTACAGTTTTTAAACTGCAACATTAACACCCCTCCTTCAGAGTGCAGGCACTGTACTTCCCATCTCCAGGACTCAAGTCCGGCCTGCCGGTTTCCCTGAACCCCTTCATAAATGTTACTTTGCTCACACTCCAACAGCACATCAAGTATTAAAAACCATTTGTCTCCATGCATAATTGTACACTATATTTGTTGTGTGTATGTTAAACTATAATTAATCTCTATAAAATGTATTTTTTTGTGAATTTTTTGGGTTTCTGGAACAGATTAATTGTATTTCCATTATTTCTTATGGGAAATATTGCTTTGCTTTTAAAAATTTTTTGAATTTAGAACTAGCTCGGGGAAAAAATTAATTTTGGGAAAATTTGAGGTTCCCCCGTAAAACAACTTCTTAACTTTTTAAACAGGGGTTAAAAAAAAAAAAATACCCCCCCAAAATAGAAAAAATTAACATTAATGTGAGAGGGTTACGTGTATGCCCAAAAACCCAGATGCGTTCTTTTCTGCTTTTTTTTTTTTTTTTTTAAAACTCCGCGTCTTCTCCTCTCTCTTTTACCCCATTCAACCCTCTCTTTCTTCGTTTATTTGTTTAACCGGGGTTTTATCCCCTCTCACCCTACTTTATTTTTATAATAAAGGGGGGGAAACGTTTAAACTCGTAGGATTATACATTTGTTGTGGGGGGTGTGGAAGGGTATTCAGGCTCAATTCAGGGAACTGGAGCACGACCCCAATTCCCTAAATAAAGAGTCCCCCACCAGCAACAAGGAATTTCCCCTTAAAAGGGGGGTAACATTTAAATTGGGACAAAACAAATTTTTTAAAGGTTTTAAAATTTTTGAGTGTACTTTTATGTTTTTAATAAACTCTGGGGCACTTTAAATTTTTAAAACATAAAAAACTTTTAAAAAAAGAAGGAAAAACTCCCAAAACCCCCCTTACTGCCCCCCAAGGGAGAAAGGATCCATGCCCCCCCCCCCCGGATTAGCCAATGCCCTCACCCCCCAGATTACCCCAATAAACCACCGGGCTGGTCATCCCCATCAAGGATGGGGCACTGTACCAGACCCAGCAGCAAAAGCTATTTCGGTCCAACTCCCCACCCCCCCACACCCCCCAATGTATTTATCTAACCTTTTTTTAAAACTACACAAGGGTTTCGCCCAATAACTGTATCGGGAGCTTGTTCCCACATCACAAACCCAGTATTTTTTCCTATTTTCCCTTTGAATCTAAATTTTTTTCCAAATTGAAACCTTTGCGGGTAGTATTTTTGTGTGGGTGGGGGGGCCCTGGCGGGGATACCAACCTCCCAAAACCTGACTTCTTAAAATTTAAATATACTAAACCTTCCCCCTTTTCATTATGAATACAGATTTTTGGGAAGAAAAGTAATGGTGTACTGTGGGGGTATTTTACTTTTTATTATTTTTAAAGGGGGGGGGAAAAAGGTGAGGGATTTTTCAGCGTCCAAAAAAAATTCAAAAAAAATTTATAAAAAAATGAGTTTTTTTTTATAAAAAATAGTTTAAAACTCTTTGGCAACAAAAGGGTTTACAAGAACCCAAATTGTTTTTAAAAAAGTTTCTACAAGAAATTATAGCCCTTTTATATCAGGTTTTGGGGTGGGGGCGATGTATTTTAGGGTCTGTTCTCAACCTATTTTTATTTTTTGGAATTTTTTCCTTGTTTTTTACGCTTTTTTCTTTGCTTTATTCTTTTTAATATAAAAATTTGATTTTTTGGCTTTCATATAAAAAGAGGTGGAGCTTATCAATAGACGTCTACCCCTTTGGGAAAAAAGCCCCCGGGGGTACACTCGGCAGTGATCCCTCCCAGAGATTTGCCGGGTAAAATCTTTTTCTTTTTACGCTTAAAATCAGCTTATATATTAACTATAGGGCTTTATTTATTTTTTTCCGAATTAAATCTAATATGATAAAATTAATCACTGTAAATAAAAAAACAAACATGTTATATACTCTAGATGAAAAAAATTAGGCCATAAATATAGCGAGAGTCGACCAGCAATATTTCGATATAAAAAAGTTAATCCTCGTCTCCATGTTTATTGTTTGGCTAGTGAGTGGAAGGGGGAAAAAGATGTTTTGAAGGGGAAAAATACCTAGAACATCAGTTTTCTAAAAAAATACACCCAAACAAAAGCGGTTTTCCGGGAAAAAAAAAAAATTTTTTTTTTTCGGGAGGCCTACCCCGTTTTTAGGCCTATGTCTCGGAGTAACTTATTCCTTATTTGCGGACCTGAAAACCCTTTAAATTTTTGAAATTTTATTGAAATGATTTTTTACAGGGCAAAAAATAAAAAAAAGTGTGTTTTAATTTTTAATGTTTGGATTTTTTTTTAAAATCTCAAATATTTTTGATTTTGTGGGGGGGTTTTAAAAGGGAGGGTTAAATTTTTGGGGGAATGCCAAATATTCTGTCCAAAAAGTATTTTTTTTTACCTTTTTTAAAAGATATATTAGATGAAAAAGGGAAAGTAAAAGATTTGGGTAGTTGTATTCTAAAAGTTGGGAATGTCGGGGAAATGCCCCCTCGAAAATGCCCAAATTTTTCAGGGGATGCTGCCCTATAGTAGGAGTTTGGTTGGTTTGACAGCAACCACCCAGGTAAGTACTTTCCCTCCCTTTCCAAAAATGACTGTGAAACAAAAACCCGTAAAATGTTTTTTCATGATGGTAGGATTTTCTGGGTTTTTTTTTTCTGTCTCATAAACAGCTAAGGGTAACAGGGATATCTTGCTACTCCCCACTTTCACTTTGGTTTCCCCCTTCCAGACACGCAATGCATATTTATATTTTACTTTCATCTGGTTTTTCTCCTTTTTCTAAATAAAATCTTGGGTTTTTTTTTATTTTTTTTATTGTCCATGGGGAAGTGGAAAAGAATTTTCCCCCGTAAAGCCATGGTGTCGTTTTGAAAGGCCCCCCCTAAAAAGCCGGGAGCAATGGGCTAGTAACCCTTCTCCTGTATACAATTACTAAAAAAAGGAAAAAGAAAAACTTTTTAAAATGGGGTTTTTAAATTGTGCGTGGTTTTTAGTGCGGTGACAAGGAAAAAAATGATTGCTGATGTTAGAATGAAAAGAAGTTGGGGTGTTCCCGGCCCTAAACGAAACAAAATGAAGGGGGTAGGAGAGTTTCGTTTGGGGGGGAAAAAAATGGGGTTAAATCTGGAGTATTGAGAGAGTTAAAAGAAAGGAAGGGGGGGGTAAACAGTAATGTTAAATGATTTAGTTTGGGAAAAGGAAAAAAAAAAAAGAATTGAAAGGGTAAATTTAAGAAATTTTGTGGATTAAAGTAAATTTGGAATTTCGAGAAGTGGGTCATAATAAGCGTGTATGCAAACCCGGGGGAAGAGAGGATGCAGGGGGAGAGAGAGAGATTTTGGGGGATGTTAAGTGAATTTTTATAGGAAACCTTTGAAACCAAATGGAGGGGATAATTGTGGTAGGGGCTTGAATGCTAAGTAGGGGGAAACTTTTTGAGAGGGTTTTTTGGGGAGGTAAGTTTGGGGTTTCCAGGTGAAATGAAAATGGGGCCCTTTGATTGAACTTTGGGATAGAAAGGGGGTTTTGTTTTAGGGGAATACATTTTTTTAAAAAAAGAGGATAAATAAGTATACACGATAGATGTTTGGGCGAAATTTACAGTAAATTTGTTGGTTTTTGTATTGGTTTGTAAAAGGGCTTTTTGAGTTTGACTTCAGGATGTACATGTTTATAGAGGGGCCACAGATATATCAGTTTACTTTTAGTTGTGCTTTCCTTTAGGGGTAAAAAAGGGAGATGGGGTACAAGGAAAAAAATTTAAAACTTTAGGGGGAAAAGAGAGGTGGGAAAGGGGTTTTTAAAATAAAAGAGGGGGGCAGTTAGGGTAAAATATTAAAAAGCTATTGGAGGAAAAAGAAGGGTAATGAGAGCATGGGAAATGGGTCGAAGAGGTATGGGGTGGGTTTTAAAAAAAATGTAGTGTTAGGTGTTCAGCAGAATTTTGTGGTTACGGGAAAAGTGGGTGCAGGAGGGAGAGGAGGATTGGTGGAATGATGATGTAAAAAGATAGTAAAGGGAGAAAAAGTTAGCATTAAAAAATTTTTTACAAAGTAGAAGTGATGCAAGGAGGGAAGGTATATGGAGAAAAAAGAGAAGTTAAGAGAGTGGTGAAGCAATGTAAAAAGAAGCAAATAGAGAGTGGGTGAGATGTTAAAAAAAATTTTGTTGAAAATAAAAAAATTTTTGGGAAAAAGTGGTTAACAAGTTAAGAAACCCTAGAGAAAAAATGTTTTGTCAGAAAAAATGGGAAAGGGGGAGAGTTATTAAAAGGGAGAGTTGGGTTTTGGGAAGATGGAGGGAATATTTTGGGGAATTTTTAAAATTTTTTGATAAAGTGGGGGGAAGCTTGATTCGGAAGGGGCAAGGAGGAATAACCTTGTAGGAGTGAGGAAGAGCCCAGTTGGATGTGGGGGGGAAGTTCGTGGGCAGTGGTAAATGAAAGGGGGTAAAAGGCACCGGGATTGATGGGAAAAAGATAGAAATGTTAAACGCAGGTGGGGATTGGGGGTAAAGTTGTTGGTGTACCTGGTAAGGTGTATGGTAAATTTTTTAAAATTAAAGAATTTAAAAGTAAGACGGAGAATAGGGAAAAGATGAAAAGGGGGCTTTAGGGAAAAGGGAGGGGGTGTGGGACCCGGTGTTTACAGTGAAAAATAAAGTGAACGTATTTAGTAAGGGTAAAGAGGTCTTTTTGGGGATTTTTTGGATTTGGAAAAGGCGTATGACAGGGGGGATAGGGGGGGAATGTGGAGATGTTGCAAGTGTAGGTGTAGGAGGTGTTACTGAAAGCATTTAAGAGTTTTTACGAGGATATGAGGCTCAAGTTAGAGTATGTAGGAAAGAGGGAAAATTTTTCCCAGTAAAAGTAGGCCTTTAAAAAGGTGTGTGATGTCACCGTGGTTGTTTAATATATTTTTGATGGGGGTTTTAAGGAAGAAAAGCGAGGGTCGTGGCAAGAGGTTGGATTAAAAGAAAAGAAACACAACAAAGTGGGATTTTCACAGCGCTCTTTTCTGAACATGTGCCTTGGGAATTCTGAAAGAAAGTTGCAGAGATTGGTGAATTTTTTGGTGGGTGTGCAAAAGAAAAAATTAAAGGAATACAGGAAAGAGTAAGGTTTGAGGGTAACAAAAAGATTAGGTGATGAAAAAATTTAAAATCAATTTGGGGGGAGAAATTTTGGGGAGGTGAATATTCGTATTTGGGAAGTGGATGTCGCGGATGGGTCTATGAAAGATGGGGAATCATAAATGATGAGGGAAAAAAAGTTTAGTGGTGACTTAGGAGTCTGTGGAAAAAAGAACTTTGTCCTTGGAGGCAAAGAGGGGAATGTATAGAGTATAGTTTTACCAACGCTTTTATATGGGGTAAAGCGTGGGTGATGAATTTGAGCGAGGAAAGGCTGGACAGGGAGTGTGTGTCTGGGGGCAATGTGTGGTGTGAATTAATGCAAGAATTTCGTAGTTTGGAAGTTGGAGGAGGTGGGGGGTTTACCAAAACTGTTGTCCGAGGGGGGAAGGGTTTGTTGAGGTGGTTGGACATGTAGAAAATGGAGCGAACAAAAATGATTTCAAAGTGTATCAGTCTGTAGTGGAAAGGAAGGGGGGGGTAGGGGTCGGCCTAGGAAGGGTTGGGGGGGGGGTAAAGGGGGGTTTGTTTGCGGGGGGCTTGGACTTCCACAGGCATGCGGAGGTGTTTAAAGGGAGTGAATGGAGAAAATGGTTTTTAATACTTGAGTCTTTTGGGAGTGTGAGCAAAGAACATTTATAAAGGGGACGGGAAAAACCGGCGGCCGGACTTGAGTCCTGGAGAGGGGTACAGTGCCGCACCTAAAGGAGGGGTTTTAAATGTTGCATTTTTAAAAACTGTAGTGTAAAGCCCCCTTCTGGCAAGACATGATGGAGTGAATGAGGGTGAAATTTTTCTTTTTCGGGCCACCCTGCCTTGGTGGGAAAAGGCCCGTGTGATAATAAAAAAAAAAAAATTTTTTCATGTTGTTTTTTTGGCCAACATACTGAAAATTTGTCACATTAAACTATATATGACCCCTAAAAGTACCACCAAAAATAAAATAAATCGGTTAAAACAAAAAAAAAAAAAAAAAAATCCCTTCCCCCCTTAATGCCCAGTTTATTGCCAAATTAAAAATTTTTTTTTTTAAAAACGGCCGTCTCCCACCGAAGAGAGTGACCCAAAAAAAAGAAATCCCAAAAAAAAAAATACTTTCATCATCATTCAACACTTTCACCCCACTAAACATAATCACGGTTTTGCAGAGGTGCCAGAATACACGGTTTAGAAGCATATAATATAAAGAAATAACATATCCCTCCAAATGCCAAAATCCCAAAACCCTCCCTTTTTTTAAATGAGGCATTGTATCCCATTTCCAGTACTCAAGTTCGGCAAATAAAAAAAACCGGTATGTTAGAAAAAAAATTGTTTTTTGGCTTTTATAGCAATTTAAAAATTTGGGAAAAAATGCATTCTGCTTTCTGGGGATGTCTGCTTTCTGGTGGCAGCCCACTGAAGGTCTTAAACTCATATAATGACCCCACAAAAATCTCTTTGGAAGAACCCATGTAAAAGTTTACTCAAAAATCGGGGAAACGAAGGAATTAATGTACAATTGTTGTGGATTCACCCACACATTGGTTTAACTCCTTTATGAAAAATTTGTTTAATTTTTACCCAAAAAGATTTACCCAGAAGGAAAATTGTAGAATAAAAATTTTTGGTATAGGGTTCCTTAAAGTTAGATAGGTGTGGCAGCGTGCCCTCTTTGGGTGCACTTTTTTTTTCCCTGGGTTTTTTCACGGTCGCTTTTTACGTTCAAAGAATTTCCAATTTTGTGTCATAAATTTTTAATAAAAATAAATCCCTCTAGTGTTTTGGAAAAAAATTTGGGGGGGGAAAATAGTTATCCCGAGTAAAAAAAAGGAGGTTTTAAGTATGCAATACCTACCAGATTTTTACTGCCAGGGGGGTTTCATGGGCCTTTAGCGGCCATGTGAAAAATTTAAAAATTAAAACTTTTCTTTGTCAGAGGAAGAAAGTCCCCCTGTTTAAAATTGTGTTATACATAGGGGGGGGGGGTTAAGTGTTTTTACTATAGTGGCACCCTAGTATATAGAAAATTTAAATGAAAAAGTTTTTTTTAAAAAAAGGGTTTGAATTTGTAATGAAGTGATGAAGGGTTTTGAAAAACCGACAGGGTTAAAGTTTTGAGACACTTATGCAGCATAGGGGTTTTTTAAATTCAGGAAACGTTTCCCCACGCAGGGGCTTAACACCCAATACAAAAAAGGAAAGGGCGTAAGGAGAGGAGGAGAATTTGAGGTAATCATTTCCCTAAACCCTTTAAAGTCAAAGTTTGGGCCCAAATAAACCCTTGTAGAATGTACAGCATGGGGCCTTTAGACGTGGTTTAATTTACTGTAGTGAGGTACTTTAAGCAGTTGGAGGCGGGGTCATAGGGGTTACCATCCACAGTCGAAGTAGGTCTTCGCCAAAAGGGTTGAACAAGTTTTTAAAGGGAATTTCCCTTTTGTAAAAAGATCCCATGATGCTGCTGGTCTGCCCGTTGTGATAGGGTTTGGGAAAAACCGCTTGTTAAAGATTGAGACACTTTGCAGTATGGGAATTTTTAATTCAGGAAACGTTTCGCCACGCAGGGCTTCATCAGTCCAATAAAAAGAGGAAGGCTTTAAGGAGGGGAAAGGGGGAATGGGGGAATCATCCCTAAACCTGGAGCCCGATGTTTTCGGGCCTTCAATCTTGTAAAAAATGTCAGCATAGGGCCGTAACGGGGCTTAAAAACTGAAAGGAGGTGACGTGAAGCAGTTGGGGGGGGGTCAAAAGGGGTCCATCCACTAGTCGAAGTGGTTCTTCGCCCAAAAAGGTTAACAAGGGTTGAAAAATTTCCCTTTGTAAAAAGACCCCTTTAAATGCTGCTTTTGTTGCCCAGTTGTTTTGAAGTTGTTTTGGGGATTTTGGTATTGGACGATGAAGCCACTGCGGGCAAACTTTCCTGAAAAAAGGGTTTCCCATATCCCTGCATAAGTGTCTCAGTTTTCAACATGTGGGTTTTTTAAAACCCAATTCATCACAACTTTCAGACACAGCAGCATCAGGGGATCTTTTTACAAAAAATTCTTCAACATTTGTTTAAACCCTTGGGACGAAGGACCTACTTCGACTAGTGGATGGTACCACTATGACCCCGCCCCCCAATGCTTCAGTCCCCCTCACTACAGTAAATAACCCACTCTACGGCCCTATGCGTACTTTCTACAAGATTGATGGCCCTGAACACATCGATTTCCAGGTTGAGGGACGTTACCTCATTCTCCTCCTCTCCTTACCCCTTTCCCTCTTTGTTTTGGGAAATGAGGGCCCCCACTGCGTGGGAAACGTTTCCGAAAAAGGGTTCCCAAAAGCTGCAAAAAATTCTCAATCTTCAATGAAGTGATAAGCCTAAAAAAGGCAGGGGCCAGAAAATTTCCAGAAAAATTACCCCCACAGGTCAGGTGCTTTTTTTTAACCCCCCAGGGCCAAGGGCCCAAAAACTGGAGTCCCCGCCCGTGTAAGAATTTAAAAAAAAAAATTTTTTTTTTTTCTTATGAAAAACCCTAAAGAATCTTTTTTTTGAAGGGGCCCGGGGTTGAGGGGGTAAAGATTTAAAAAAAATTAAAAAAGGTGGGGATATAGTTTTTGGGGTGGTTGGTGCAAAAATTTAATTAAAAGTATGGAAGAGGGTAAGGGTTTCCCAGTTTATTGGGCAAAAAGAGCATGCAAATTCCTTTGTTTAAAAGGGAAAGGGGAAAAAAAAGTGCAAAAATTTAGGGGGGTAAGTCTGCGAGTATACCCCGGTAAAGTGGTATGGTTTGGGGTTATTATTGAAAGAAAAAGAGTAAAACGGAGAAAAAGGATAGCCGGATGAAAAGGAGGCTTTAGGAAAGGAGGGGGTGTGTGGGCCAGGTGTTTAAGTGGGGAAAAAATTAAATGAACAGTTTTTTGATAAGGCTAAAGGGTTTTGGGCATTAAAGGATTTTGGGAAAAGGGGTTTTGACAGGGTGGGGGTAGGGGGGGAATGTGGGAGATGTTGCCCAAAGGGATGGGGTAGGAGGTAGGTTACTTTAAACCGTGAAGAATTTTTTTTCGGATAGTGAGGGGCCCTTTTAAGTTTGAGTTTTGTAGGAAAGAGGGAAATTTTTTCCCCGTAAAAAGTAGGGGGCCCTTTGACAAGGATGTTTTGATGTCACCGGGTTTTTTTTAAAATATTTAAAGATGGGGTTGTAAGAGAAATAAATGCGAGGGTTGACAAGAGGCGTGGAGTTTAAAAAATAAAGAAACACACCCCAAAGTGGGAGTTGTCCAGCTGCTCTTTTCTGAAGACACCCGTGCTCTTTGGGGGAAAAAAGAAAAAGAAATTGCAGGGGAAAGGGGGGATGAATTTTTGGTAGGGGGGTGCAAAAGAAGAAAAAATTTAAAGGGGAATACAGGAAAGAGAAGGTTATGAAAGGGTAAAAAAAGATTAGGGGATGAAAGTTTTTAAAAAGGAAATTTGGGGGGAGAGGGGGAAGGGGGAGGTTTAAAGTTTTTCAGATATTTTTGGGGGTGGAGTTCCCGAGGATGGGTCATGAAAGATGAAGGGGAATCATTGAATTGATGAGGGGGGAAAAAAAGTGATGGTGCACTTAGGGGTCTGTGGAGACAAAGAAAAATTTTTCCCCCTTGGAGGCAAAGGGGGGAAAGTATGGGGAGTATGTTTTCCAACGCCCTTTTTATGGGTTTTTGAAACAGGGGGATTAATGTTGGAGCGAAAAAAAGGTTTGGGGGCAGTGTTTTCATGTCCCAGGGCAATGTGTTTGGAATTTTAAAGCGAAAAATTCGTAGTTTTGGGAAATTAGGAGGAGGTGCAGGAATTTCCCAAAAATGTTTTTCCCGGGGCTGAGGAAGGGGGGTTTTTGGGGGGTTCGGGCATGTAGAGGAATGGGGCGAAACAAAAATGGACTTAAGGGGTGTATTCCCTTGAGTGGAAGGAAGGCGGGGTAGGGGTCGGCCTAGGAAAGGTTGGAGAGAAAGGGGGGAAAAGGAGGGTTTTGTGCGAGGGGCTTGGACTTCCACAGGTATGCATGAGCGTTTTTTGATAGGAGGAAAGGAGACAAATGGGTTTTTTTAAAACTTGACGTGCTTTTTGGGGTGAGCAAAGTAACATTTATGAAGGGGTTTTAAGGGGAAAAGGGGAAAGGGCCCGGGCTTGAGGCCGGGGGATGGGAAGTAGTGCCCGCACTCTGAAGGAGGGGGGTTAAAGTTGCAGTTTAAAAACTTTAGTGTAAAGCCCCCTTTTGGCAAAACATGATGGAGTGAATTTTTTGGGGAAAGGTTTTTTTTTTTCGGGCCCCCCTGCCTTTGGTGGGGAAACGGCCCAGTGGGGATAAAAAAAAAAAATAAAAAAAAATTTCGAAATTTGGGGGAAAATTGACGAAAATGCTCTCCCCGAATTTTGATGTGTCAGCGATATTTACGAAAACGGCGATTTTGCCGACCTTTTACTCCCAATTTTTGGCCAATTACATTATTCCAATCAACCAAATTCTTAGCTATTTACTAGTATTTTCTTTTATTCTTCGATTGGGGCACAAGAAATCGCCAAGTCAAAATGTTTAAAAAAAAAAAATAAAAAGGGTCGGAAATTGGGTTTTTTTTAAAAATTAATTTTGGGTAATTTAACAAAAGTTCCCAAAAAATTCCCAATTTTTAAAATAGGGTTTCCCGAAGAACCCCAAAGTAGGCATTCCTGGGACTAAACAAAAATTTTTCCTCTTTTCCATTAGTTTATTTTGAGGTTTTTAACAAAAAATTCCATTTTTATTTTTTTTTCACAAAATAAATTTTTTTAAAACCCCAAAAAAAGAAGATTTACTGTTAGCAATACTTTTAAAAATTTGTTTTAAATATTACCCACCATTTTTTGTGAATGTATTTTGACCCCCCAGTGGCGTGTTTTTTGACGGGGTGAGGTCGTTTGTTTACTCTTGAATATCGGCAAAAATTTAACTTTTCGCTATTTGGCCAGTTTCAACCCTTTTTCCCCGTGCAAAAAACCAATCAAATCATCTCTATTTCTGTAATAAGTCTTCCATTTTTAATTTAATTTAACCAAGAAAACGCAAATACAACTATAAAAAACATACGAAAAAACACTGCAAAGTTCTGTTTTTTAAAGAAAAATTCCCTTATTTAAATTTTTTTTCTCTTTATTATACACAGTGTGGGTGCAGGGTCTGTTTTATGTGGTGCACCCCTTTCCACATAGAAGTAAATTTTCTCATACTAGGCCCCAAAAGTACCAATCACGTTTATCAGAGTGAGCTGAGCTAAAGGCGTTGAAACTTCGGGTTTTTGGGCCCTGAAAAGTTAAAAGCCGTAGATCTTTCGGGACGGACCCTGAAAGGGTTTAAAAATCTTCCTGGCCTGCTTTTTTGTACCTTTCCCTATAATCTTGTGAACCCGTGAATAGGAGGGAAATTAGTGTGTAAATAGCAAATAAACCCGTAATATAATGGTCTTTGTGGGTGGAGGGCTTTCATTAGTTTTTTTTTTCCCCTTTTTTGAAATACCCCGACCTTTTACAGTGAAATTCTTTTAAACCCGTAGTTTCCAACGGTCGCATTTTACAAAACGAAACAAATAATTTCTTCAAAAAAAAACATCTTTCCTCCAAAATTCCACCCTTAAAATATATTTTCTTTCTTGAAATACCAGACGTATAGTTAAATTCATATAACCTAATTTTTCCCCGGGGCAATAAACAAAACGAGCAGCAAAAAATTTCTCCAAAAAAAAGGGCTTTTCCTCTAATAATTCCACCAGTGGGAAATTTTTAAAATTGATAAAGCCGTCAAGGACTGGAAAAAAAAACATGGATACCCAATTGGGAAAAATTATTTTTTCTAACAAAATGATAAAGGAAAAGCAAGAAAAATTATCTGATGCAAAATAGTAATTAAAAACTCCACTTTTTTCCCGCAAATTTAAAACCCTACCAACTTTCAAAGATTTCAACTCTCCAGAAAAGTGACCACCTACATGTTTAAAGTACCAAATGGTTTGGGAAAAAAAAGAATCACCCGGTTTTCTAGGTGTTTGGGGCTATAGGACCCAACATGTATATATAAGTTAACAGTTACTCTGGAATACCTAATATATTGAATTGAGGGGACTATGCTCTAAATGTCAGAAGACAGATCAACCTTATAACTGAGAGGCAGCTGGGTCAAACCTATTATTTTCTCAATATATAGGGTTAAACTATAGACACATATACACACAATTTAAATAATTAGTTATAAAGTGTATTTCTTTTTGTAAAAGTAAAAATAAGAGGTGGTAGAAATGTGGTAACTGAGAATTTGCATGCAACAGTCTTTTGTTTTGTGGAGGAGCTTAGGTAGGCTTCTCTCGTCTCTCTCCCACTCCACTGACTCTCTTCCTCTGTGGCTGACCATCAACCTGGCAGATCTCTGGTCCTTCTCCTATCTTTTGGGGCATCATGAGTCTGCCAGGGTGAATTTTTTTATAATTTAAGTTTTGTCCACCATATAAAACCCAGGTGACTAAAGTGTGTCAAAACACTGGTTAGCCCAGAGGTATGTCAGGATAGAGAAGGAATGAGTGATGGCAACACACCATGTGGATCGACCGTAAGAGGAGTGTGTAGACCTGTTTTGAAAATGGAGGCTGGATTGTTAAAATCCTGTACATATCCTATTGTAGAATACAGTTATATTTTTATAGTAGTAGTTTAATATAACCTGTTAAGAGGGCTGGTGAAAGTGTATCAGAGACACTAAAGATGAACACCATGACTGGTAAGTATTACCCCTAGACAAATAAGGCCATTAAGTAAAGGAAAGCTAAACCCCACACTAGATACATGTAGTGAGAACCTTACAATCAAAGTATTAAGAGAACAAACCAAACGTAACAAGGGAGCTTGACAGGGAGAGTTATTGACTGCTAAAAAAACTCAAAACAATTCTTATAACTATATGTTCTGGTATGGGTAATAACAGTGTGCATGTTTCTGGTAGAAGATTTACCAGGAGGGTCAGTGAAGTGATGGTTTTTCATATATTAGTTTTACAGGTTTTTTTCTCCTAAAGTTGGGAGAAAGGTTAAGTAACACATTTGTGTTGTGGTTTATGGTAAGTGCTATGTGCATAGTTTTACATGCATTTGTGTATATTTAAATGTGCCTGTGGGAAAACCTAAGTCCACTGATACTGTAAGAGGGAAGCCAAGCGTTTAAAGATAAAACTATGTCAGAAGATGAGTCTTCAGATTTTTTAGGCTTCAAGGGAAGAAGGAATAATTTCATCAGTAAACATGCCTGTTAATAGTGAAGGTTTGATATGAGGAAACACCTACTCCAGGTGATAATGAAATGGAGAGAAGAGACTGAAATTAGCTTGTACTAGGGCTGAAATGAAATTTAATGAAAGCTAAGGAGAAAGAAACGCAAAGGTAGAGGCTCAGAAACAAGGAGCTGAGCAGTACTTTAAACCATAACTAAAGCTGCAAATTTTGTCCCAGATTTAACAGAGAGAGACCCAGATAGATATTTTTCTTTTTTTGAGAAGACTGCTTTTGGAGCAAGGATGGCCCAAACCGAAGTGGGCTACCCTATTCGCACACAACTTTAAGTAAAGGATTCCCAGAGATAGAGACTCTGGAGGGGCAAGATTTTTACAGATAAGATATGATTAAAGAGGAAGAATGCTGCCCTACCAAAGATACCAGAGAAATATAGACAACAGTCAGGAATCAACAATTTCAGGATGGGCAGACCCTTAACTGAGATTGGATTGAGAAACTGTTCCTTTTTAAAAAAATGGTTTTGTTCAAACTAGGAGTTATAATAAGACTATAACCAATTAGTAGAACAGATGGTTCATGATGAATTGTTACAATACAATCCTGTTGACCTCATAGAGTATTGGCGACAAAACTCCAGAAAATCTTTTCAGAAGCACAGGATCTAGGTGACCGATCTTAGCTCGCAGGGACATTGTAAAGTAAAAACAGTCATGCTGCATTTAAAAATTTCCCCACACATCTAAGGTTTCACCATTCATTCCAAGTCCTATACATAAGGTAATTGGGACAATAATTATCAGGGACAAATAAGGCTGAGTTGCCCTCTAAAATAGACGGAAAAGGTAAGTCAGCTGGAGTTCAAAGTTTACCTAGACAATCAGAATAATGTTTAAGGTCCTCGAGTAAACAGTACCAGTCCTACGACAATGGTAAAAATACCTTTAAGAAGAGTTTTCTCTGTAACTACTGTAACAAACTGACACAAACAAAAGTTTGCTGGTCAAGGTCGGCGAGATCAGGAAAGGGAGGAACACCCCAGAGGACATTACTGCAGAGATACATCCAGTTGCCTGCTTTAGGTCTTCAAGGCAAGTGAGCGGAAACTTTGATCTAGACCCCAGATGGTGGTATATTTTCAGTAGGTCCGCAGTTGGTTTTGCAAAAGGATGTAGGCAGAGTTGAAAACATACTGCATTGGAGATGGATGTAGCACCTACTCTATGCAACTGCTGGAGTGCTGCCAGTGTCTCAGGAAACCATACTGGGTAGATATAATGTTGGAAGGAATACGGGATTCCAACCAAAAGGACACCTGTACACAAATTATGGTTAGAATCTGCATACCAAGTTGGCTAGCTCCCTGTAGGTATCTCAGATGAAATTCCCTCAAAGGTCGACCTCTTATTGGGAATAATGTTTATGGTCTGTTAGACAGTGAGGAACAACTAGGTAGGGGAAACCAAATCCCAATGTTGGAAGGAATGGCTATGAAACCCTGCCAGAACCTTCTCCTGAGGTTCCACCATGAGAAGTATGGCTTCATGATCATGGCTACCAACAGTCTTCATGATATTTCTCATGAGGATGGTGAGGGCTTAAGTATGGTAACTCTGCTTTCTGATGTTGAACTGCAGTCAACTGAAGAAAAGGATTTTCCAGCCAGAGCTGAGCATGATTGAGAATGGATCAGTTAAAATAGTTGTGAGAGAGGCAGCACCTGCTAGGGTGCAATTAATTTTTTGTGCAGGAAAATGTCCTGTTGCTGAGGAAGAGATTTTTACTGTTAAATAAAGTGTTTTCCATTTCAGGGAGGAAACTCTTACAAAGAATTTACATCTAATTTCAGAATCGATGGAAGGAGAACAAGGTTTTTTGTCCCCAGAAGGTGATCCAAGGGTTTCCAGGCATTTCTTCTGTCTCAGCTGTGGGAGACTGTCAGAGAGTATATTTGAGACCTATCATGTCTCTCACTTAATAGGGAAAACCTATCGAAGTATTAAACCTGTTCCCTTCAATTCTATTTTAACACCAGGTGAACCCTTCAGCAAGCTGTTATAGATGTCTTAGGTCATTCCCCAAGGACGAAACTGGGAAATAATTATTTACTCCAAATATTAGCTCCACTACCCAAGTACCTGGAAGCGTCCCTCTGCCATAAGATAACTGCTCATGTAGTCTTAAGGTTTTGATGAAGTTTTCTTTTTCCATGTTTGTTTCCTCAAGCAGTGCAAAAAGACCGTAAAAGGCCTAACTTTACCTCTTAAGTCTTTTAGAAATGTTTTGAAGGGACTAAAAGTAGAGCCACAGTGTTTCAACTTTGTTTCACTCTTCATCTCAAGGGGAAAAATAGTAATTACATCAAACCTCAAGACAATGATGCAAGCCTATGGTATAGACAATACTAACAACTGGATGAGAAGGATCCTTTCTTTGTATTTGCTGAGTGGGGAAGCACTCTGGAATCTCTGAGCTATAGGCTTGGGAGGATGGTGATGCTCCCCCCTCGGAGCTTTTTTTCTTTCTCAGTATACAGATACTGTTTGGCTCATATGAGGTGTATGGTAAACCATGAACGTGCCCATCAACCAGACCAGGATGATGAATTTGGATCCAAATGTGAACCATAATACTCAAGAGTCTGGAGGGGAAATTGCTGATACCTGGAGCCAAATTCATGTGAAAATCTGATGGCAGTTGCCCTTGCGCTGAACAAGTTGTGGGGGAAGTTCCCATGGTTAGATATAAAACCCCACCCCCAAGCAAGAAAAGAATGAGTATAAGGGTAAAACAATAACCTGTTTAAAGGGTTAGAAGTATGTCAAAAATCAGTAGAGAGACCAATGTTTTAATGGAATGTTAAAGAAGCTGCAAACAATAAATCAGTATGAAATATCAAAAGGTATTTAAGAAATAACAAGTGTGTTAAAGATTTGGGAAATGCATGCTTTGGTTTAATGAAAAAATGTTGGAGAGTTGTCTCATCCACCTGGAACATTTATAAAAGTTGGGATGTCAGTAATGGGGAAAAGTTGAAACTCCCATGAGAAAATTGTTAAGGAAGCTGAGCCAATTCAACAATTTTTGTGTGGGGAAAAATCAGTATGAAAAATTGGAGATGGAGGAAGAAGTGAAATTCTTCCAACACCAGTTTTTGTAGTTAGTGAGAGTCCAGTGGGCAATCCCATGCTTCATGGTTCCGCAAATTATATGCACCCTGGCATAACACGACTTACCACAAGTACGTTTTAAACACTAAGTTACAGAATTAGAAAGATTTATACTGATGCACTAAAAGATGCAAAATTTTAAATAAGGCTAAAACATGGAAGAAAGGTGATTTCATGGTCTGTGATCAAGCACCATTTTAAATGTGGTGTAATGCAAAATTGTGTCATTGTGTTTTAAAATTTGTGTGTGAAGATGGAACGTGATGGTGTTGTGTAAACTTGATGTATCCAAAGCCTGGGCCAAGAGAAGTCTTTGGTGATTGCTGTTGCACTGCGGAGGTAGCAGAACTGTTACTGTCTCGAACAACCTTGCAATTTAAATGTCAACATTTTACCACAGAAAGAAAATTTTTCTATTTTGGGGCTGGCTATTCCAGCATTTACATGACTCAGGATCTCTTCATCCTGTTCCTGTGTATGGTGACTAAAATCAGACCTAGAATGGCTTGGTTCCTACAGCCTTTTAATTTGGAAGTCAAATATAAAAAAGGCTCAGAGAATGTTGTTGCTGATGCTACTCTTCTAAGATGTATTTCATGTAGATGCATGGTGCTTACTTGTACATAGTGTTTGTCTTGTGCTGACTTTGTTGTTTTTTGCAGTGGTGAAACTCTCAGCGAGCCTGAGTACTTCCTCTACCAGCCCCTCTGACTGTGAAGGTCGAAGTCAGACCAAAAGTGTACGAGGGTCAGGTGAAGTAAATGGTTTTTGGGGGGGTGGAACAAAAGATGAGGCAGTGGTTGACAAACCTTCGTAACAAAGAACCGTTCAGGAAGGTAAGTGATGTTTGTCTGTGTGCGCAATATACAAAACCGGCCCGAACGGTTAGCCTTTGTGGTCCCCTGGAACCCCCTCCATTATCTATGTCAGCCTCCACTTCATAAGTTTGGAGGATCTGTGTGGAGTGGGAACCTTCGGAAGATGGGCTTGAGTGCCTGACCCATTTAAGGCATCGTGAGTTTTTTACTGGAAGTCCACTGTTTGGTTCGGCCACCAAGTGAAAGACACCTTGACAGTATTGTGAAGTTTCCTGCCTGGTGTATACACCTGACTGCTCTGGGTTTGGCTCTACTCTCGTCGTCGACAGGAAGATGCCACCCTGGAGTACCAGATGCTTGCTTGATTACCGTAGCAGAGGCACAGCCTTGTTGGTGCGGGGCTTTCACACAGTGGGCAATGGTGTGCAATTTTGCATTGTAATGTGAAATGTTTAAAAAGTCATTAAAATTTGTAAATAATACACTCCTTGAGTATATGGGTATGGTTGAAAATCTTTTCTAAAAAATTCTGTCAATCTGTTGTAAATAACAGTACAGTGGAAGAGTAGTTATGGTGCAAGAAAATATGATGCATTTCTAGTAGTCTTGTTTATCGCCTTCAGACTTAAGCAATAAACTTTTATCTAGCCGTATCCCGAGGGACACGGCTAGCTTTTGTGAGACTTCGTCTGAGGTGGGTTGTTATGGGTATAGGACCCAACAAGTATTTATAAGTAAACAGAATACACTGAATACCTAATTATAATGGGGAAATTGATTGGGACTTTGATCAAAATATAAGAAGGAAACTGATCAACCTTATGACTAGAGGCAGCTGGTCAAACCTAATTTATCTCAATATAAAAGGTTATACTATAGACACGATAAACAACACAATTTAAATAAGTAGTTTTTAAAGTTGTATTCTTTTTGTAAAAGTAAATTAAGAGTGGAGCATTTGAGGTAACAGAGAATTGTGCTTGGCACAGCTTTTGTTTGGTGGGAGGAGTCTTAGGTAGGCCTTCTCTCTCTCTCTCCCTCTCACTGACTCTCTCTCCTCTGTGGCTGACCTTCAACCTGGCAGGATCTCCTGGTCCTTCTCCTATCTTTTGGGGCATCATGTGTGCTCCAGGGGTGAGTTTTTTATCATTTAAGTTTGTCCGACCATACCCAGGGTGACTAAAGTGTGTCAAAACACGTGTTTAGCCAGAGTTATGTTCAAGGAGAGAGAAAGAAGAGTGTTGGAACACACAAGTGGAGCACAAGTATGGAGTGTGAAGACTGTTTTTGAAAATGGAGGCTGTGATTGTATATTCTGTACATATCTATTGAGAATACAGTTATATTTTTATAGTAGTAGTTTACATAACCTGTGAAGAGGGCTGGTGAAAGGGTATCAGAGACACTCAAGATGATCAGCCATGATGTAAGTATTACCCCTAGACAAATAAGGCCATTAAGTAAAAGCTACCCCACACTAGAACATGTAGTGAGAACCTTACAATCAAAGTAATAAGGGACAAACCAACGTAACACTAGGGAACCAAAGTAGAAAAAGTGTTATGCTCAGATTTCACACACAAGACAGGAAAAAAGATCTAATAATTTCATCTATCAAAGCAAAAAAAGATATATACATAAATGAGTCTCACAAAAAAATGACAGAACCTCCTGTATCGAGTGAGAAAGCTAAAACAAGAGAATAATGATAAAATTCACCAGTGCTTTGTACGTGATGGACAAATTCTAGTAAGAAAAACAAATGTAGGCCGAGTGTACTACATTACAAATGAAAATGAACTAGCAAACTTCCTTCATGATGCAAACATTACAGAGTCTGACTGATATTAGTGACCAAATCCTTACTATGTTAGTGTATGTTATTATGTCATTATTGAACTAATCCCTGTACTATCACCACCTAGATAGTATTTACTACCTCACTATCCCAGGTGTCCCACACAGTTCTTTGTGTGACCCAATTTGTGTTATCTACCCAGATTCCCAATTCACAATTTATTTTTTTTGTTAATAGGATACTTACTCTTTAAAAATGTCTGTATTACCTTTTTCTTTCCTACTTAAGCACTGTTAAAATTCTCTTATAATCATACCTAATTTTCCCTTTTCTCCCAAACTACAAATAACAAAGTAGTGTATGTTCCCACTACACTACTGTGCAATACCTTGAACCATCCCTCACTAGCTAGTTTCAACTACCTCAAATAATATTCCTACAGTGATATTAATTGCTCAAATTTTATGCTATTAGGCAATTCCTACTCTCAGATTATTTTCATATCTTAGTGACTATATTGTGAGTGCAATTAGTGTATATTTCAATTACATTATTGTTCAAGGCCCAAAACTATCTTTTGCTAGCTACTACCAACTACCTCATATTATTTTTTACTTTTTATAGTACAATAAATTGCTCAACTTATTATATATAACAAATCAGATCTTACTCCCAAATCAGCATCATGTCTTAGTTACTATCTGCCAATTTAACTTTGTTTACCATTATTTAATTTAGTCCCTATATATTTTCTCCTTTATTTTAGCTTTACATAATAACCTTAGTTCATATATTCGCAATTGTTAAAATAATCAAGGTGCTATTCTCAGGTGCTAAAGTGTAATAAGTTCACTATTTTGCCATTATATTCCCTAGCTCATTTATTTGATTACCACTTTATTTGTTCACCACAAATTATTTTTAGCCCCTTTAATATTCTCTCCTTCATTTTAGCCTTAAAGAACTACCTTAGCTCATTTTTTTTACATTTGTTAAAATAACTCAGATTAGAAATAACTCAGATTAAAATAACAAATTAGAATATTTACTTTGTCTTACACTTAATTCTAACTATAGATTCACTATAAATCTTATGATATCAAGCATTGATCCTGATACCAACCTCTTATTTAATGACTTAAATGAATCAAACATTAACTGCAATTACTACACAGCAGAACAATCAAAGGCACTTCTCAGTGCCAACAACAACATAACTCTCTTTAACTACAATATCAGATCTTTAAGTAAACATTACGATGACCTCATAGCATTACTAAATTCCCTGCATTCCAGTATATCCATCATTACTCTCACTGAAACCTGGTTAAAGCCTGATACTACAGATGTCTATGCCATTCCTGGTTACACAGCCATACACAACTGTAGGCCAGATCAACAAGGGGGTGGCACAGCTATATACTACCCAGACCAACTAGAATGCATCACGAAATAGCGAAATTGAATTAACAAAACCAGATGAACCCCAACTCCCACCAAATGAAACAGCAAACAGACTCAATAATTTCTTCTCCACTATAGGAAAAAACCTTGCCAATAAAATCCCAAGCTCAGATACCCCACCCAATGACTACCTCACTGGCAACTACCTGAACACACTGGTCCTAGCTCCGAGTAACCCTACTGAAGTCTCCCTTATCATCAACACACTAAAAAACAAGACAGGAGATTAAAATACCTTACCACGATTTATATACAAAAAAGTGTCACAAGTACTATCACCAATCATTGCAACACTCTTTAACAAATCCATAGAATCATCTACCTTCCCTACAGTTCTCAAAATAGCAAGGGTCACCCCGATCCATAAAGGAGGAGACCAAACAGACTTGAATAACTATAGGCCAATATCCAACTTACACCCTCTCTCTAAAATCTTCGAAAAATTAATTCATAAGCGAATCTATTCCTACCTCATCTCCCACAACATACTCAACCCCTGTCAATTTGGGTTCAGGCCTAATAAAAATACTAATGATGCTATTATACACATGCTAGAACACGTATACACTGCAATAGAGAAAAAAGAAGTCCCACTGGGGATCTTCATTGACTTACGTAAAGCTTTTGATACAGTTGACCATGACTTGCTCCATATAAAATTGTCACACTATGGTATAAGAGGGCACTCCCTCAACTACCTAAAGTCTTACCTCAGCAAAAGAAGCCAATATGTGTGCACTAACGGGGCAAACTCTTCAGCACAGCCAATTACAGTTGGTGTCCCACAGGGAAGTGTCCTAGGCCCTCTTCTCTTCCTCATATACATAAATGACCTACCAAATGCATTACAACTACTCAAACCCACACTATTTGCAGATGACACTACATACGTAACAAAAAAGGCACAATACCGTGACTGGAACGATACACAAATAACCCGCACATAAAAGAGAGAAGCTTACGACGACGTTTCGGTCCGACTTAGACCATTGACAAAGTCAATGGTCCAAGTCGGACCGAAACGTCGTCGTAAGCTTCTCTCTTTTATGAGCGGGTTATTTGTGTAACACTACATACGTCTTCTCTCACCCGAGCCAAGTCACGCTAGCCAATACTGTAAATACTGAATTACAGGAAATATCTACCTGGATGAGTACTAACAAATTTACTCTAAACATTGACAAAAACTATTTCATTCAGTTTGGTAACAGAGCTACAGACGTCCCTATTAACATAATGATAAACGGATCACCTATCACAAAATTCACAGAGGGAAAATTCTTAGGAATCCACCTTGATAATAGACTCAAATTTCAAACACACACACAACAAATTTCCAAAAAAATTTCCAAGACCGTAGGCATACTATCGAAGATACGGTACTATGTTTCAGAGTAAGCCCTCCTGGCCCTATATCACTCACTTATTTACCCCTATCTCACCTATGGAACTTGTGCATGGGGCTCAACAACAAACCATCTCAGACCATTAATTACCCAACAAAAGGCTGCAGTCAGAATGATAACAAATTCCCACTACAGGCAGCAAACTCCACCAATATTCAAAACTCTAAACCTACTCACCATACAAAATATCCATACTTATTACTGCACCTACTACATTCATAGAACACTTAACTCTGATATAAACCCTCCCCTCAAACGTCTCCTTACGAACCTCAACAGAACACATGACCATAACACAAGGCACAGATCACACTTTGATGTTCCTCGCGTCCATCTCACGCTATGCAAAAACTCTATGCACATAAAAGGCCCTAAAACCTGAAATACATTACCTGTGAATATAAAAGAAACACTGTTTATAAATTCAAGTCACTTCTCAAAAATCTCTTACTCACCCACAACTAAATAAATACTGAATAACTGTACCTCATAAATTGTATCTCGTAAATGTTTCTCATTATTGTATCTCATAAATGTCTAACTTGAGACCCAATCAAACTTTATTTTCTAAATTACATTACCTAACAGAATACTCCATTCTACTGAATGCTCAGCAATACAGTAAATGACCATATGACCTGTCTTTGTAATACTCATTTGTGCTAAATTGTTATGTGTTTACAATAATGTTTTTACCACTGAATATATCATTGCTTAGTTAATCTTAAGTTAATTTTAAGCCTTCCCATAATGCTCTGCATACAAGAGGCTTTGGCATGTTGCACTGTAATTACTGTATTCCTTTGTACTTCACTGTATCATGTTCAAATTAATAAATAAATAAATAAATAAATAGTGATAATATAGCATTTGTTGTGGTCGAGACCAAAAAAAAACTAGAAAAGCTAGATACAGTGATCTATAAACAAGGGTTTAGGCCTCGACCGTTCGTCATTGAAGGAGCTGCCAGCAATCACCGGTTCTTCAACATGCAAGTTATACTTTTGTATCAATCAAATCACATATTACTCGGTTAGATAATTTCCAGCAGTTCCTTCATGTGACAGCCAAATCACCGACCAGTATGTTTTAAATAAGTGACCCAATGATCAGATCCGACTGGTTCCGAACCCTTGACAGGTTTCAAACGGATTCATTGGACAATAAAGCAGACTGTAAACAGACAGGGTTTTAGGTGCCCTTATCAAACACAAACAAATATAAAACAGGAACGTACACCAGTAAGCTGCCCTAATATACAAGTACAGTTAGAAATAGAAATACAAATAGCTAGAGCTTCACTTTACAAAGGTTATTAGTAGAATATTCAAGAGGTTACTAGTAGAATTACAGTAAAACAACCATTCACATCACATTATGAAGCTCTGTGTAGTCTGCAGTACATAAAAACAAACGAGCTTCCACATGGAAAAATTGCCATTTTTGTGGAAATTGGTGTCACGCCCCTTGTGCAGATATCCAAGAACTATCTACAAGCAGTATTAAATCAGGGAAGTGTTTTTGGGTATGCCCAAATGAGAGCAATCTGTGGACTAAAATCACATTGGTATTAAAAGAGGTTAACATCAAAGCAGCCTTCATAGAAAACCTGGAAGCATTCTATAACAGATGGGAAAATAAAAAGTCTGGGCTGGATGGTATCGCCCTTGGTGCTGGCCAGGTAGTCAGAAACTGTAAGACTGGAGGTGCTGCCCTGGTAGATAGTAATGGTGAAGCTGGAGGTGCTATCCTGAGAGACAGTAATGGTGAGGGTGGAGATGCTGTTCAGGTAGTCAGTAAATGTATGCAAGAGGGAATGCATATAAATGACCTCGAGGGAGACAGGAGCTGTAGTGGGGAAACAAGTGTAGTAAAGGACAAGATAAAACCAATATTACAAACTAGTAATACCACAGGAGATAGCAAACAAGGGGACTCCACCAGCATTAGTGAGGATACATTGCCAAAAAAAACTGGTGAAAGCCCCATTGTTAGTGCTTGTGAGGATAGGAAAGAGACAGGTAAACATGCACCAACAGGGAATACAGTCACAGAAACCCAAAGCAAACGGAAATCAAGCCTGTGCACATTCTATGCACTTGGTATCTGCAGACATGGGAAATCTGGAAAAACAGATGGGACATGCAACTTTGACCACCCTAGAAAATGCTGTGCCCATATGACAACAGGAAAATGCAAACTCCCTTCCCGTAAGCATTTTCACCCTGAAATGTGTCCCTCTTCAGTACAGGAAAGACTGTGCTATAACTTAAATTGCCAGGCATACCATCTAAAGGGGACAAAAAGATACAAAACATCCAGGCCATGGGAAAACCTGGGTAGCCACAGCCACTCAAGAGGGAGAGGTTTTTAGTGCCAGGAAGGAAAAAAAAAACTGACAGGAAAGGGCAGAAATCGTACACCAAATCCAGTCATTCCTGGATGGAACCACAGTTGATGGCCTCCACTCCAAACCAACAAATACAGATACTAACCCGGAAAAAAGTCTCCCCCAGTACCCCCAATCCCAACAGTCGATGATATTCTTCTTTGAAAAATATTACAGGGTCTAACCCAGAAAACAAACAACAAAATACCTTTCATCCATGCACTGCTTGCAGAGACAAATGCAATGTTCGCGGCTTTCACAGAGCCCACATAAAGGATCACTTGGACAACAAAATAGGGGATCCCAGGTTACAACCTATACAGATGTGACAGAGTGAACAGACAAAAGGGGAGGAAGGGGGGTTGGCCTGTATATCGCAAGTCACTTGTGTGACAGAACTGCTTAATGCCTCAAATGATGTAGTGGAAATTTTAGCAGTAAAGATCGAGAACCAAAACCTAGTCTTGTGGTAGTCTCAAGCCTCCGGATGCAACGTCCCAGAAATTTCCCAGGAACAGCTGTTAAAAATTGACCACTGTCTGGAAAATTTTGCCAGCCCTGCCCGCAACAACTTGCTCCTGAAGGATTTCAACTTAAGGCACCTAAAATGGAGGAATATAGCAAAAAATGTTGTTGCAGTGATAAAAACCAGGAGGCAGCTCTGACGAAACTCACACAAAACACGAGCTTTTAAATCTCTGCACAAAATTCAACTTAAACCAGCAAAAAAATAGAGCCGCTAGAGTGGAGAATACACTAGACCTCATTTTCACTAACAATGATGATCTGATATGAAATGTCACTAATCAAAAAACAATATACTCAGATAAACAACATATCGAGGTTCAGACATGTATGCGGGAGCCCCAGACCGACATAATGAGTTAGTCACGAGGGGCCTTCACCAAATTCAACTTCAATAACAAGAACATAAAGGGGGGACCAAGTAAACCAAGTCCTAACCGATATAAGCTGGGAAATAGACTAAGAAACACAGACCCCAACTTATGCCTAAAAACAGATTAACTCGGTGCACTCGATGCATGCTCAAGGCTTATTCCTTTAAGAAAAAGGAGGAGTAGATGTAAAATGGGAAAGAGCCCAGGCGCCCCCCTTTACAGGTGACAAAAAAGAATAACAAGCGGCTAAAAGGGGCCAAATAATCTGAAATTTTGTAGGGAGTCACTGGGTCAGAGAAATAGCAAACATCGAACTTAAGCTGAAGGAATCTTATAGGAGTCGGGAATCGGGGAAAGAACTAAAAGCCATAAATGAAATCGAAAGAAATCCAAAGCATTTCTTTTTCTATGCCAAATCAAAGTCAAGAACAACGTCCAGTATTGGGCCCTATTTAAAAACAAGAGGGGTCCTACACAGATGACAGAAAGGAAATGAGTGAGCTACTCAAGTCCCAATATGACTCAGTTTTTAGCAAGCCGATAACCAGACAGAGTCGTAGATCAAAATGAATATTTTATGAGAGAGCCACAGAATTTGGTTAACACAAGCCTATCTGATGTTATCCTGATGCCAAATGACTTCGAACAGGCAATAAATGACATGCCCATGCACTCTGCCCCAGGGCCAGACTCATGGAACTCAGTGTTCATCAAGAACTGCAAGAAGCCCCTATCACGAGCTTTTTCCATCCTATGGAGAGGGAGCATGGACACGGGGATCGTCCCACAGTTACTAAAAACAACAGACATAGACCCACTCCACAAAAGGGGCAGTAAAGCAATAGCAAAGAACTACAGGCTGATAGCACTAACATCCCAAGTCATAAAAATCTTTGAAAGGGTTATCAGAACATAAGAATGGAGGAACACTGCAGAAGGCCTACTGGCCCATACAAGGCAGGTCCTTATCAAAACGACCTCTACCCAAAGCTACCCAAGAATTAACTCCTGTACCCAATGACACTAATCAAACCCAGCCCCTCCCACTCATATACTTGTCCAATCTCTTCTTAAAGCTACCCAAGGTCCTAGCCTCTATCACCCCACTGGGAAGATTGTTCCACGCATCCACAACTCTGTTAGAAAACCAGTACGTACCTATGTCCTTTCTAAATCTAAATTTATCCAACTTAAATCCATTATTTCTGGTTCTTACCTGGTTCGACACCCTCAATACCTTATTAATATCCCCCTTTTTTTTATGCCCGTCATCCACTTATACACCTCAATGATATCTCCTCTCATTCTATGTCTCTCCAGAGAGTGAAGATTTAAGGCTTTAAGTCTATCTTCATACGGGAGATTCCTTACACAGTAAATCATTTTAGTCTTTTCTTCTCTGTATGTTCTCCAATGGTCTTATCCGTCCTGAAAGTAAGGACACCAAAACTGAGCAGCATAATCTAAATGAGGCCTCACCAGTGATGTATAGAGCTGTAAAATAACCTTTGTGCTTCGGTTACTTATACTTCTTGAGATAAATCCAAGTAATCTGTTTGCCTTGTTGCGCACACTTAGGCATTGCTGCCTTGGCTTTAGGTTTCTGCTTACCATGACTCCCAAGTTCTTTTCACACTCTGTATGATGAAGCTCTACTTCACCTAGTTTATAGCTTCGAGGGTTATTTTCATTACCAAGGACCAGTACCTTACACTTATCCACATTGAACTTCATCTGCCATTTTTCAGACCAAGACATTAATTTGTCTAAATCCTCCTGCAGTTCATTGCTATCCTCCTCAGAATGAACCATACTGCCTATCTTTGTATCACCAGCAAACTTGCACATGTCACTCGTAATCCCTTCATCAAGGTCATTAATGTAAATTATGAACAAGAGATTAAATTAAATTAAATTAGATTAAATTATGAACAAGATATTGGCAGTTTGGAGGGATATGTTGTGTATCTTTATATGTGTATGCTTCTAGACTGTTGTATTCTGAGCACCTCTGCAAAAACAGTGATAATGTGCGAGTGTGGTGAAAGTGTTGAATGATGATGAAAGTATTTTCTTTTTGGGGATTTTCTTTCTTTTTTGGGTCACCCTGCCTCGGTGGGAGACGGCCGACTTGTTGAAAAAAAAAAAAAAAAAAAATGAACAAGAGGGGGCCTAAAACTGATCCTTGTGGAACGCCACTAGTAACTAAGCCCCATTATGATTTGAACCCATTAATGGAAACTCTCTGCTTTCTATTGGTAAGCCATGCCTCTATCCATGCTAGAACTTTACCTCCTATACCATGAGCTGCCACTTTTCTTAGGAGTCTCTTGTGAGGTACTCTATCGAAGGCTTTACTGAAATCCAAATAAACAATATCATATTCTTTATCACTGTCTACTGCTCAAAGGGTTCTATTGAAGAATGTCAGTAAGTTTGTCAGGCAGGAACGAACCTCGTAAACCCATGCTGAGATTCATTATCAAGTTATGCTCTTCAAGGTGACTTCTAAAAAACATCAGCTATAATTGATTCTAGTAATTTGCCAACTATAGATGTCAGCTTATTGGAGGGGAAAATTTGAAGGAGGGACTTATCCCTGATTTAAAATATAGGAACCAACATTGGCCATCTTCCACAACTCTGGCACAACACCACTAAGGATGGATGCATTGAACACACTCATTAATGGCTGACGAAGTTCCATCTTGCATTCCTTAAGTACCCTGGAAAATAACTCGTCGGGCCCCGGGGACTTATTTTGCTTCATTTGTCTATCTTTTGATAACCATGTCCCTCGTGACAGTAATATTAGTCAATTTCAATTCATCAGGAACTGAATAATTGTTAATTTCTGGAATCTTACTTATGTCTTCCTGTGTAAAAACTGACAAAAAAATAGTCATTAAATATGGAACACATTTCCAGTTCGTTATCCGTCAGCTGTCCATTCCCAATTTTCAGAGGTCCTACTTTTTCCTTAACCTTCATCCTATACACTTGAAAGAACCCCTTTGGATTGGTCTTTGATTCATTAGCAACTCTAATTTCATAGTCACGTTTAGCCTTTCTAATCCCCTTTTTTACTTCTCTTTTAAGCTGAACATATTGGTCAGTAAGGTTAACCTCTCCCCTTCTGATGCACCTATATATTCCCCTTTTCTCCCCTAATAAACGCTTTAGCCTCCTGTTAACCCATTTGGGATTGTTATTATCAGATCTAATTTCTCTCTGGGGAATGTATAAACTCTGAGCACGGTGTACATTATTAAGAAAAGAATCATAAACACAGATCCCTTCGTAATCATAAGTATGATCATCATCAACAGACTCATTAGCTAGATAACCCCAATCAAGATTTGACAGGTGTTCCCTAAGTCCATTATAATCGGCAGAATGAAAATCAGGGGATTTTTACTGTATTATCATTATTCCTGTATTCCCAGTTAATGCTAAAAGTGATGGATTTTGGGGATCACTTTTTCGCCCAAGCTCTTCGGTGATCTCCAGATTATTTACGAGTGTTTCCTTATTTCACAAGACTAGGTCAAGCAAATTATTACCCCTGGTAGGCTCTGTTACACACTGCTTCAGAAAACAGTCTTGAACTGTTTCCATAAAGTCACTGGACTCCAGATTACCGGTCAAAGAATTCCAGTCTATTTGACTAAAGTTAAAATCCCCTACTATCACTGTGTTATTGTGCCTAGAAGCCCTAACAATTTCGTCCCAAAGAAGTCTCCCTCTATAGTGATCCAAGCATGGAGGTCGGTATATTACATCTAGAATTAGCTTTTCTTGACCTGCAAACTCTACCCAAACAGATTCTGTTGCTGTTCCATCTATTTTTATACCTGTTTTAAAGCAACAGTTAATTATTTTCTCGAATATATAATGCAACTCGTCCCCCCTTCCCCCAACATCTATCCACATGGAACAACTTAAACCCTTGAATATTACACTCAGCAAAATCATATCCCGACTCTTTAAATCATACCACGTTTTAGTTAATGCAATGACATCGAAGTTCCCAGTACATGCTATCAAATGTAGTTCATTAATCTTATTTCTTTTCACTTCGACTGTTAGCATAAAATACCATTATATGTTTTTTCTTCTGCACATTTTTCCTATTCACTCTTTGTTTTTACACAATTTCTGAAATTATCATTACCTAGGGTTTACTCCATGACAGTTACTATTAAGATTCTTAATATCAGAGCATAAGTCAATATATCCATACTCCCTTTTTTATCATTTCTAAACCCATACCCTAACTAATCCTAGTTTAAAGTCCTAACAACCCCCTCAACTGAGCTAGCAAAAAACCCACACCTGCCCTGAATAAGTGAACCCCATCCCTAACATGCATGTCATTCCGGCCATAGAAGTTGTCCCAGTTGTCAATGAATGGTACTGCATTATCTTACAGTGTTTATCCAGCCAGCAATTAATCCCAATTGCTCTGGCAACCATTCATTTCCAACACAGCTTCTTGGCAAAAAATGCCACATATAACAGGGTGCCCCCCCTTCTTCCTAAATTATGTCTATTGCTGTCTTGAACCTTCTAAAATAAATCCTCACTTCTGCGCTTGCCCACATCATTGCCTCCAGCACTGAGGCAGATAATGGGATTGATCCCATTACCGTTCATGATGTAGTCAAGCCGGCTAACAATGTCCTCCATCCCAGCCCCAGGAAAGCAAACTCTCTGTCTCCTACTCCTGTCCTTCAAGCAGAAAAGCCCTATCCATATATCTAACCTGGCTATCCCCAACAACAACAAAATTTTTACCTTCTTTGGTGTCGTTTGTCGTGGCGCTCCCAGTAGTCGACTCACATTGTCGGGTAGCACTTGAAATGCATTGGATGTTTTTCCACAGCAGTCTCTTTCTTTTTCTTCGTGCTCTACCTTTCCATTCGTCTTCTTGATCGTCAACTTCGTCTCATGCTGTCCAGCCACTGTCCACGTTCCCTTCTTGACCCGAGACTCGAAACAGGAGGACTACTACGAATCCTCTTGTTTTTCCCCTTCAAACGCCATATCTCCCTCTTAGCTACCCACAATTCTTCCTTAAGCTGCTGATAAAGCTGCTCGATTGAGGGCATCTTGGTTCAGTCCACGGGGGGCACACAAGACACTTCTTCACAGAGTTAGGTACAGGTCACCGAAGTACAGGTCCTTAAGTACAGGTCCTAAGAAGCAAGATCGCCACCCATCTAGAAATCCATCAATTACACAACCCAGGGCAACATGGGTTTAGAGCAGGTCGCCCTGCCTGTCTCAACTATTGGGTCACACGACAAGGTCCTAGATGCACTAGAAAACAAAAAGATGTAATACAGTGGACCCCGCATACCGTTGGGATCACATAATGTTTAATCCGCATACCGATACATTTTATTGCTAAAATTTTGCCTCGCATACCGCTTAAAACCCCCCTCACCGCTGTTCGTCCGAGATGCGTTCCCCAATGTGCGCCCTCAAGCCACCTCACATGTGCCGCCCGTGCCATTGTTTACCAGCCAGCCTCTGCGGTAACATCCAAGCATACAATCAGAATATTTGGGATTATTACAGTGTTTTCGGTGCTTCACTGGAAAATAAGTGACCATGGGCCCAAGAAAGCCCTTTTAGTGCCAACCCTACAGCATAAGGGTGAGAATTCCAATAGAGATGAAAAAAGAATCATTGATAAGTATGAAAGTGGAGTGCGTATCGCCGACCTGGCCAGGTTGTACAAAAAACCCCAATCAAAACCCTCGCTTCTATTTTTTGGGCACCAGAAGGCAATCAAGGAAGCTGTTCTTGCCAAAGGTTTAACTGTGTTTTCGAAACAAAGATCGCAAGTGATGGAAGATGTTGAGAGACTCTTTTGGTGTGGATAAATGAAAAACAGCAAGCAGGAGATGCGTCTCTCAAGCGATCATAAGCGAAAAGGCTAGGAAGTTGCATGAGGGTTTAATTAAAAAATGCCTGCCACTAATGCTGATGTGAGTGAATTTAAGGCCAGCAAAGGTTGGTTTGAGAGATTTAAGAAGCGTAGTGGCATACATAGTATGATAAGGCATGGTGAGGCTGCCAGTTCGGACCACAAAGCGGCTGAAAAATATGTGCATGAATTCAAGGAGTACATAGAAAGTGAAGGACTGAAACCTGAACAAGTGTTTTAATTGTGATGAAACAGGCCTGTTTTGGAAGAAAATGCCAAGCAGGACCTACATTACTCAGGGAAAAGGCACTCCCAGGACATAAGCCTATGAAAGACAGGCTTACTTTGTTGATGTGTTCCAATGCTACTGGTGATTGCAAAGTGAAGCCTTTATTAGTGTATCACTCTGAAACTCCCAGACCGTTCAGGCAAAAGAATGTCCTCAAAGAGAATTTGTGTATGCTGTGGAGGGCAAACAGTAAGGCATGGGTCACTAGGGACTTTTTCTATGACTGGTTACACCATGCATTTGCCCCCAATGTGAAAGATTACCTAACTAAAAAGAAATTAGAACTTAAGTGCCTCCTGGTGTTAGACAATGCCCCTGGTCATCCTACAGACGTGGCAGAGCGACTTTATGGGGACATGAAATTCATTAAGGTGAAATTTTTGCCTCCTAATACCACTCCTCTCCTGCAGCCCATGGACCAGCAGGTTATTGCAAACTTCAAAAAACTGTACACAAAAGCTCTGTTTGAAAGGTGCTTTGTAGTGACCTCAGAAACTCAACTGACTCTAAGAGAGTTTTGGAGAGAGCACTTTAATATCCTCAATTGTGTAAACCTTATAGGTAAGGCTTGGGAGGGAGTGACTAAGAAGACCTTGAACTCTGCTTGGAAGAAACTGTGGCCAGAATGTGTAGACAAAAGGGATTTTGAAGGGTTTGAGGCTAACCCTGAGAGGATTATGCCAGTTGAGGAATCCATTGTGGCATTGGGAAAGTCCTTGGGGTTGGAGGTTAGTGGGAGGATGTGGAAGAGTTGGTGGTGGAGGACAATGAAGAACTAACCACTGATGAGCTGATAGATCAACTTCAACAGCAAGAGGCCAGACCTGAGGAAACTGGTTCAGAGGAGGGGAGAGAGAAATTGAAGAAGTTGCCTACTACAAAGATTAAGGAAATCTGTGCAAAGTGGCTTGAAGTGCAAACCTTCATGGATGAAAATCAGCCCTCACACAGCTATTGCAAGCCGTGCTGGTGATTATACACTGACAATGTTGTGAAACACTTTAGGGAAGTCATAAAGGAACGAGAGGTACAGGCCACTATGGACAGATATGTTGTGCGAAAGAAGTCCAGTGACTCTGAAGCTGGTCCTAGTGGCATTAAAAGAAGAAGGGAAGTAACCCCAGAAAAGACTCGACACCTCAAGTCTTAATGGAAGGGGATTCCCCTTCTAAACACTAACACTCTCTCTCCCCCTCCTCCCATCCCATCAATCATCACCAGATCTTCAATAAAAGTAAGTGTCATGTAAGTGTGCATGCCTTTTTCAGTTTGTGTGTATTAAAATTAACATTTCAAGTGGTAAATTTTTTTTTTTTCATACTTTTGGGTGTCTTGCACGGATTAATTTGATTTCCATTATTTCTTATGGGGAAAATTCATTCGCATACCGATTATTTCGCATACCAATGAGCCCTCTTGCACGGATTAAAATCGGTATGCGGGGGTCCACTGTATATACAGACTATGCAAAAGCCTTCTTCAAGTGTCACAATGGCGTAATAGCGCACAAAATGCATGCTAAAGGAATAACAGATAAAGTTGGTAGGTGGATCTATAATTTCCTCACAAACAGAACACAAATAGTAGTAGTCAACAGAGTAAAGTCCGAGGCGGCTACGGTGAAAAGCTCTGTTCCACAAGGCACAGGACTCGCTCCCATCTTGTTTCTCATCCCCATATCTGACATAGACAAGGATGTCAGCCACAGCACCATGTCTTCCTTTGCAGGTGACACCCGAATCTGCATGACAGAGTCTTCCATTGCATACACTGAAAGGCTCCAGGTGGACATCAACCAAATCTTTCAATGGGCTGCAGAAAACAATATGAAGTTCAATGATGAGAAATTTCAATTACTCCAGTATGGTAAACACGAGGAAATTAAATCTTCATCAGAGTACATAACAAATTCCGGCCACAAAATAGAGCAAAACGCCAACGTCAAAGACCTGGGAGTGATCATGTCGGAAGATCTCACCTTCAAGGACCATAACATTGTATCAATCGCATCTGCTAGAAAAATGACAGGATGGATAATGAGAACCTTCAAAACTAGGGATGCCAAGCCCATGATGACACTCTTCAGGTCACTTGTTCTATCTAGGCTGGAATATTGCTGCAGACTAACAGCACCTTTCAAGGCAGATGAAATTGCTGACCTAGAAAACGTACAGAGAACCTTCACGGCGCACAAAACGGAGATAAAACACCTCAATTACTGGGAGCGCTTGAGGTTCCTGAACCTGTATTCCCTGGAATGCAGGCGGGAGAGATACATGATTATATACACCTGGAAAATCCTAGAGGGACTAGTACCGAACTTGCACACGAAAATCACTCACAACGAAAGCAAAAGACTTGGCAGACGATGCAACATTCCCCCAATGAAAAGCAGGGGTGTCACTAGCACGTTAATAGACAATACAATAAGTGTCAGGGGCCCAAGACTGTTAAACTGCCTCCCAGCATACATAAGGGGGATTACCAACAGACCCCTGGCAGTCTTCAAGCAGGCACTGGACAAGCACCTAAAGTCGGTTCCTGACCAGCCGGGCTGTGGCTCGTACGTTGGTTTGCATGCAGCCAGCAGTAACAGCCCGGTTGATCAGCTCTGATCCACCAGTAGGCCTGGTCACAGACCAGGCCGCAGGGGCACTGACCCCCGAAACTCTCTCCAGGTAAACTCCAGGTAAACAAGAGACTAATTTTTATTTATGAGTGAATAAAATCAGTTTGCGAGAGTGTTAAGCTCTATTTACTACAGTGCATCAGTACAAGAACTTTCAATAATTTTTACGGCTGTAAGTAACAAATTGCTTTATTAATTCTTTTGGTTGTAAGTAACAAACCACTTTAGTAATTTTGGGAT
>NC_069476.1:4063980-4184997 GCF_026875155.1 Cherax quadricarinatus | reverse complement strand
GGATTGTTTGGTGAAGGATGTGTTGGTGCAGTAAGTTGAGGAGATAAAGAGATTTTTAATTATAGCTCTAAATTGATTTGGCAGACAGGGCACCCTTTCACTGGTTCAGGAATTGTAATTCCATATTTGGGGCCTTTCATGTGTATTGATGTATTTTGAATAGGGTGTGGCATACATGACGATGTTGAAAAGAGCTTTGTGTCTTGTTTTTGTGCCACAGTGTTCTTGTTGTAGATATTAAAAGGCATCAGGAAGGTTAATGTTGGTAGTTTAATGTTTTGTATAAAAAACAGGCACTGTAATATGAGTATATATTTCATATATTAAGTAACATTTCAAACATTTGAAGAGAAGGAGGGGTGTTATTTGGAACAGGGATGAGTTTATAGTCCATGCAAGCAGCTTAATTGTTAGGTTATAAATGGTTTAAGGTTATTAGTCGTAGATGGAACCCCAAGCAAAAATACCATAATGGTAGATTACAGGATGGAACAGTGTTTAGTAATGCCATCTGGAGAGAGGATGCCTACTGTTTTGGATAACATCGTGGCTATGTGTGGATAGTGATAAAAAAATTTCAGGTTACAGTGAAGGTGTAGCCTGAAAATTTTGGCCCTCCAAAAGTCACCTGTAATGGGGGAACCATTGATCAATATGTTTAAGTTGGATATCTGAAGCTCTGCTTGCCCAAACAGCATGTATAAGTAGGTTTTGTCTATATTGAGGGCGAGTTTTACTTATTTTATTATTTAATTTATTTATTATTTGAACATGATGCAGAGAAGTACAAGGAATGCAATTTTAAAGTGCAGCATGCAAAAGCCCCTTGTATGCAGAGCATAATGGCAGGCCTTAAAATTAACTTAAGATTACTAAAGGCAATGATATATTCAGTGGTAATAATTATTGTAAAACAGATAACAATTAGTACAAATGAATATTACAAAGACAGGTCATATGGTCATTTACAGTGTTGCCGTGTAATCAGTAGAATGGAGTATACTGTTAGGTAATGAAGTAAAAATACAGTGACCCCCGGTTTGCGATGCTATCGTATCCGATAAATCCGGTAACCGTGCATTATATCGCAGAAAATTTGCCTTGCTTCCCGATACAAAACCCCTGTATGGGCGATGTGGTTCGTATGAGACGTGTCCATAGTGTGGCCTGAACTGGCCCATGTGTGCCAGTGTTTACAAGCCAGCCAGTGTGCGGCATCTAAGGATACATTCGGTACATTCCCTATTATCCATATTTCACTGGTTTGGTGCCTGTTTTTGCAAATAAGTCATCCATGGGCCCCAAGAAAGCTCCAGTGCCAACCCTTTCGAGACCAAGGGTGCTCATGACTGTTGAACTGAAGAAAAATAATTGCAAAGTACAAATGGAATGCGTGTGTCGAGCTGGTCAGGTTTGTATAGTAAAACCCCAATCAACCATCTCCTACTATGGTAAGCCAAGAAAACGGCAATCCAGGAAGCTGCTCTCAAAAGGTGCAACTGTGATTACAAACAGCGACCGCAAGTGGTTGAAAATGTTGAGAGACTGTTATTTTGTGGATAAATAAAAACAGATAGCAGGAATACATCTCTCAAGCAATCATTTGTTAAAAGACTCGGCAGTTGCATTGACGATTTGAAAAAAAAATTTGCCTGCAACTAGTGGTAATTGAAAAGTGAATTATTAAGGCCAAGCAAAGGTTGGTTTGAAAGATTTAAGAATCGTAGAGACATCACAGTGTGATTAGCATGGTGAGCTGCCAAGTTCTGTTGTGCGAACAGAAGTCCAAGTGACTCTCAAGCTGTCCAGTGGCATTAAAAGAAGAAGGGAAAGTAACCCCGGAAAAGGACTTGCATACCCGCCGGGCCCCGGCCCGTCAAGTCCAATGGAGGGGGATTCCCTCCTTCTAACAAATGCTAACACCATCCACCACGCTCCTCTCTCCCTCCCCCCTCCATCCCATCAATCATCATCAATCTTCTTTAAAGGTAACGTTGTCATTATTCTTTCGTTATTTATTGCTTATTTATTGTTATTGTTGTGATTGTAATTACTATACTTCTATTGCATTAAAATTAATTATTTTCAGTGGTAAATGTTTTTTTTTTTTCATACTTTTGGGTGTCATTTGCACGGAATTAATTTGATTTCCCAATTATTCTTATGGGAAAATCGATTCGCTTTCCGATATTTTTACTAACGAGAGCTTCAGGAACGTATTTAGTATCGCGAACCGGGAGTCCACTGTAGTAACAAAGTTTGATTGGGTTCCACGGAGGTTGACATTTATGGAGATAATAATGAGATACATATATGAGATACAAATTTTATGAATACAATTATCAGTATTTATTTAGAGACTTGCATTTATAAACAGACAGTATTTCTTTTATATTCACAGTATGAATCCAGATTTTAGGCACTTTATATGTGCATTGAGTTTTTGCATAGCGTGAGATGGACACGATGGAACATCAAAGAGTGATCTGTGTCCTTGTGTTATGGTCATGTGTATCTGTTGAGATTGTAAGGGAGTGATTGAGGGGGAGGGTTTATGTCAGAGTTTAGTGTTCTATGTAGTAGTAATGTGCAGTAATAAGTATGGATGTTTTGTATTGTGAGTAGGTTTAGAGTTTTTGAAGATTTATTTATTTATTTATTTATGTATTGATTCCAATTTGGTTGTGCACACATACAGAGGTACAAAAATACAATAAGAGCAAGTATGCCAAAGCCACTTATACTATGCATAGCATTACGGGCTGCTTAAAATTAACTTAAGAATTACTAAGTACAATGATTATTATTATTATTATAATCAAAAAGAAGCGCTAAGCCACAGGACTATACAGTCGCTGCTACTAAGCAATGATGAAATCAGTGATAAAACATAATGTCAACATATAACTATAAAGCACAAGTGAGTATAACATAAGACAGGTCCAATATGTTGCATTCAGATTTAGGTAGTGCACTTTCTTGTAGGTAGTGTATTTAAAAACCTAAATAGTTGATTGGGTTTTAGGTTTAACATTTATGTGATATAATTAGGAGAAACAATTTAAGAATACAATTTATCATGTTTCAGTTATTCAGTATTTATTTGGTTGTTTTGGGTGAGTAAGTAATCTTTGAGCAGAAGACTTGAATTATAAACAGGTGTGTTTCTTTTATAATTAACAGTACATGAATTCCAATTTTAGGGCCTTTTATGTGCATTGAGTTTTTGCATGAGTGGTGAGATGGACAACGAGGAACAACAAAAGAGTGATCTGTGCCTTTGTTATGGTCATGTGTTCTGTTGAGGTTGCAAGAGAGTTTGAGGGAGGGTTAATATAGAGTTAAGTGTTTCTATGTAGTCATTGGTGCAGTAATAAGATGGATGTTTTGTATGGATGAGTAGGTTTAGTTATTGAAATTGGTGGAGTGTGCTGGCCTGTAGTGGAGAATTTGTTTATCATTCTTACTGCAGCCATTTTTTGTTTGGTAATTAGTGGTCGAGATGGTTAATGGTTGTTGAGGTGAGCCCCATGCACAAATTCCATAGGTGAGATAGGGGTAAAAAAGAGAGTGGATAAAGGGCCAGGAGGGCTGACTGTGGAACATAGTACCGAATCTTCGATAGTATGCCTACAGTCCTTGGAAATTTTCCTTAGAAATTTGATGTATATGTGTATGAAATTTGAGTCTATTATCAAGGTGATTCCTAAGAATTTTTCCCTCTGTTAGTTTTGTGATAGGTGCTCCATTTATCAATATGTTAAGAGGGACATCTAGCTCTGTTACCAAACTGCACTGAATAGTTTTGTCAATGATTAGTGTAAGTTTGTTATGTCCTCATCCAGGTAGATATTTTCTGTTAATTCGGTAATTACAGAATTGGCTATCGTGATGGCTCGGGTGAGAGAAGAACGTATGTAGTGTCCATCTGCAAATTAGAGTGGGTTTGAGTAATTCGAAGCATATGGGAAGGTCATTTATGTAAGTAGAAAGAGAAGAGGGCCAAGGACACTCTCCCTGGTGGGACACCAACGAATTGGTTGTGCAGAAGAGTTTTGCCCCATTTGCGTACACATATTGGCTTCTGTAGCTGAGGTAAGACTTGAGGGTAGTTTAGGGAGTGCCCTCTTATACCATAGTGTGACAATTTTACGTGGGAGCCAAGTCATGGTCAACTGTATCAAAAGCTTTACGTAATCAATGTAGATCCCCAGTGGGACTTCTTTTTCTCTTATTGCAGTAGGTATCAATGTTCTTCTAGGCATGTGTATAATAGCAATCATTAGTATTTTTATTAGGCCTGAATCCAAATTGGCAGGGTTGAGTAGTTTTGGGCGATAAGGTAGGCGTAGATTCTTTTATGAATTAATTAATTCGAAGTTTTTGAGAGAGGGTGAAGTTGGATATTGCCTATAGTTATCAACTCTGTTTGTCTCCTCCTTTGTGGATCGGGGTGACCCTTGCATTTTGAAGTACTGTAGGGAAGGTGGAGGATTCAATGGATATATGTTAAAGAGTGTGCAATGGATTGTGGATAGCACTTGTGACACTTTTTGTATATCAGGGTGGTAAGAATTTAAATCTCCACCTTTTTTTTAGTGGCGTTGATAATAAATGGGAGACTTCGTATGGGTAAGTCGGAGCTAGGAACAGTGATTCGGTAGTGCCGGTGAAGGTAGACATTTGGTGGGGTATCTGATCTTGGATTTTATTGGCAAGGATATGTCCTATATGGAGAAGAAATCATTGAGTCAGTATGCTTTTTCTGTTGGTGGGAGTTGGGGACCATCTGTTTATTGCTAATTTTATATGCGCTATTTCGTGATTCTTTTTTGTCCCCATCCCAAACAGATAGGGGTTTTCGCAGGTCTATTTTTATTATATCACCTCGTAAGATGTGATAATCTGGTTCTCCTAATCCAATTTTTTGCCCCTTTTATAAACCGGCTGGTTCTAGGATTGACGAGTAACGATTTTGTTTGGACTCTGTTTATGTGACCCATTCTGTACTGTATTTTCATATGGTGTATTTTTGTATTTATGATTTGGAGAATGCTGGGTGTAAGCCAGGGACGTTCAGATCCACTTTGCTTGTCATCTGTTTAGTTTTTTTAGGGCAGTGCTTGTTATAGGAGGTAAAGGGTTTTTTTTAAAAATTATTAATACATTTCGTCCATAATCCTGTATAGGTATTCCAGCTCAGTGTGGCCAATCAATGATAAGCTATTGCTGTTGGAATATTAATGGCTGCCTCATTGAGAAGTCTGAAGGTGACTTTAGTATGTCTTGGGTAGTTTTACCAAGAGTTGAGTTATAGGAAAGTAGGGTATGGTCTGTGGTATTATCTGTAATTAATGCCCTGATTTTAAAGGGGATATGGTGTTGGTCCAGACTGGTCAAGTAGGGAAACCACAAGTACTCTGTAACACTTGTAGGTTTATGTTACTGTTGGAAGTAACATACCAGTTACTCATTGTTTTTGTGAATTCAGTAACGTGTGGGTCCTGGTCTTGCCAGGAGATATAATTGAAGTCCCTGAGAGTAGTAATGATCTTTGTTCATGCTGAATCAGTTATCATACCTTCCTAGATTTTGAGACTAATGGGGTTAAAAAAATGTTTGACAGTGGAAAACTCTGTAGAATGTTTATCATGTGAGAGTTTTGTAGGTACTTGATTTAATTTACCTTATTATATATTCCCCATGTTCATAGAGGCCCTTTGTGTCAAGTATTAGTGATACATTCTAGTTGGTCTAGTAGTATAAGGCTGTGCCACCCCCGATTGTTGATCTGGCCACATTGTGTATGGCTGTGTAACCAGGAATGGCAATAGACATCTGTACTAAATCAGGCATAGCCAGGTTTCATTAAGTGTATATGATGACAAATTGGGCAAGTAAGGAAATTTAAGTAATGCTATGAGGTCACGTATTGCTTGCTTAAAGATCTGATAGTGTAGTTAAAATAGTTAATAGTTGTTTGTTGCACTGAGAAGTGCCCTTTGATTGTTCTGCACTGTAGTAATTACTGTTACTGTTTGATTCATTAAGTCAATAAATAAGAGGTTGGGTATCAGGATCAATGCATGTAATCCTAAGAGATTGTAGTGAATCTATTAGTTGAATTAAGTATAAAACACAAGTAAATAGTCTTAAGCTAAACAATAGCACCTGGATTATTTACCAAATGTAAAATAATGAGCTAAGGGACTAATCCAAAAATAAAGTGAAGATCAAATATTGGAGCTTGGGAATATGATAGTAGGTAGTACTATAAAGGTAATTTTTTAAAGTTAGAATTATAGTATAAAATATAATAAAAAAGGGACTAATATAGTTGGGTGACCAATTAAAGTGGTAATCAAAAAAATGGCTTTGGAATATAAAATGCAAAATTAGTGAACTTATTCTACTCAGCACAATCCAAAGAATAGCACCCTTGATATTTTAAACAATTGTGAATATAAAAACTAGGATAGTTTATATAAAGCTAAAATAAAGGTGAAAACATATAAGGAGGGACTAAAATAAGTAATGTAGCAAGTTTAAATGGCAGATGGTAGGAATTATAATATAAACTTATCATATAAAAATACAATTTGAAATGGTACTTGCAATTGCACTAGAGTCAGGTATAGGTTTGTTGACAAGATCAAGATTATACCTAGATTTAAATTACAAAAAAAAATTCACATTAAAGTACCAAAAGAATAATAGTAAAAAAATAACATGGTAATGTTCTAGATTATAATATGAATAGTAAGAGGGTAGACAGTACCAGGTACAAGGATAATATAAAGGTTTGGGGTATGAAATATAAAAACTTGACAATTTGGCTAACCAAATGTTAATGAGAAGTATAAAATAAAATGTTTAATGTTACAAATTAAATTGACTGGATTAAATATGGGTTTAATAAAATATTAAGTAAGTAATAAATATTATACAAAAAGTGAAAAAGTATGTTAATTTCATACAATATTGCACTGTGTATTTATACATGAGGTTATCTGCGTACAAGGTAATTAAGAGTAATCTAGGAAAAAAAATAGTAAAAGTGTTAATTAAAACAGGTAAGGTAATTAGACAAGTAATTGGTTAATAATGTCAAAATTGTTAAGAGTAAATTGAAATTTTAGTAAAAATGATATTTAATTAATTTTAGTAATAATATCAAATAGAATATTATTTAAAAAAAAATAAGGTATAATATGGACAGAGAAAGTATCAATTCAGCTATGGTGAGTGTGCTGTCTTGTAGTGGGAAATTGTTAACATTCTGACGCAAGCTTTTTGTTGGTATTAGTGGTCTGATATGGTTTTATTGTTGTAGAGGCCCATGCACAAATTCCATACGTGAGATAGAGGTAAATAATGCGTGATATAGGGCCAGGAGGGCTGACTGTGGAACATAAAACCGTATCTCGATAGTATGCTACGGTCATGGAAAATTTTTTGGTAAATTGTTGTAATATGTGATGAAATTTGATGTCTATATCAAGGTGATTCCTAAGAATTTTCCCTCTGTGAGTTTTGTGATTGGTGATACATTTATCATTTATGTTAAGAACACACTGTAGCTCTGTTACACACTGAATGTAGTAGGTTTTTGTCAATGATTTTAAGTAAGTTTGTTGGTCCCAATCCAGGTTGATATTTTCTGTAAATCAGTATTTACATTGTACTGTTCGAACAACATGCAGTTACTCATTGTTTAGTGAATTCAGTAACGGTGGGTCCTGGTCTTGCAGTAGATTTTATATTGAAGTCACCTGAGAGTAGTAATGATCCTTTGTTCATAATGCGTGCATCAGTTTATCATACTTCCTAGGTTTTGAGACTAATTGGCTACTTTGACTGTGAACACTGTAGATGTTAATCAGTTTGAGAGGTTTTGTAGGTATTTGGAATTTGAAATTTAGCTATTATATATTCCCCATGTTCATCCCATGTGCAAGTATAGTGAAACATTCTAGTTGGTCAGAGTAGTATATAGCTGTGAGCCACCCCCGTTGTTGATACCTGTCCTACAGTTGTGTATGGCTGTGGTAACCAAGAATGGCATAACATTCTAGTAGTATCCCGGCTTTAGCCTGGTTTTAGTTAGTGAATGATGGAAATTTGCATGCAAGGAATTTAGTAATGCTATGAGACATTGTATTGCTTGCTAAAGATCTGATTATTGTAAGTTAAAGACAGTTTATAATGTTTTTGTTGGCTCTGAGAAGTGCTTTGATTTGTTCTGCTGTGTATAATTACAGTAACTTTTGATTACATTTAAGTTATCAATAAGAGGTTGTGCAGATCAAATGCTTGTAATCATAAGATTTGTAGTGAACTATAGTTTTAGAATTTAAGTATAAAACAAAGTAAAATATTCTAAAGCTAAAAAATAGCACCTGAATTATTAACAAATGTAAAAATAATGAGCAAAGGTATTTTTTTAAAAGCTAAAATAAAAGAGACAATATAAAAGGACTAGTAAAATAATTTGTGGTGAACAAATAAGTGATGATCAAATAATGGAGCTTGGGAAATATATAGTAGTAGTACTTCAAAGGTAATTCTTTAAAGTTAGAATTATAATATAAAATTAATAATATAACAGGGACTAATATAAGTATGGTGAACATAAAGTGGGTAGTCAAAAAATGAGCCCTTTGGAATAATAATGGCAAAATAGGTGAACTTATTACACTTTAGCACCTGAGAAATAGCACCTTGAATATTTAACAATTTGAATATATGAACTAAGGTAATATATAAAGCTAAAATAAAGGAAAAATATATAAGGGACTAAATTAAGAAATGGTAAACAAAGTTAAAATGGACAGATAGTCACAATGAAATAATATTGTTTAGGAGTAAGATCTGATTTGTAAAAATTAACTAAGTTGGGCAGTTTTATTGCACAAAAAAAGTAAAAAATGAGGTAGTTTGGTACTAGCTAGCAAAGATTGTTTTGGTACTTCCAAAAGTAGTTGGAATAAATCCACTAAATTGCCACACTCTATAAATAGTGGCTAAGAAAACAAGTATGGTAAACAAAATTAAATGGACCCAGGGTTAAGAACAATGAATAATATTAATTTGGAGTAGAGGGAGATTTTACTTGTAACTTAAAATTATGAGCAATTAATAGCAGTAAGAAAGAATATAAAGTATTGGAGGTAGTTAGCATTAGCAAGTGTGAAAAAATTAATAAAAATAATAATGCACAATATAAAAGTAACATACACTGGTATGCACACACGTATATAATGTATTAAGGCACTTATCAAATCTGTTACAGAAATGTTCCGCTTTTTCTAAGGAAGGTAGAGAAATCATGTTTGTTTGAGATAGTATATTGTTGAGTCCTGGTGTATGTTTTCTTACTAGTATTTTCCCATCTCGCAATGAAACACTGATGTAATTTGTTTTCCCTTTCTGTTTAAAGTTTTCTCAGCCTGAACAAAGTTATGACGTTTTCTTGTTAGAAACACTCATTTTATGAACACTCCATTTTTTTCATTGTAATTGCAGAATTAATAGGTCCTTTCTTTTATCGTAGAATGAAGGTCGGATCATATACTGTGTTACAATCCTGGTTTCCTACAAACGTGTTTTCTTTGATTTCATTGTGTTCCGATGACTTGTAACGCGGATCCTGATTATCCTGACAGCAGTTCCATTGCACTGAAGCTTGGGTAATTGTCACTTGGAATGTGTGGAACTGTTTATTATAACTGCATCAGACAACTTATCTTGTTCAGTTTTGTCGACTTGGAATAAGGTATTCATTTAGTCCAAGTTTGCATGTTCTGATTCCAGTCCTTGATTGCTTCTTCCACTCTTCATAAATTATTGTATTTATTTTGTTTCAGTGTGACTGGCTATAGACTGCTTTCAGAGTATTATTCTGTGTCAACACTTCCCGAGGTATCCTTCACTTCAAGTTTTGGATCTTGATCTCGAGGTTGTTTTATCTTGGATTCCTCTCGCTCGAGTGTGCTTGATACTTTTGATTTCGGTTTCTAGACAACGATGTAGTCCTTGATACTGTCAGGAATATCATTTCCTGAGTAATCATGGGTGAATCCGTTAAAGGGAGTGGAGTTATGGACGGGGGGTCAGCCAACAACAACACAAACAACCGCTCTCGTGACATACATAATGAACTTATGTTATTCATTCTAGAGTATATTCCTTGTTTCCATATTATTAAAATTGTTTATTATGTCATATTAGTTGAAAATTGTGATAGATAAATAAGCCCGTAGAGGTTGATATTAGTGTCATAACTTCCAACAATAGACTCCGCCTCTCCTCCCTCAAAGGCCCAAAAATCTGGAACACCTTACGCTGAAAACTCTAGAACTGCAAGACACAATCATCACCTTCCAAACTACTACCGTTGATAACATCTATCTCCCTGTACACCCCATCAACAACTACATAAAAACCACCTGGTGGTCACACTTACACTCACTCACACGTCACCCCATTGACTATAAGCACAGAATTACTACTTAATTATTTTATTTATTTATTATTAATTTCCAATTTTGCACACATACAGAGGTACAAAAAAAATACAGATTAAGAGCAGTATGCCTAAGCCACTTATACTATGTAATCAATAGCAGTACGGGGCTGGCTTAAAATTAACTTAAGAATAACTAAGCAATGATATATTATTATTATAATCAAAAGAAGCGCTAAGCCACAAGGACTATATCAGCGCTGCTACTAAGTCAATGATGAAATCAGTGATAAAAAATTGAATGTAAACAAAAACTATAAAGCCAACAAGTGAGTATTACAAAGACAGACTATGGTTGCATTCATTAGGTAGTGATTCTGTAGCTAGTGTATTTAAAAAATAATAAAGTTAGATTGGGTTTTAGGTTTAACATTTATGTGATATAATTGTGAGAAAACATACGATATACAATTTTATAATGTTAGTTATTCAGTATTTATTTTGTTTTGGGTGTGTAAGTAATCTTTGAGAAGAGACCTTGAATTTATAAACAGGTTTGTGTTTCTTTTATATTTTTACAGTATGACATCCAGATTTTAGGCCCTTTTATGTGCATTGAGTTTTTTGCATAGTGTGAGATGGACACAGGAACATCAAAGAGTGATCTGTGCCTTGTGTTATGGTCATGTGATTCTGTTGAGGTTGGCAAAGAGATGTTGAGGGGAGGTTAATATCAAGTTAAGTGTTCACAGTATGAATAGGTGCAGTAATAAGTATGGATGTTTGTATGGTGAGTAGGTTTATGTATTAAATATTGTGGAGTTGCTGCCTGTAGTGAAATTTGTTATCATTTCTAACTGCAGCCTTTTGTTGGGTAATTAGTGTCTGAGATGGGTTAATTGTTGTTGAGCCCCATGCCAAATTCCATAGGTTAGATAGGGTAAATAAGAGAGAGTGTATAGGGGCCAGGAGGGCTGACTGTGGACAATAGTTCCAGTATCTTCGATAGTAAATGGCCCTACATCTTGGAAATTTTCTTAGAAATTTGATGTATATGTGTATGACATTGAGTCTATTATCAGGAGGATTCCTAAAGAATTTTCCCTCTGTTAGTATTTGTGATAGGTGATCCATTTAAAATAATGATTCCTAACTAGCACAAGTTTGCCTGTGATACTCCAATATAGAAATTATGTCTTGTACCGAAACAAAAGCATTCACAATGCAAAACTCACAAACTAGAAATTATTCACTTAGATTTAGTCAACTTACTCCATATGTGGAAATTTGTAATAATTTTAGAGATAAGAATAATCTAAGTTTTGCCCGAAATGCCTAGCCTTGCTAGGTGTTCTAGTGGCCCCCCTCTGCAATTAGTATTTTATTACATGTAAACCACACAATAACCAAAATCTGTAAACCCCGCATTGTAATCCTTATAGAGAAAAACTTTGATATGATTTGATCTGCCATACACCAACAAGAGTTACAATAATGGTAAGTGGATTGTAAATGATACCTTGATACCTGAAGAATTTCGAGAGTATATCTACTCACCTGAACCCGGTTCCATGGGCCAGGCTCGGTCTGGTCTCACCCTGTCAACCAGGTCTGTTGCGCTGGAGGCCCGCTGCCCCACACATCACACCTGGTTGATGTGGCACCTGGTGAAGATAACTTGTCCTAGTTTCCTCTTGAAGGCTTCACACTTGTTCCAGCAGTGTTATTCTGATATCTCTGTAAGATGTTGAAAAGTCTGGGACCCTTGATGTTGATCAGTGTTCCCTTATTGACCCCACTGCACCCCTGCTCCACACTGGGTTTTATTTTACACTTCCTACCCAAATCTCTCACTCCAGTATTTGTTATGGCAGTGTGCAATTTGGGACCAAGCCCTCAGTATCTCCAGATTACATGTACCATCTGACTAACGACCTAGTTCGTTTTCCGACAAAACACGGTCCGTAAGTCGAAATGTACATAAGTCCGAACCTGCTACTGAATATTATCATCATATTTTGTAATGACTTTTATTTTATTGTTTTAATTTGGTAAATCTTTTTTCACACTACTTTTATGCTGTAGTACTGTATTTTATCCTGTAAGGTTTAGGATAAACACTGTTACAACACAAACACTTGTTTAATTTCCAGAAATTTGGCATAGAAAACACGTCGTATGTTGAGCTGGTCGTAAGTCGGATGGTAGTGTATTATCATGTACCTCTCTCCCTCTGCTTCCAATGAAGTAGACAAAGTTCAAGACTTTGCAGGTGTATCCCAGTAGTTTTAGGTGCTTTACTAGCTCAATGTGAGCCATAAACGATCTCTGTTATTGTTCCAGCTTCCGATATTTCTCCTGCCCTAAACGGGGGCTTTCAGCACTGAGCAATATCTAAGTGAGGGAGCACTAGCGTTTTGAAGAGTGTCACCATCGGCATTGTTTCCCCTTTTTTGAAGTTCTCAGTACCCACCCAGTCATCTTCCTGGCTGTCGTGATCTTTGTCGTTGTTATGGTCTTTAAAAGAAAGGTCCACTGCATAATATATTCCTAGGTCTTTTTACGTGTTCCCTTACGTTCTATTTGGTGACCCCTCTTGAGTTTTGTATATAGTGCTCCTTTTGAGTCTTCATTCTTTCCATACTAGCAGCTGGAATCTTATCACCATTGAAACGTCCATGTTGTTTTCCACTTGCCCTTGAAAACCCTGTTAATGTCTACCTGTAACTTTTTTCAGTGTCCTCCCTACCGGTACTTACGTTCATGGCTTATTTTAAGTGTCTCTGCAAATGATGATTCAAAAGTGTGCCGGGTTTTTTGTCTATGTCTGCTATGAGATGAGGAACAGCAGAGGTGCCAGGACAGTGCCTTGGGGCACGGGCTTTTGACTCGCTGATGCCTGGATCTTGCCTGTTCACTACTACTTTTTGTGTTCTGTGTTAGGAAAACCGAAAATCCATCTGCCTACCTTCCTCGTAGATGCCAATGGCATTACGGGGAAGGAGTTCAGCAGATGTTCATTTATACAATTAGTAGTACTTTACATTTAATTTGGCATTCTTTTCTGCATGTAAACTATATTTAAGCTAGGAAGTGGCTAGGGAAGTGACCTCTGAAGTGACCTAGAGTCCTTAAGAGGGGGATTCCCCCTCCAAACAATAACCTCTCTTCCCCTCTCGTCCTCCTCCCTGACATCCCATTCATCAACACAACCTTCAATAAAGATAACTGTCATGTTGAATGTTCATTCTTTTTGTTAGCTTTATATCTATCTTTAAGGTAAAAAATATATTTTTTCTGATACTTCTGGATGTCTGGAACGAATTAATTGAATTTTACATAGTTCTTATGTGGAAACTAGGATTCGGCAAATCGTCATTTCAATAATAGTCACATTCTCAGGAATGAATTAATTACAAACAAAGAAAAACGAGGGTTTACTTGTATAACATCCGAAACACTGGCTCGTAAGACTGTACGTATATATATGACCAAACAGTCACAGGTTAATTTAGGGAAGTGAAGCTCTATCGTTATAAAAAATAATAATATGATAAATATTATTAGTAGTATTATTATATATTCTTTAATACTTATTATTGTTATTATTAATTTAAGGGAACTGAAGCTCTCTCGTTATTATAATAATACAGTAGATCGCCATTGAAGAATTGCGGCAAAATTTTATTAACATGTCATATAACATGGCTCAATTTGTGGGAATGAAAAAAAAAAGTTCACTTTTGCTCTAGCAGGCCGCCTTGTGTGTATCAGCCGGGGAGACATCCTCTCCCGCCAATCACTACCCCTCCCTGACACCGACCGCGGGCACCAGAGTGCCCAGCGTTCGTAATTCATACGTGTCCAGTCCAGTCTTTCTCTGAATTGATATGATATTTTAATTTCTATATATCTTGTAACTGCCAAGGCAATCATGACAACCAGTAGCCATACCAGTGTTGCTGAAAATGGCATGAAGAGGTATAGCACCTAAGTCTTAGAATTAACAAAGAAACAAGATATTAGACAAAGATTAACCTGTAGCCATAACGAAGTGTTACTTTGTACACAGAAAAAGATGTTAACATGAGTTTGTGTGACTGACTTACTGAAGACTGACTGACAGAACTGACTATTACTGAGTGAACTTGACTGACTTACTGAGTGACTTACTGACTTACTGAGTGACTTGCTGTAATATTATATATTTTTTTTATTATATTATTATTATTATTATTATTATTTAGGGAACAGAGCTATCTATCATTATACTATTAATATTTTTATTATATTACTATTATTATTATATATTAATTTATTAATTTAGGGAACTGGAGTACAGATCAACTCCCTAGATCAAGAGTCCCTCACCAGCCTCAAGAACTTGATGCTGGTGAGGGGCTCTTGATCGAATTGATCCTGTAACTCTAGTTATTAATTAATAATAATAATAATAACACTTCTCCATGGGGAAGTGGGAACAGAATTCTCCTCTGTAAGCCCATGCCCGTGTCCGTAAGAGGCGACTAAATGGCCGGAGCCAGGGGCTAGTAACCCTTCTCCTGTATATATTACTAAATTTAAAAAGGAGAAACTTCAGTTTTTTTTTTTCTTGGGCCACCCCACCTTCAGTGGGATACGGCTGTACTTGAAAAGAAAGAAGAAGAATAATATACCTAATAATAATAATAATTATTATTATTTTATTATAAATAACGAAAGCCGCAACTCAGTGCTACTGTTTAACCTGCTGTGGGAGCAGTTCTCTCCTGCTTTGCTTTCATTTTTAACAGTCCATTGGGGCCAAATTTCATTTTTCCTAAGATTGGTTCTAAGAAAGTAAGTGTAAAAGACAGTGGCTGTAGAAGAAAAAGAGAAACGATTTTCCATGAATATAGCATGCAATCATAGATAAACAAGCGAGGTGTCCAGTCCAGGTTTTGGGCGAGGGGAATGAGGGGGGGAGCGGGCTTATAAAACTCAAATGTTGGTCGTAACTCAGCAAAAAATCGACCCAGGGAACGGATCCATAATCCATTACCTTGATATACCTTTGAAGAATTTCGAGAGTATATCTACTCTCTTTAGCCCTGCCCTGGGCCAGCTCGTCTGGTGCTCACCTGTCAACAAGGCAAATTGGCTGCTGAGCCTGCTGCCCCACAATCCCATCACAGCCTTGTGATCTGCACCCTGTGAAGATACTTGTCCTAGTTTCCTTCTTGAAGGCTTCAACACTTTTCCGCAGTGGTTCTGATAACCTTCTTGTAATAGATTTGAAAAGTCTTGGGACCCCTGGATGTTGATTACAGGTTCCTATTGACCCCACTGCACCCTTGTGCTCCTCACTGGGTTTATTTTACACTTCCTCCCATATCTCTTCTCTCACTCCCGTATGTGTTATGGCAGTGTGCAGATTTGGGACCAAGCCCTCGAGTACCTTCAGGTATAATATTATCATTACCTCTCTCTCTCTCTCCCGCTCTCAAAAAACTCGTACATCGGACACTCTAAGTCAAGTTCCAACTCTATTAATACCTTTTTAACAGTATTACATAAATTTAAACAAAGCCTAGGAAATTGGAAAATAACAGGCATGATCCAAGGAAGTGGAGGGTATTAACTTCACAGCATCAAGGCCAGGTCAGCTCCAGAATTACAATATGGTGTGCACATATAAAAAATCCTGCCCACACCTTTTGTTTGGTTTAAATTGAAACTTTGTGATTTTATTACAACAAAAGAGAGGTAGGGCAAAATAGTATAATTTTAAGTATGTATAAATAACTTTAAACTGATTCACTGATCCTAAGTTAAATTGGGATTTTCTTAAGTAGTTTCCCAACTGGCCTCTAATTATTTCAGGTTATGGAACAATTAAAAAGGGATGGTGAAGAAACAGAATGTAAGCTGGATGAGTTGGGATTGTTTGGTGAAGGATGTGTTGGTGCAGTAAGTTGAGGAGATAAAGAGATTTTTAATTATAGCTCTAAATTGATTTGGCAGACAGGGCACCCTTTCACTGGTTCAGGAATTGTAATTCCATATTTGGGGCCTTTCATGTGTATTGATGTATTTTGAATAGGGTGTGGCATACATGACGATGTTGAAAAGAGCTTTGTGTCTTGTTTTTGTGCCACAGTGTTCTTGTTGTAGATATTAAAAGGCATCAGGAAGGTTAATGTTGGTAGTTTAATGTTTTGTATAAAAAACAGGCACTGTAATATGAGTATATATTTCATATATTAAGTAACATTTCAAACATTTGAAGAGAAGGAGGGGTGTTATTTGGAACAGGGATGAGTTTATAGTCCATGCAAGCAGCTTAATTGTTAGGTTATAAATGGTTTAAGGTTATTAGTCGTAGATGGAACCCCAAGCAAAAATACCATAATGGTAGATTACAGGATGGAACAGTGTTTAGTAATGCCATCTGGAGAGAGGATGCCTACTGTTTTGGATAACATCGTGGCTATGTGTGGATAGTGATAAAAAAATTTCAGGTTACAGTGAAGGTGTAGCCTGAAAATTTTGGCCCTCCAAAAGTCACCTGTAATGGGGGAACCATTGATCAATATGTTTAAGTTGGATATCTGAAGCTCTGCTTGCCCAAACAGCATGTATAAGTAGGTTTTGTCTATATTGAGGGCGAGTTTTACTTATTTTATTATTTAATTTATTTATTATTTGAACATGATGCAGAGAAGTACAAGGAATGCAATTTTAAAGTGCAGCATGCAAAAGCCCCTTGTATGCAGAGCATAATGGCAGGCCTTAAAATTAACTTAAGATTACTAAAGGCAATGATATATTCAGTGGTAATAATTATTGTAAAACAGATAACAATTAGTACAAATGAATATTACAAAGACAGGTCATATGGTCATTTACAGTGTTGCCGTGTAATCAGTAGAATGGAGTATACTGTTAGGTAATGAAGTAAAAATACAGTGACCCCCGGTTTGCGATGCTATCGTATCCGATAAATCCGGTAACCGTGCATTATATCGCAGAAAATTTGCCTTGCTTCCCGATACAAAACCCCTGTATGGGCGATGTGGTTCGTATGAGACGTGTCCATAGTGTGGCCTGAACTGGCCCATGTGTGCCAGTGTTTACAAGCCAGCCAGTGTGCGGCATCTAAGGATACATTCGGTACATTCCCTATTATCCATATTTCACTGGTTTGGTGCCTGTTTTTGCAAATAAGTCATCCATGGGCCCCAAGAAAGCTCCAGTGCCAACCCTTTCGAGACCAAGGGTGCTCATGACTGTTGAACTGAAGAAAAATAATTGCAAAGTACAAATGGAATGCGTGTGTCGAGCTGGTCAGGTTTGTATAGTAAAACCCCAATCAACCATCTCCTACTATGGTAAGCCAAGAAAACGGCAATCCAGGAAGCTGCTCTCAAAAGGTGCAACTGTGATTACAAACAGCGACCGCAAGTGGTTGAAAATGTTGAGAGACTGTTATTTTGTGGATAAATAAAAACAGATAGCAGGAATACATCTCTCAAGCAATCATTTGTTAAAAGACTCGGCAGTTGCATTGACGATTTGAAAAAAAAATTTGCCTGCAACTAGTGGTAATTGAAAAGTGAATTATTAAGGCCAAGCAAAGGTTGGTTTGAAAGATTTAAGAATCGTAGAGACATCACAGTGTGATTAGCATGGTGAGCTGCCAAGTTCTGTTGTGCGAACAGAAGTCCAAGTGACTCTCAAGCTGTCCAGTGGCATTAAAAGAAGAAGGGAAAGTAACCCCGGAAAAGGACTTGCATACCCGCCGGGCCCCGGCCCGTCAAGTCCAATGGAGGGGGATTCCCTCCTTCTAACAAATGCTAACACCATCCACCACGCTCCTCTCTCCCTCCCCCCTCCATCCCATCAATCATCATCAATCTTCTTTAAAGGTAACGTTGTCATTATTCTTTCGTTATTTATTGCTTATTTATTGTTATTGTTGTGATTGTAATTACTATACTTCTATTGCATTAAAATTAATTATTTTCAGTGGTAAATGTTTTTTTTTTTTCATACTTTTGGGTGTCATTTGCACGGAATTAATTTGATTTCCCAATTATTCTTATGGGAAAATCGATTCGCTTTCCGATATTTTTACTAACGAGAGCTTCAGGAACGTATTTAGTATCGCGAACCGGGAGTCCACTGTAGTAACAAAGTTTGATTGGGTTCCACGGAGGTTGACATTTATGGAGATAATAATGAGATACATATATGAGATACAAATTTTATGAATACAATTATCAGTATTTATTTAGAGACTTGCATTTATAAACAGACAGTATTTCTTTTATATTCACAGTATGAATCCAGATTTTAGGCACTTTATATGTGCATTGAGTTTTTGCATAGCGTGAGATGGACACGATGGAACATCAAAGAGTGATCTGTGTCCTTGTGTTATGGTCATGTGTATCTGTTGAGATTGTAAGGGAGTGATTGAGGGGGAGGGTTTATGTCAGAGTTTAGTGTTCTATGTAGTAGTAATGTGCAGTAATAAGTATGGATGTTTTGTATTGTGAGTAGGTTTAGAGTTTTTGAAGATTTATTTATTTATTTATTTATGTATTGATTCCAATTTGGTTGTGCACACATACAGAGGTACAAAAATACAATAAGAGCAAGTATGCCAAAGCCACTTATACTATGCATAGCATTACGGGCTGCTTAAAATTAACTTAAGAATTACTAAGTACAATGATTATTATTATTATTATAATCAAAAAGAAGCGCTAAGCCACAGGACTATACAGTCGCTGCTACTAAGCAATGATGAAATCAGTGATAAAACATAATGTCAACATATAACTATAAAGCACAAGTGAGTATAACATAAGACAGGTCCAATATGTTGCATTCAGATTTAGGTAGTGCACTTTCTTGTAGGTAGTGTATTTAAAAACCTAAATAGTTGATTGGGTTTTAGGTTTAACATTTATGTGATATAATTAGGAGAAACAATTTAAGAATACAATTTATCATGTTTCAGTTATTCAGTATTTATTTGGTTGTTTTGGGTGAGTAAGTAATCTTTGAGCAGAAGACTTGAATTATAAACAGGTGTGTTTCTTTTATAATTAACAGTACATGAATTCCAATTTTAGGGCCTTTTATGTGCATTGAGTTTTTGCATGAGTGGTGAGATGGACAACGAGGAACAACAAAAGAGTGATCTGTGCCTTTGTTATGGTCATGTGTTCTGTTGAGGTTGCAAGAGAGTTTGAGGGAGGGTTAATATAGAGTTAAGTGTTTCTATGTAGTCATTGGTGCAGTAATAAGATGGATGTTTTGTATGGATGAGTAGGTTTAGTTATTGAAATTGGTGGAGTGTGCTGGCCTGTAGTGGAGAATTTGTTTATCATTCTTACTGCAGCCATTTTTTGTTTGGTAATTAGTGGTCGAGATGGTTAATGGTTGTTGAGGTGAGCCCCATGCACAAATTCCATAGGTGAGATAGGGGTAAAAAAGAGAGTGGATAAAGGGCCAGGAGGGCTGACTGTGGAACATAGTACCGAATCTTCGATAGTATGCCTACAGTCCTTGGAAATTTTCCTTAGAAATTTGATGTATATGTGTATGAAATTTGAGTCTATTATCAAGGTGATTCCTAAGAATTTTTCCCTCTGTTAGTTTTGTGATAGGTGCTCCATTTATCAATATGTTAAGAGGGACATCTAGCTCTGTTACCAAACTGCACTGAATAGTTTTGTCAATGATTAGTGTAAGTTTGTTATGTCCTCATCCAGGTAGATATTTTCTGTTAATTCGGTAATTACAGAATTGGCTATCGTGATGGCTCGGGTGAGAGAAGAACGTATGTAGTGTCCATCTGCAAATTAGAGTGGGTTTGAGTAATTCGAAGCATATGGGAAGGTCATTTATGTAAGTAGAAAGAGAAGAGGGCCAAGGACACTCTCCCTGGTGGGACACCAACGAATTGGTTGTGCAGAAGAGTTTTGCCCCATTTGCGTACACATATTGGCTTCTGTAGCTGAGGTAAGACTTGAGGGTAGTTTAGGGAGTGCCCTCTTATACCATAGTGTGACAATTTTACGTGGGAGCCAAGTCATGGTCAACTGTATCAAAAGCTTTACGTAATCAATGTAGATCCCCAGTGGGACTTCTTTTTCTCTTATTGCAGTAGGTATCAATGTTCTTCTAGGCATGTGTATAATAGCAATCATTAGTATTTTTATTAGGCCTGAATCCAAATTGGCAGGGTTGAGTAGTTTTGGGCGATAAGGTAGGCGTAGATTCTTTTATGAATTAATTAATTCGAAGTTTTTGAGAGAGGGTGAAGTTGGATATTGCCTATAGTTATCAACTCTGTTTGTCTCCTCCTTTGTGGATCGGGGTGACCCTTGCATTTTGAAGTACTGTAGGGAAGGTGGAGGATTCAATGGATATATGTTAAAGAGTGTGCAATGGATTGTGGATAGCACTTGTGACACTTTTTGTATATCAGGGTGGTAAGAATTTAAATCTCCACCTTTTTTTTAGTGGCGTTGATAATAAATGGGAGACTTCGTATGGGTAAGTCGGAGCTAGGAACAGTGATTCGGTAGTGCCGGTGAAGGTAGACATTTGGTGGGGTATCTGATCTTGGATTTTATTGGCAAGGATATGTCCTATATGGAGAAGAAATCATTGAGTCAGTATGCTTTTTCTGTTGGTGGGAGTTGGGGACCATCTGTTTATTGCTAATTTTATATGCGCTATTTCGTGATTCTTTTTTGTCCCCATCCCAAACAGATAGGGGTTTTCGCAGGTCTATTTTTATTATATCACCTCGTAAGATGTGATAATCTGGTTCTCCTAATCCAATTTTTTGCCCCTTTTATAAACCGGCTGGTTCTAGGATTGACGAGTAACGATTTTGTTTGGACTCTGTTTATGTGACCCATTCTGTACTGTATTTTCATATGGTGTATTTTTGTATTTATGATTTGGAGAATGCTGGGTGTAAGCCAGGGACGTTCAGATCCACTTTGCTTGTCATCTGTTTAGTTTTTTTAGGGCAGTGCTTGTTATAGGAGGTAAAGGGTTTTTTTTAAAAATTATTAATACATTTCGTCCATAATCCTGTATAGGTATTCCAGCTCAGTGTGGCCAATCAATGATAAGCTATTGCTGTTGGAATATTAATGGCTGCCTCATTGAGAAGTCTGAAGGTGACTTTAGTATGTCTTGGGTAGTTTTACCAAGAGTTGAGTTATAGGAAAGTAGGGTATGGTCTGTGGTATTATCTGTAATTAATGCCCTGATTTTAAAGGGGATATGGTGTTGGTCCAGACTGGTCAAGTAGGGAAACCACAAGTACTCTGTAACACTTGTAGGTTTATGTTACTGTTGGAAGTAACATACCAGTTACTCATTGTTTTTGTGAATTCAGTAACGTGTGGGTCCTGGTCTTGCCAGGAGATATAATTGAAGTCCCTGAGAGTAGTAATGATCTTTGTTCATGCTGAATCAGTTATCATACCTTCCTAGATTTTGAGACTAATGGGGTTAAAAAAATGTTTGACAGTGGAAAACTCTGTAGAATGTTTATCATGTGAGAGTTTTGTAGGTACTTGATTTAATTTACCTTATTATATATTCCCCATGTTCATAGAGGCCCTTTGTGTCAAGTATTAGTGATACATTCTAGTTGGTCTAGTAGTATAAGGCTGTGCCACCCCCGATTGTTGATCTGGCCACATTGTGTATGGCTGTGTAACCAGGAATGGCAATAGACATCTGTACTAAATCAGGCATAGCCAGGTTTCATTAAGTGTATATGATGACAAATTGGGCAAGTAAGGAAATTTAAGTAATGCTATGAGGTCACGTATTGCTTGCTTAAAGATCTGATAGTGTAGTTAAAATAGTTAATAGTTGTTTGTTGCACTGAGAAGTGCCCTTTGATTGTTCTGCACTGTAGTAATTACTGTTACTGTTTGATTCATTAAGTCAATAAATAAGAGGTTGGGTATCAGGATCAATGCATGTAATCCTAAGAGATTGTAGTGAATCTATTAGTTGAATTAAGTATAAAACACAAGTAAATAGTCTTAAGCTAAACAATAGCACCTGGATTATTTACCAAATGTAAAATAATGAGCTAAGGGACTAATCCAAAAATAAAGTGAAGATCAAATATTGGAGCTTGGGAATATGATAGTAGGTAGTACTATAAAGGTAATTTTTTAAAGTTAGAATTATAGTATAAAATATAATAAAAAAGGGACTAATATAGTTGGGTGACCAATTAAAGTGGTAATCAAAAAAATGGCTTTGGAATATAAAATGCAAAATTAGTGAACTTATTCTACTCAGCACAATCCAAAGAATAGCACCCTTGATATTTTAAACAATTGTGAATATAAAAACTAGGATAGTTTATATAAAGCTAAAATAAAGGTGAAAACATATAAGGAGGGACTAAAATAAGTAATGTAGCAAGTTTAAATGGCAGATGGTAGGAATTATAATATAAACTTATCATATAAAAATACAATTTGAAATGGTACTTGCAATTGCACTAGAGTCAGGTATAGGTTTGTTGACAAGATCAAGATTATACCTAGATTTAAATTACAAAAAAAAATTCACATTAAAGTACCAAAAGAATAATAGTAAAAAAATAACATGGTAATGTTCTAGATTATAATATGAATAGTAAGAGGGTAGACAGTACCAGGTACAAGGATAATATAAAGGTTTGGGGTATGAAATATAAAAACTTGACAATTTGGCTAACCAAATGTTAATGAGAAGTATAAAATAAAATGTTTAATGTTACAAATTAAATTGACTGGATTAAATATGGGTTTAATAAAATATTAAGTAAGTAATAAATATTATACAAAAAGTGAAAAAGTATGTTAATTTCATACAATATTGCACTGTGTATTTATACATGAGGTTATCTGCGTACAAGGTAATTAAGAGTAATCTAGGAAAAAAAATAGTAAAAGTGTTAATTAAAACAGGTAAGGTAATTAGACAAGTAATTGGTTAATAATGTCAAAATTGTTAAGAGTAAATTGAAATTTTAGTAAAAATGATATTTAATTAATTTTAGTAATAATATCAAATAGAATATTATTTAAAAAAAAATAAGGTATAATATGGACAGAGAAAGTATCAATTCAGCTATGGTGAGTGTGCTGTCTTGTAGTGGGAAATTGTTAACATTCTGACGCAAGCTTTTTGTTGGTATTAGTGGTCTGATATGGTTTTATTGTTGTAGAGGCCCATGCACAAATTCCATACGTGAGATAGAGGTAAATAATGCGTGATATAGGGCCAGGAGGGCTGACTGTGGAACATAAAACCGTATCTCGATAGTATGCTACGGTCATGGAAAATTTTTTGGTAAATTGTTGTAATATGTGATGAAATTTGATGTCTATATCAAGGTGATTCCTAAGAATTTTCCCTCTGTGAGTTTTGTGATTGGTGATACATTTATCATTTATGTTAAGAACACACTGTAGCTCTGTTACACACTGAATGTAGTAGGTTTTTGTCAATGATTTTAAGTAAGTTTGTTGGTCCCAATCCAGGTTGATATTTTCTGTAAATCAGTATTTACATCGGGGCCGGGGGTACTTGAAAAAAAAGAAGAAAAAAAACCAATAATAATAATAATTATTTTATTTTATTATAAAAACAAAACCCGCAACTCGTGCACTGTTTACCTTTGCTGGGGGAGCAGTTCTCTCCGCTTTGCTTTCATTTTTAACAGTCATTGGGGCCAAATTTCATTTTTCTAAGGGGGGTTTTCAAGAAATAAGTGTAAAAGACAGTGCGAGAAGAAAAAGAAAAACGTTTTTCCAGGGAATAAACATGCAATCAAATAAACAACGAGGTGTCCGGGTTTTTTTGGGGCGGGGGGGAAGAGGGGGGGAGCGGGCTTATAACTCAAATGTTGGTCGAACTCAGAAAAAATCGCCCCAGGGAGGGATCATATCCTTTCCCTTTTGATATACCTTTGAAAATTTTCGAGAGTATATCTACTCTCTAGCCCGGCCGGGCCGGGCTCGTCTGGTGCCACCGGGGTCAACCAGGCATTGCTGCTGGGCCTCTCCCCCACAATCCATCACAGCCTTGTGATCTGCACCGGTGAAGATACTTTCTAGTTTCCTTTTGAAGGCTTCAACACTTTTCCGCAGGGGTTCTGATAACTTCTGGTAAGATTTGAAAATCTGGGACCCTGGATGTTGATACGGGTTTTCCCCTATTGCCCCACGCACCTTGCTCCTCACGGGGTTTATTTTACACTTCCTCCCATATCTCTCACCCGTATGTTTTTAGGCAGTGTGCAGATTTGGGACCAACCCCCTCGAGTCCCTTTCCCAGGTATAAATTATCATTCCTCTCTCTCCTCCGCTCTAAAAAAACTCGTACACGGACACCTAAGTAAAGGGTTCCACTCTATTAATACTTTTTAACAGTATTACATAAATTTAAACAAAGCCTGGGAAATGGAAAATAACAGGATATCCAAGGAAGTGAGGGTTTTAAAAACTTCCCCAGCATCAGGCAGGTCGCTCCAAATTACAATAGGGTGTGCAATAAAAAAAAATCCTGCCCACACCTTTTTTTTGGGTTTTTAAATTAAAACTTGTGATTTTATTACAAAAAAGAGAGGTAGCAAAATATAAAATTTTTTAAGTATGTAAAAATACTTTAAACTGATTCACTGATCCTAAGTTAATTGGGATTTTTTAAAGTATTTTTCCAACGGCTCTATTATTTCAGGTTAGGAAAAATTTAAAAGGGATGGTGAAGAAACAAATGTAGCGGGAGATTGGGGTTTTGTTTGGTGAAGATGTTTTGGGTCATTTAATTGAGGAGATAAAGGTTTTTTAAATTATAGCTCTAAATTGATTGGCAACGGGGCACCTTTCACTGGTTCAGGAATTGAATTCCATTTTTTGGGGCCCTTTCATGTTTTTTGGTTTTTTGATGGGGTGGGCATACAAGGGATGTTGAAAAGAGCTTTGTGTCTTGTTTTTGTGCCCGTGTTTGTTGTAGATATTAAAAGGCTCGGGGGAAGGTTAATGTTGGATTTTAATGTTTTGTAAAAAAAACAGGCACTGTAATATGAAATTATTTCATATATTAATAATTTCAAACTTTTGAAAAAAGAAGGAGGGGTTTATTTGGAACAGGGAGATTTATAGTCCTGCAGCAGCTTATTTTAGGTTTTTAGGGTTTTAAGGTTATAGTCGTAGTGACCCCAAGCAAAATACCATAAGGGTAGATTACGGGATGGAACATTTTTTTAGTATGCCATCTGGAGGGGGATGCCACTGTTTTGGATAACTTCGTGGCTAGTTTTTGGTTTTGGGTTTTAAAAAATTTCAGGTTACAGTAAAGGGTTTAAACTGAAAATTTTGCCCTCCAAAGTCCTGTAATGGGGGAACCATTGATCAATATGTTAAGTTGGATATCTGAACTCTGCTTCCAAACAGCATGTATAAGTGGGTTTTTTGTCTATATTGGGGGCGAGTTTATTTATTTATTTATTTATTTATTTATTATTGAACAGATGCAGAAAGTACAAGGAAAGAAATTTTTTAAAGTGCAGCATCCCAAAACCCCTTGAGCAACATATGGCAGGCTTAAAATTAACTTAAGATTACAAAAGCAATGAATATTCAGGGGTAAAAAAAAAATTGTAAAACAGATAAAAATTTTTAGTACAAATGAATATTACAAAGACAGGTCATAGGTCTTTTTACGTGTTGCGTGTAATCAGTAGAAGGAGTTTCTTTAGGTAATGAATTTAAATACAGTGACCCCCGGTTTTGCGATGCTTGGGTATCCGATAAATCCGGTAACCGTGCATTATATCGCAAAAAATTTTGCCTTGCTTCCCGATACAAAACCCGTATCGATGTGGTTCGTATGAGACGTTTTCCAGTTGGCGAACTGCCCCATGTGTGCCATTTTTTTACAAGCCAGCCAGTTCGGCATCTAAGGATACATTCGGTACTTTCCCCTATTATCCATATTTCACTGTTTTTGGTGCCTGTTTTTGAAAAATAAGTCACCAGGGCCCCAAAAAAGCCCCCAGTCCCAACCCTTCGAGACCAAGGGTGCTAATGACTTTAAAATGAAGAAAAATAATTGCAAAGTACAAATGGAATGCGTGTGTCAGCGGGTCAGGTTGTATAGTAAACCCCAATAAACCACTCTACTAGGGTACAAAAAAACGGAAAACAAGGAAGCTGCCCCTCAAAAGGTGAAACTGTGATTACAAACAGCGACCGCAAGTGTTGAAAATGTTGAGAGACTGTTTTTTGTGGATAAATAAAAACAGATAGCAGGAATACATCTTCAAGCAATCATTTTAAAAACGGCAGTTGCATGACGTTTTGGGAAAAAAATTTTGCCTGCAACTAGTGGTAATTGAGTAAAATTTTAAAGGCCAGCAAAGGTTTGGTTTGAAAGATTTAAGAATCGAGGCATCACAGTGTGATTGGGCATGGGGGGGCTGCCAGTTTGTTGTGCGACAGAATCCATACTCTCAAGCGGGTCCATGGCATTAAAAGAAAAGGGAAGTAACCCCGGAAAAGGATTCTACCCCCCCAAGTCCAATGGAGGGGGATTCCCCCTTCAAAAATCAAACACCATCCACACCTCCCTCCTCCCATCCCATCAATCATCATCAATCTTCTTAAAAGGGTAAGTGAAATTATTCTTTCGTTATTTATTGTTTTTATTGTTATTTTGTATTGAATTACTATTCTATTGCTTTAAATTAATTTTTTCAGTGGTAAATTTTTTTTTTTTTCATACTTTTGGGTGTCTTGCACGGATTAAATTTTGATTTCCCCATTTTTTCTTATGGGAAAATCGATTCGTTTTCCGATATTTTTTTTACGAGGCTTCAGGAACGATTAGTATCGCAACCGGGAGTCCACGTAGTAACAAAGTTTGATTGGGTCCAGTTGACATTTATGAGATAATAAGAGATACATATAGAGATACAATTTATGAATACAATTATCAGTATTTATTTAGAGACTTGCATTTATAAACAGACAGTATTTCTTTTATATTCACGGGAAATAATTTTCCAGATTTTAGGCACTTTTATTCATTGAGTTTTTGCATACGGAGATGGACACGGGAAACATCAAAGAGTGATCTTGCCCCTTGTGTTAGGGTCAGTGTTCTGTTGAGATTGGAAAGGGGAAATGTTTTGGGGGGAGGGTTTAGTCGAGTTTAGTGTTCTATGTAGTAGTAGTGCAGTAATAAGTAGGGATGTTTTGTATTGTGAGTGGGTTTAGAGTTTTAAAAATTTTTATTTATTTTTTTATTTTTTTATTTTTTTCCAATTGTTGCACACATACAGGGGTAAAAAAAAAATACAATAAGAGCAGATCCAAACCACTTAACATCATACATTACGGGCTGCTTAAAATTAATTTAAAATTAAACTAAGAAATGATTATTATTTTTATTTAATCAAAAAGAAGCGCTAAGCCAAAAAGGACAACAGCGCTGCTACTAAGCAATGATAAATCAGTGTAAAACATAATGTAAACAATAACTATAAAGCACAAGTATATTACAAAGACAGGTCATAGGGTTCATTCATTTTGGGTAGTGATTCTTTTTTGGGTAGTGATTTAAAAAAATAATAGTTGATTGGGTTTTAGGTTTAACATTTATTGATAAAATTTTGGAGAAACATTTAAGAATACTTTTTATAATGTTCAGTTATTCAGTATTTATTTGGGTTTTTTGGGTGAGAAGAAATCTTTGAGAAAGACTTAAAAATTTAAAAACTGTGTTTCTTTTTTTTTTTTACGGTAATAAATTTCCCAATTTTAGGGCCTTTTATGTGCATTGGTTTTTGCTAGTGTGAGATGGACCGAGGAAAAACAAAGATGATCTGTGCCTTTGTTTGGTCATTGTTCTTTGAGGTTGCAAGGGGAGTTTGAGGGGGGGGTTAAATAGAGTTTAAATGTTCTAGTAGTAAAAGGGGGCAGTAATAAGATGGATGTTTTTTATGGTGATAGGTTTAGTTATTTAAAATTGGGGGAGTGTGCTGCCTGTAGTGAAATTTGTTATCATTCTAAAATGCAGCCTTTTGTTTTGGGAATTTGGTCGAGATGGTTAATTGTTGTTTACCCCCCGCACAAATTCCATGGTGAGAAGGGGGAAAAAGAGAGTGATAAGGGCCGGAGGGCTGACTGTGGAACATAGTACCGAACTTCGATAGTATGCCTCATCTTGGAAATTTCCCTTTGAAATTTGATGTATATGTGTATGAAATTTGAGTCTATTATCAAGGTGGGTTCCTAAGAATTTTTTCCCCCTGTTAGTTTTGTGATAGGGGGTCCCTTACATATGTTAAAGGGACTCTTTGCTCGTTACCAAAATGAATGAAAGGTTTTGTCAATTTTTAGGTAAGTTTTTTATTCCTCATCCAGGTAGATATTTTCTGTAATTCGGTATTTCAGATTTGGCTACGTGATGGCTCGGGTGAGAGAAGACTATGTATGTCCTCTGCAAATAGGTGGGTTTTAGTAATTCAAGCATTGGGAAGGTCATTTATGTAAGGAGAAAGAAAAGGGCCAAAGGGCACTTCCCTGTGGGAACCAACGAATTGGTTGTGCAGAAAAGTTTGCCCCATTTGCGTACCATATTGGGTTCTTTGCTGAGGTAAAAACTTTTGGTAGTTAGGGAGTGCCCCCTTATACCATAGGTGACAATTTTATGGGCAAGTCATGGTCAACGACAAAAGCTTTTCGTAATCAAAGAAAATCCCCAGGGGGGCTTCTTTTTCCTATTGCAGGGTATAATGTTTTTAGCATGTTATTAGCATCATTAGTATTTTTATTAGGCCTGAATCCAAATTGGCAGGGGGTTTAGTAGTTTTGGGGATAAGGGGGGGTAATTCTTTTTTGAAAATTTTTTCGAAGTTTTTGAGAGAGGGTGAAGTTGGATATTGGGCCCATAGTTTTTCAACTCTGTTTGTCTCCTCCTTGTGGATCGGGTGACCCTTGCATTTTTAGTACGAGGGGAAAGGGGGAGGGTTTAATGGATATGTAAAGAGTGTTTTCAATGATTTGGGATAGCACGTGACACTTTTTGTATATAAAAGGGGGGTAAGGATTTAAATCCCCCTTTTTTTTATGCGTTGATAAAAAGGGGGACTTCGTAGGGTTTTGTCGGAGCTAGGAAAAGTGGTTTGGGGAGTTTTCCGGTGAAAGGGACATTTGGGGGGGTATCTGACTTGGGATTTTATTGGAAGGTTTTTTCCTAATGGAGAAGAAATCATTGAGTCGTTTGCTTTTCTGTTGGTGGGAGTTGGGGCATCTGTTTTTGCTAATTTTATTTTCGCTATTTTGTGATTCTTTTTTTTTCCCAAACGATAGGGGGTTTTCCCGGTCTTTTTTTTTTATCACCTCGTAAGTTTTGGAAATCTGTTCTCTAATCAATTTTTTTTGCCCCTTTTATCGGCGGTTTAGGATTGACGATAACGTTTTGTTTTGGCTCTGGTTATTGACCCATTCTTACTGTTTTTCATAAAGGTGTTTTGTATTTATGGGTTTTAGAATCTGGGTGTTAGCCAGGGACGTTTAGTCCTTTGCTGTCTCTGTTTAGTTTTTTTAGGGCATCTTGTTTTTAGAGTAGGGTTTTTTTTTTAAAAAATTAATACATTCGTCAAAATCTGATAGGTTTCAGCTCAGTTGCCAATCAATGTTTGCTATTTCGTTGGAATATTAAAGGGTGCCTCATTGGAAGTCTGAAGGTACTTTAGATGTCTTGGGTAGTTTACCAAGAGTTTGTTTAGGGAAAAATAGGGTATGGTCTGTGGTATTATCTGTAATTATGCCCCGATTTTAAAGGGGGGAGGGTTTTTGGGCCAGATTTGGGCAAGTAGGGAAACACAAATCTTGTAAACCCGTAGGTTTTGTTACTGTTGGAGTAAAATACATACCATTGTTTTGTGAATTCAGTAACGGTGGGTCCTGGTCTTGCAGGAGATTATAAAATTTAAGTCCCTGAAGTATAATGATCTTTGTTCATGCTGATCAGTTTCATACTTCCAGATTTTGACTAAAAGGGGAATTTTGACGTGGAACTCTGAGATTTTATCAAAGTGAGAGGGGTTTTTTAGGTACTTTTATTTAATTTACTATTAATATTCCCCATGTTCATCCCTTGTGCAAGTATTATGTACATTCTATTGGTCTAGTAGTATTTGGCTGTCCACCCCCTTGTTGATCTGGGCCACATTGTGATGGCTGTGTAACCAGGGAAAGGCATAGACATCTGTACAAAACAGCTTTGCCAGGGTTTTATTATGTAAGTGGGCAAAATTGGCAGTAAGGAAAATTTTGTAAGCAGAGGGCACGTATGCTTGCTTAAAGATCTGATAGTGTAGTTTAAAATAGTTATGTTTTTTGTTGGGACTGAGAAGTGCCCTTTTATTGTTCTGCAAATGTATAATTACGTTACTGTTTGATTCATTAAGTCATTTAAAAAAAAAGGTTGGTATCAGGATCAATGCTTTAAAACTAAATTTTTAGTGAATCTATAGTTTTAATTTAAATAAAAACAAAGTAAATAGTCTTAAGCAAAAAATAGCACCCGGGTTATTTAACAAATGTAAAAAAATGAGCTAAGGGGCTAATAAAATAAAAGAAGACAAAAATGGGGCTTTGGGGAAAATGATAGAGGTAGTACATAAAGGTAATTTTTAAGTTAGAATATGTATAAAATATAATAAAAAGGGACTAATATAGGTGGGTACCAAAAAGTGGTAATCAAAAAAATGGCTTTGGGGAAAATAATGGGAAAATTGGAACTTACTACTTTAGCACCAAGAATGCACCTTGATTTTTTTAACAATTGTGAAAAAAAAACTAGGGTAGTTATATAAAGCTAAAAAAAGGGAAAACAATAAGGGACTAAAAATTTAATAATGTAAAACAAAGTTAAATGGGGAATGGGAGGGAAAATTATAATATAAACTTTTAAAAAAAAAATCAATTTTAAAAGGTACTTGCAATTGCACTAGAGTCGGTATAGGTTGTTGACAAGATCAAGATTATACCTAGATTTAAATTACAAAAAAAATTCACAAATTTAAAATACCAAAAAAATAATAGTAAAAAAATAACAAAGGGAATTTTGATTTAAATGGAAAAGAAGAGGGTAACAGTACCAGGTACAGGATAATATAAAGGTTTTGGGGGGTTTAATATAAAACTTAAAATTTTGGGGTACAAATGTTATGAAAGTATAAAATAAAAGTTTAATTTACAAATTAAATTTACTGGAATTAAATATGGGTTTAAAAAATTTTAGTAAATAATAATATACAAAAAGTAAAAAGTAAAGTTTTTTCATTTCAAATTTCACTGGGATTTTTACTGAGGTTTTTGGGGTACAAGGTAATTAAGAGTAACTAGGATAGTAAAGGGTATTAAAACAGGGAAAAGGGAATTAGACAAGTAATGGTTATTAAAAGTCAAAAATTTTAAGAGTAAATTGAAATTTTAGTAAAAATGATATTTAAATTTAATTTTTAAAATATCAATTTGATAATTTTAAAAAAAAAAAAAAAGGATAATATGGACAGAGAAAGTATCAATTCAGCTATGGGGAGTTGCTGTCTGTAGTGGGAAATTTTTTACATTCTACGCACCCCCCCCTTTTTTGGGGGATTAGTGGTCTGAATGGTTTATTGTTGTTGAGCCCATGCACAAATTCCCTACGTGAGATTAAAGGGAAATAATGGTGATATAGGGCCAGGGGGGCTGACTGTGGAACATAAAACCGATCTCGATAAATGCCCACGGTCTTGGAAATTTTTTGGGAAATTTGTTGTATATGTGATTGAAATTTGAGTCTATTATCAAGGTGGATTCCTAAGAATTTTCCCTCTGTGAGTTTTGTGATTGGTGATCCATTTATCATTATGTTAAGAGACACATCTGTAGCTCTGTTACCAAACTGAATGTAGTAGGTTTTGTCAATGTTTAGAGTAAGTTTGTTGGTCCTCATCCAGGTTGATATTTTCTGTAAATCAGTATTTACAGTATTGGCTAGCATGACTGGGGTCATATTTATTTTGTAGTCATCCACATTTGTTTTTAGTAGCTTGTCACTAACAATGTCACTGAGCATAGTTAGATTTGAGTGAGAGAAGATGTAAGTAGTGTCATCTGTGAATAGAAAAGGTTTAACTCTTTGACTGTTTACGCCGTATATATATATGTCTTACGCGCCACTGTTTCTGACGTATTAATACGCGTAAATTCTAGCGGCTTCAAATTTAGCGGGAGAAAGCTGGTAGGCCCACATGTGAGAGAATGGGTCTGTGTGGTCAGTGTGCACCACATAAAAAAAATCCTGCAGCATGCAGTGCGTAATGAGAAAAAAAAAACGACCGTTTTTTTGGATTAAAAATGCCGATTTTGAGGTGTATTTTCGTATAGCATTTATCGTTGTATTCTCGTTTTCATGGTCTCAAGTGATAAAATGGAAAACATATTACAGAAATAGGGATGATTTTGATTACTTTCAAGATGAAAACGACCTTGAAATTGAGCTCAAAGTATCGGAAATGTTCGATTTTTACTAATGTTCTGGAGTAAGCAAATCACACCACAAGTCCAATACACGTCAATTGGGGAGTCTAATATTCTTTCACTAGCGCACTTATATTATTTATACCATTTTTACAATAATGCAGTAGTCTGCATACCAGTAAATTTTGCATTTTTTTGTATGAATAAAAAATCAAAATAGAAAGCAATAGTAATGTAAGAGGGGCCTAGAGACATGACTAATGAACAGAGGATATGCTATTTTAGTGCCAAGAATGTCTACATTGTTTATTCTGAATCCTATTTTGAAATTGGCATCTTTTTTAATTTGTGTGAAATTGGCCAAATTGCCAATTTCTGACCACTTTATTGGGTAGTTCAAATCGGTAAATGGGCGGTTTCTTGTACTCAACTGATAGATAAAATGGAGTTCTAAAGAAATAGCTATGAGTTTGGATGACTGGAACAACGGAATTGGATATAAACAGGGCTCAACGTAGGCGAAATTGCCGATACGTATGTGTCGCCGAGACCGCTAAATTCACGGGAGCGTAATTCCGTGAGTTTTCGACTAAATTTCACACTTTTGGTGTCATTACCATTGGGAAAAGATTCTCTATCATTTCATAAGAATTTTTTTTTTTTTTTCAAAAATTTATCGATATAGAATGACAGTTTCAGAAAGGGGCCTGCGACAATCAAAGGGTTAAGGAGATGCCATGCATTGGGGAGATCACTGATGTAAATGAGAAAGAGTAGAGTGCCAAGGACACTGTCTTGGGGGACTCCTAAGCTATAAGATGCATTGACAAGGTTACATTGTTTCTGGAGACAAACTAGTATGCAAGGATGTGTCCTCTGAGCCCATAATGTTCTAATTTAACCCTTTCAGGGTCGAGAGGCCCTCTCCTAAACTTGTTCTCAGGGTCGAAAGTTTTTCGAAAAAAAAAAAAAAAAATATTTTTTCTTGTGAAAAGATAGAGAATCTTTTCCCGATCATAATAACACCAAAAGTATGAAATTTGATGGAAAACTTATGGAATTATGCTCTCGCGAAGTGAGCGGTCTCTACGATGTTTACGCATCAGCAATTTTGCCCACTTTGAGCCCTATTTTCGTCCAATTCCAGTGTACTAGTCGACAAAAATCATAACTATTTTGCTAGAACTCCATATTTTCTATCGAATGAGTACAAGAAACCACCCATTTATCTATTATAACTATGCACAAAGTGGTCAGAATTTAGCATTTTGCCTATTTCACACAAATTTTCAAAAGATGCCAATTTCCAAATAGGTCCAAATAACAGAAAGACATTCCTGACTAAAATAACATTTCCCTGTTCATAGTCACTCCCCACGTCCCTCTTACTTCTTTTGCTTTCCACTTGAATTTTTATTCTCACAAAAAAAAGAAGATTTACTGTTATGCAGGCTACTGCATTAGTGTAGAAATGGTATGAATAATATCAGCGCACTTGTGAAAAGAATATTAGACTCACCAGTTGACGTGTATTGGACGCGTAGCATGATTTGCTTACTTTTGAACTTTGACAAAAATCAAAGATTTCTGCTACATTGAGCTCAATTTCAAGGTACTTTTCATTGTAAAACCAATCAAAATCGTCTTAATTTCTGTAATATGTCTTCTATTCTATAAAATGAGACCAAGAAAACTAGAATACCATCATAAATACCATACGAAAATACAGTGCAAAGTCGCTGTTTTAAACCAAAAACACTGTCAAAGTTTTGTTTTTCTCATTATGCACTGTGTGCTGCAGGATTTTTTTATACTGTGCACACTGACCACATAGACCCATTCTTTCATATGTAGGCCTACCAGCTTTCTCTCGCTAGATTTGAGGGCACTAGAATTTAGGCACACTAGTACATCAAAAACCCTGGTGTGTAAGCCGTACTAGTACATCAGAAACCCTGAAAGGGTTAAGAGGCACGATACTGTGGTCCACTGTATTGAATGTTTTCTGCAGGTCTATAAAGAGTCTCAAGAGGATACTGCATAATTGCATCATTTGTACTTTTTTCAGTCTAAACCCAAACTGGCATGGGTTAACCCTTTCAGGATCCGTGCCGTAGATCTATGGCTTTACGCTCAGGGCCCAAACCGTTGATCTACGCCATGAGCTCAGCTCACTCTGATAAGCTGCGAGTGGTGAATTTGGGCCTAGATATGAGAGAATACATCTATGTGGTATGTGTGCACCACATAAAACAAATCCTGCAGCACAAAGTGTATAATGAGAGAAAAAAAACTTGGACCGTGATTTTCGATTAAAACTGTGATTTTGCAGTGTTTTTTCGTATGTTTTTTATAGCTGTATTTGCGATTTCTTGGTCTCATTTGATAGAATGAAAGATATATTACAGAAATAAAGATGATTTTGATTGGTTTTAGCACTGGAAATGGCTTGAAACTGAGCTCAAAGTAGCGGAAATGTTAAATTTTTGTCGATGTTCAAGAGTAAATAAACAACCTCACACATCTAATACACGCCAGCTGGTGGGTCTAATAAACATTCACAAATGTGGTGATGATATTTATACAATTATTACAATATTGCAAAACAGTAAGTCTTCTATTTTTTGGTTTGAATAAAAATTCATTATGTGAATAAAAAATCAAAATGGAATTCATTTGTAAAGCCTCAAGACATAACTAATGAACAGAGGAAATGTTAGTTTAGTGCCAGGAATACCTACATTGTTTAATCTGGACCCTATTTTGAAATTGGAATATTTTGAACTATGTGTTAAATTGGCCAAATTACCAATTTCCGATCACTTTATTTTGCAGTTGAAACAGTTGACTTGGCGATAGAATAGAAGTAATACTAGTGAAATAGCTAAGAATTTGGTCGACTGGAATAATGTAATTGGCCTAAAATGGGAGTCAAAGTCAGCAAAATTGCTGATTCATAAATATCGCTGATACATCAAAATTCGCGAGAGCATAATTTCGTAAATTTTCCATCAAATTTCGTTCTTTTTGTTTTTTTCCTTAGAAAAAAGGCCCCCGAAAAAAAAAAAAAAATTTTTTTTTTAAATTCTGGTTTGGGTGCCCAACCCCCCCCCCGGGGGGCCCCCCCCCCCCCCTCCAAACCCCCCCGCCCCCCAAAAAAAAAAGGCCCCCCAAAAACGGGCCCCCCCCCCCAAAAAACACGGGGCCGTTATAGACCGAATTTTTTTCCCAAAAGAGATTTTGTGAAGTAGATCAGCCCGTTTCAGCCCCCAAAAAAAATCACCTACAAAAGATTTAAAAAAAATACACTTACAAAAATTTGGTGCAGGGGGAGCTGTTCGTTATGGGGGGGTCCACTGTATTTTTTTTAAGAAGCAGTGTAGGCAGCGGCACTGTAGGTACACGTATGTACCCCCTGGGCACACTACACACCCATATTTTTTCATGACATACCATTTCACTGAGTTTAATAGTTTCTAACAACACCTTTAGATGCCATCATAAAAAAAAGGGAAAAGTAATGAATATTCACCCCGGAATTAAAAAACAAACGGTATGAAGGGTGGTGTCTGAGCCAGACCCCAGATTCAAGTTTTCTCTAACACGAATCAGAGAAAACATAATTTTTACCCCCCCTCCTCTCTCCTTGATTCGCCAGTACTCCCACTCAATAGCTAAAAATTTTACAGGTTTACAGTGGCCCCCCGCTAACGATGGCATCACATAGGTTTAAATCCGCTTACCGTTGCTTTAATGCAAATTTTGCCGGCCATACCGTTTAAAAAACCCCGCTCACCATTTTCCCCGAGACGCGCCCCCGGGGGGTCCCTCAGCCACCTCACATGTCCCCCCTTCCCTTTTTTTTCCCAGCCATCCCCCCGGTAACACCCAAAGCTAAAATCGGAATATTTGTATTATTACAGTTTTTTTCGGTGCTGTTTCGGGGAAAATAAGTGCCCTGGGCCCAAAAAAGCTTCTAGTCCCAACGTACCCCAAAAAAGGGGAGATTCCAATGAAATGAAAAAGAGATATTGTGTATGAAAGGGAGTGCGTACGCCGACGGGTCAGTTGTACAAAAAACCCCCAATAAACCTCGCTACTATTGTGGGAAACCAAAAGAAAATCAAGGAACTGTTCTTCCCAAAAAGTTTAACTGTGTTTTCGAAAAAAAAGATCGAAAGTGATGGAAGATGTTGAGAGACTCTATTGGTGGGGAAAAATAAAAAAACAGCTAGCAGGGATGCGTTCTAAAGCGTATAGGAAAAGGTAGGAAGTTGCTTAGGTTTTAATTAAAAAAATGCCTGCAACTTGATGATTTTGGGGGTTTTAAAGGGCCCCAAAAGGGGTTGGTTTGAGAATTTAAGAAGGTAGTGGCATCCATGGCGAAAAAAGGTTGTGAGGCTGCCGTTCGGCCCACAAAGCGTGAAAAATATGTGCGGGAAATTAAAGGAGTACATAACAGTAAAAGGACGAAACCTGAAAAAGTTTTTAATTGTGATGAAACGGGCTGTTCGGGAAAAAAATGCCAACAGGCCACTTACTCAGGAGGAAAAGGCACTCCCCGGACATAAGCCTATGAAAGACAGGCTTCTTTGTTGATGTGTGGCCAATGCTTGGGTGATTGCCCAAAATTAAGCCTTTATAGTGTATACTCTGAAACTCCAGAGCTTCAGGGAAAAAAAATGTCCTCAAGGATAAATTTTTGGGGTGCGTGGAGGGCAAACAGTGGCTGGGTACTAGGGCTTTTTCTATAAATGGTTACACCATGCATTTGCCCCAATGTGAAAAATTATAAATGAAAAAAAATTAGAATTAAGTGCCTCCGGGTTAGACAATGCCCCTGGTCACCCACAGAGTGGCAGAGCGATTTGGGGGCATGAGCTTCTTAAGGTGAAGTTTTTGCCTCCTATACCCTCCTTCCTGCAGCCCTGACCAGAGGGTTTTTGCAAACTTCAAAAACTGTACACAAAAGCTTTGTTTGAAAGGGCTTTTTAGTGACCTAAGAAAACCAAGGATCTAAAGAGTTTTGGGGAGGCATTTAATATCCTCAATTGTGTAAACCTTTTTGGTAAGGGTTGGGGGAGTGACAAGAAGACCCTTTAACTCTGCTTTGGGAAAAAACCCCGTGGCCGAATGTGTAGCAAAAAAGGATTTTTAAGGGTTTGAGGCTAACCCGGAGGATTATGCCACTTGAGGGAAACCTTGTGGGATTGGGGGAAAATCCCTTGGGGTTGGAGGTTAGGGGGGGATGTGGAAAAGTTGGTGGAGGAGGAAATGAAGAACTAACCACTGATAGCTGATAGATCAAACTTCAAGAGCAAGAGGCCAGACCCAGGAAAACTGGTTTAGAGGGGGGGGGAGAGAAAGAAGAATGCCTACTACAAAGATTAAAAAAATCTGTGCAAAAATGGCTTGAAGTGCAAACCTTCATGGGTGAAAATCACCCTCCAAGCTATTTCAAACCTGTTGGCAACCTGTACACTGACAATGTTGTGAAACACTTTAGGGGAAATCTAAAGGAACGAGAGTACAGGCCACTTGGACGATAGTTGTGCGAAAGAAGTCCGGTGATCTGAAGTGGTCCTGTGGCATTAAAAAAAGAAGGGAAGAACCCAGAAAAGGGCTGACACCTCAAAATCTTAATGGAAAAAAAAGGGGGTTTTCCCCTTAAACATAACACTCTCTTCCCCCCCCTCCCCTCCATCAATCTCACCAGATCTTTAATAAAAAGTAAGTGTCTTTAAATGTGATGCCTTTTTTTAGTTTGGTTTTTAAAAAAAACTTTTATTGGTATAAAAAATTTTTTTTTTCTACTTTTGGGTGCTTTGCACGGATTAATTTTTTTTCCCTTTTTTCTTATGGGGAAAAACTTAAATACCGATTATTTTGCATAAAAAATTACCCCTCTTGCACGGATTAAAAAACGTTTTTCGGGGGGGCCACTTAAGCTATATTCTATGTAATGTGTTTCTTATAATTTTTAAAAAATATATAGATGGAATATGAAAAGTCTATAAACCTAAAAAGACATTTAATGTGAACAAAAAAGGAATTTTATTTAAACATAAGGAAGGCCCCATTAACGGCGGGTTTGGTTTCCCGGCTAGCGCCCTAAAACGGAAATCGCCCTAAAATGGAAACCCCCTTTTTTTCCACTTATAAATGCATACAACATAGTAACAAATTTCACTAACAATATTAAGTTAGCAAAAAACCCGGCATCAAAAAACAAAAAAAAGGTAAATAAAATAGTGCACTCATTACTTACTTAAAATATTTATAGTCTTAATCTAGGGTGAGACAAGTAGTATTTATTGTAAGAAATCAAGTGTTGGTATGTATTGTAATAGGCAGGCTATTTCACCAGGCCACCCCACCCACACATACTATTCTATGATATTTAAGCATCCCAGAGCGATAAAATGAAAATTTTACAGTTCACTCATTACTTACCTTAAAATATTTGTAGTCTTAATGTAGGGCCCGGAGTAAGTAAATGAGATAAAACGAATAAATGAGAGAGAGAAAGAATGAATACATGAGGGGTGACAGGCGCAGAGTTATGTAAACAAACCAGGCTCCCACATCTTATATTTATGTTTTTTTTCTATTGTGGGGTGTATTTATCTTATTTATATGTTATGCATCGTGTTTATTATATAATTTTAAAAAAAATATCATGGATGGATTAAGGGAAAATGTGTATATTACCGTAATATACGACATTTAATGAGACTCCGTGACTATTGTTATTATGGCGTCACTTGGGGAAGTCGTCTGCTACAGAGATCACATTTATGTTTATTTATTCTACTGTGGGGTGTATTTATCTTATTTATATTTTATGTATAGTGTTTATTATATAATTTTTGAAAAAAATATCATGGCTGGATTAATGAAAATGTGTATATTACCGTAATATACGGACATTAATGAGACTCAGTATTGTTATTATCACCACTTGTGGAAGTCGTCTGCTACACAGCTCACATTTGTTTATTTATTCTACTGTGGGGTGTATTTATCTTATTTATATGTTATGCATCGTGTTTATTATATAATTTTGAAAAAATATCATGGATGGATTAATGAAAATGTGTATATTAACCGTAAATACGACATTTAATGAGACTCAGTATTGTTATTATCACCACTTGTGGAAGCCCGTCTGCTACACAGCTCACATTTTGTTTATTATTCTACTGTGGGGTGTATTTATCTTATTTATATGTTATGCATCGTGTTTATTATATATTTTGAAAAAAATATCAGGGGATGGATTAATAAAAATGTGTATATTACCGTAAATATACGACATTTAATGAGACTCCGTGACTATTGTTATTATGGCGTCACTTGTGGAAGTCGTCTGCTACCAGAGATCACATTTATGTTTATTTATTCTACTGTGGGGTGTATTTATCTTTTTTATATGTTATGTATAGTGTTTATTATATAATTTTGAAAAAAATATCATGCTGGATTAATGAAAATGTGTATATTACCGTAATATACGACATTTAATGAGACTCAGTATTGTTATTATCACCACTTGTGGAAGTCGTCTGCTACACAGCTCACATTTATGTTTATTTATTCTACTGTGGGGTGTATTTATCTTATTTAATGTTATGCATCGTGTTTATTATATAATTTTGAAAAAAATATCATGGATGGTTTAATAAAAAATGTGTAAAATAACGTAATATACGACATTTAAATGACTTGAGTATGAAAGTTTATTTAGGTACAGGTATACATAAGTATAATTATCAGAGTATATATAAAATATGAAATAACTTTTAAAAACATTTGAAATTTTGGAGTTTCCAGACAAAATGGAGAGACTTAGTGCTTACTGAGCTCATGGAGAATGTAAACAAACAGGGTGGGGCACGGTGACCGTATTAGAAAGTCAGGTGGGGGGAGCCGTATAGTGAGTTTTGGTCATAATTTGAAATGTCCGTATTAGCGGAACGCCGTAAAGTGAAACGCCGTAAAGCGGGGCCTTCCTGTACATCGCATATAAACATTGCATGTTTTTATATATACTATGTAACATGTTTCTTATATAATTTTGAAGAAAATATCATAGATGGATTAATGAAAATGTCTATATCAACCTAAACTAAGACATTTAACCCTTTGACTGTCGCAAGCCCCTTTCTGAAACTCATTCTGTCGCAAAATTTTTGGAAAAAAAAATTATTTTTTCTTATGATATGATAGAGAATCTTTTTCCAATGGCAATGACACCAAAAGTATGAAATTGGTCAAAAACTCGTGGAATTATGCTCCCACGAAGTTAGCAGTCTCGGCGACATGTACGCATTGGCGATTTCGCCGATTTTGAGCCCAGTTTTTGGCCAATTCTGTTGTTCCAGTTGACGAAACTCATAGCTATTTCTTTAGAAGTCCATTTTTTCTATCAACTGAGTACAAGAAACCGCTCATTTACTAATTTGAACTACCCAATAAAGTGGTCAGAAATTGGCAATTTGGCCAGTTTCACGCAAATTAAAAAAGATACCAATTTCAAAATAGGGTCCAGAATAAACAATGTAGACATTCTTGGCACTAAAATAACATATCCTCTGTTCATTAGTCATGTCTCTAGGCCCCTCTTACATTACTATTGCTTTCTATTTTGATTTTTTATTCATACAAAAAATACAAAATTTACTGTTATGCAGACTACTGCATTATTGTAAAAATGGTATAAATAATATCAGTGCACTAGTGAAAGAATATTAGACTCCCCAGTTGACGTGTATTGGATGTATGGTGTGATTTGCTTACTCTTGAACATAGGTAAAAATCAAACATTTCCGCTACTTTGAGCTCAATTTCAAGGTCGTTTTCATCGTGAAACTAATCAAAATCATCTCTATTTCTGCAATATGTTTTCCATTTTATCACATGAGACCATGAAAAACGAGAATACAATGATAAATACTATACGAAAATACACCTCAAAGTTGGAGTTTTAATCCAAAAAAATGGTCAAAGTTTTTTTCTCATTATGCACTGTGTGCTGCAGGATTTTTTTATGTGGTGCACACTGACCACACAGACCCATTCTCTCACATGTGGGCCTACCAGCTTTCTCCTGCTTGATTTGAAGCCACTAGAATTATTGAGTATATATGGGTTAGGAGCGGCAGCGGCAGCAGCGGCATCCTACCAGCTCTTCTTCCTCAAAAAACCATCGCTCATCAAAACTTGTGATGGCCTAAGTGAAAGTACAACTACATGAACCCACATAGACCACAAAATGACCCAAGAATACTAAGAATGTAACCCAAATCTTGACAAAATTAGAAGATCTAAGGAAGACAGCCCTGCTAACCCAAACATTGCCTCCGCTGCCAGACAACCACTTAACCCAAGCTCGGAGAAAACAAGCCTTCTCCTCCATTGCTACACAGTATCTACTTCAGTGATACTATGAAAGGATATCTCAGAAGAAACAACATCAGTAATAAAAGAATAACAGCAAGGACCCTAGAACTCAACTTGTGTACCCAGCAGGAAGCCGGTGTATCATCAACCCCCCTCACCACCACCACCCAGGGAACAACAACAACAAACATGGCTGACTCCCCCTCCAACTCCACTCCCTTCAAAGGATTCACCCATGATAACTCAGGTATGATTATTCCTGACAATATCAAGGACTACATCTTTGCTCTAGAAAACGAAATCAAAGATATCAAAGCAACACTCGAGCGACGAGAATCCAAGATAACCAACCTCGAGAACAAGATCCAAAACCTTGAAGAGAAGATTACATCGGGAAGTGTTGACACAGAAAATACTCTGAAAGCAGCTATAGCCAGTCACACTGAACAAATAACAACAATAAATATGAAGGTTGAAGAAGCAATCAAGGACTGGAATCAGAACATGCACCACTCGACTAAATGAATACCTTGATTTCCAAGCGACAAAAACTGAACAAGACAAGTTGTCTGATGCAGTTATAATAAACAGTCCACACATTCCAAGTGACATAACCCAAGCACAGTGCAAAGAAACTGCTATCAGGGTAATACAGGACCACGTACAAGTCATCGTGCAAAACAATGAAATCAAAGAAACACGTTTGCTAGGAAAACCAGGAAGTAAACACAGTATAATGATCAGACTTCATTCATACGATAAAAGAAAGGACCTAATTAAATCAGCAATTACAATGAAAAATGGAGTGTACATAAATGAGTGTCTAACAAGAAAACGTCAAAACCTTCTGTTCAGGCTGAGAAAACTTAAACAGGAAAACAAAATACATCAGTGCTTCACACGAGATGGGAAAATACTAGTAAGGAAAACATCAACAGGACAACAATATACCATCTCAAAAGAACATGATTTCTCTACCTTCCTTAGAAAAGCGAACATTTCTGTAACAGATTAGATAAGTGTCCTTAATACATATATATGTGTGGTGCATGTAGTGTACGTTACTGTTATATTGTGCATTATTATTTTTTTTATTTTTCATCACTAGCTAATGCCAACTACCTCCAATACTTTATACTTCTTTCTTACTGCTATTAATTGCTCATAATTTTGTGTTACAAGTCAAATCTTACTCCAAATTAATATTATTCATTGTTTTTACCTGTCCATTTAATTTTGTTTACCCCTACTTGTTTTTTAGTCACTTTTTATTGTGTGTGCAATTAGTGTATATTCCAATTACTTTTTTGCAAGTCCCAAAACTATCTTTTGCTAGCTAGTACCAACTACCTCATATTTTTTTACTTTTTATTGTGCAATAAACTGCTCAACTTATTTAATATTACAAATCAGATCTTACTCTTAAACCAATATTATTTCATAGTGACTATCTGTCCATTTAACTTTGTTTACCATTACTTAATTTTAGTCCCTTATATATCTTCTCCTTTATTTTAGCTTTATATTACTACCTTAGTTCACATATTCACAATTGTTAAAATAATCAAGGTGCTATTCTCAGGTGCTAAAGTGTAATAAGTTCACAATTTTGCCATTATATTCCAAAACTCATTTGTTTGATTACCACTTTATTGTTCACCACAACTTACATTAGTCCTTTTATATTTTTATATTAGTCCTTTTATATTGTTTTCCCTAATTCTAACTTTAAAGAATTACCTTTAAAGTACTACCTACTGTCATATTCCCAAGCTCCATTATTTGATCATCACTTTATTTGTAAAGTAAAAGGACACAAGTGCAACTAATGAGACATTTATTGTGGCAACGTTTCGCTCTCCAGGAGCTTTATCAAGCCAGTAATGGCTTGATAAAGCTCCTGGAGAGCGAAACGTTGCCACAATAAATGTCACATTAGTTGCACTTGTGTCCTTTTACTTTACATATTGTCGGTAATTCTACCAACTTTATCACATCACTTTATTTGTTCACCACTAATTATTTTAGTCCCTTTTATATTGTCTCCTTTATTTTAGCTTTAAAAAACTACCTTAGCTCATTATTTTTACATTTGTTAAATAATTCAGGTACTATTTTTTAGCTTTAGAATATTTACTTTGTTTTATACTTAATCCTAACTATAGATTCACTACAAATCTTATGATTACAAGCATTGATCCTGATACCAACCTCTTATTTAATGGCTTATATGAATCAAACAGTAACTGTAATTACTACACTGCAGAACAATCAAAGGCACTTCTCAGAGCCAACAACAACATAACTGTCATTAACTACAATATCAGATCTTTAAGCAAGCATTACGATGACCTCATAGCATTACTAAATTCCTTGCATGCCAATATGTCCATCATTACACTAACTGAAACCTGGCTAAAGCCTGATACTACTGATGTCTATGCCATTCCTGGTTACACAGCCATACACAACTGTAGGCCAGACCAACAAAGGGGTGGCACAGCTATATACTACTCAGACCAACTACAATGTAATACTTGCACAAGGGATGAGCATGGGGAATATACAATAGCTAAATTCAAATCCAAATACCTACAAAAACCTCTCACATTGATAAACATCTACAGAGTCCCACAGTCAAACATTATCCAATTTAGTCAAAACCTAGGAAGTATGATAACTGATGCACGCATGAACAAAGATCACTTACTACTCTCAGGTGACTTCAATATAAATCTCCTGCAAGACCAGGACCCACACGTTACTGAATTCATAAACACAACGAGTAACTGCATGTTGCTACCAACAGTAACAAAACCTACAAGAGTTAAAGAGACTAGTGTTTTCCTATTTGACCACATCTGGACCAACACCATATCCCCTTTAAAATCAGGCATAATCACAGATAATACCACAGACCACTACCCTACTTTCCTCATAACAACTCTTGGTAAATTCCCCCCAAGATACTACTAAAGTCACCTTCAGACTTCACAATGAGGCAGCCATGAATAACTTCACAACAGCAGTAACAAACATTGACTGGCACACTGAGCTAGAAATCTATACAGATATTGACGAATGTTTTAATAATTTTCTAAAAAAGACCCAATACCTCTATAACAAGCACTGCCCTAAAAAAAACTAAACAGATGACAGCTAAGAGACTGAACAGTCCCTGGCTAACACCCAGCATTCTCAAATCCATAAATACAAAGCACCTATATGAAAAACAGTACAGAATGGGTCACATAACCAGAGACCAAACAAAACGTTACTCGTCAATCCTAACCAGCCTGGTAAGAAGGGCCAAAAAAATGTATTATGAGAACAGGTTATCAAACTTACGAGGTGATATAAAAAAGACTTGGAAAATCCTATCAGAAATTCTAGGAACAAAAAAGATATCACGAAATAGCGAAATAAAATTAGCAAAATCAGATGAACCCCAACTCCCACCAACAGAAACAGCAAACAGACTCAATGATTTCTTCTCCACTATAGGACAAAACCTTGCCAATAAAATCCCAAGCTCAGATACCCCACCAAATGACTACCTCACTGGCAACTACCCGAACACACTGTTCCTAGCTCCGACTAACCCATACGAAGTCTCCCTTATTATCAACACACTAAAAAACAAGGCAGGAGATTTAAATACCTTGCCACCCTTTATATACAAAAAAGTGTCACAAGTGCTATCACCAATCATTGCAACACTCTTTAACAAATCCATTGAATCCTCCACCTTCCCTACAGTTCTCAAAATAGCAAGGGTCACCCCGATCTATAAAGGAGGAGACCAAACAGAGTTGAATAACTATAGGCCAATATCCAACTTACACCCTCTCTCGAAAATCTTCGAAAAATTAATTCATAAACAAACCTACTCCTACCTCATCTCTCAAAACATACTCAACCCCTGCCAATTTGGATTCAGGCCTAATAAAAATACTATTATTTTTTTTTTTTTTTTATTATCACACCGGCCGATTCCCACCAAGGCAGGGTGGCCCGAAAAAGAAAAACTTTCACCATCATTCACTCCATCACTGTCTTGCCAGAAGGGTGCTTTACACTACAGTTTTTAAACTGCAACATTAACACCCCTCCTTCAGAGTGCAGGCACTGTACTTCCCATCTCCAGGACTCAAGTCCGGCCTGCCGGTTTCCCTGAATCCCTTCATAAATGTTACTTTGCTCACACTCCAACAGCACGTCAAGTATTAAAAACCATTTGTCTCCATTCACTCCTATCAAACACGCTCACGCATGCCTGCTGGAAGTCCAAGCCCCTCGCACACAAAACCTCCTTTACCCCCTCCCTCCAACCCTTCCTAGGCCGACCCCTACCCCGCCTTCCTTCCACTACAGACTGATACACTCTTGAAGTCATTCTGTTTCGCTCCATTCTCTCTAATGTCCGAACCACCTCAAACAACCTTCCTCAGCCCTCTGGACAACAGTTTTGGTAATCCCGCACCTCCTCCTAACTTCCAAACTACGAATTCTCTGCATTATATTCACACCACACATTGCCCTCAGACATGACATCTCCACTGCCTCCAGCCTTCTCCTCGCTGCAACATTCATCACCCACGCTTCACAACCCTATAAGAGCGTTGGTAAAACTATACTCTCATACATTCCCCTCTTTGCCTCCAAGGACAAAGTTCTTTGTTTCCACAGACTCCTAAGTGCACCACTCACTCTTTTTCCCTCATCAATTCTATGATTCACCTCATTTTCATAGCCCCATCCGCTGACACGTCCACTCCCCAAATATCTGAATACGTTCACCTCCTCCATACTCTCTCCCTCCAATTGATATTCAATCTTTCATCACCTAATCTTTTTGTTTATCCTCATAACCTTACTTTTTCCTGTATTCACCTTTAATTTTCTTTTTTTGCACCCTACCAAATTCATCCACCAATCTCTGCAACTTCTCTCAGAATCTCCCAAGAGCACAGTGTCATCAGCAAAAGAGCAGCTGTGACAACTCCCACTTTGTGTGTGATTCTTTATCTTTTAACTCACGCCTCTTGCCAAAACCCTCGCATTTACTTCTCTTACAACCCATCTATAAATATATTAAACAACCACGGTGACATCACACATCCTTGTCAAAGGCCTACTTTTACTGGGAAAAAATTTCCCTCTTTCCTAATACTCTAACTTGAGCCTCACTATCCTCGTAAAAACTCTTCATGCTTTCAGTAACCTACCTCCTACACCATACACTTGCACATCTGCCCCCATTGCCCCCTATCCACCCTGTCATACGCCTTTTCCAAATCCATAAATGCCACAAAGACCTTTTTAGCCTTATAAAAAATACTGTTCACTTATATGTTTCACTGTAAACACCTGGTCCACACACCCCCTACCTTTCCTAAAGCCTCCTTGTTCATCTGCTATCCTATTCTCCGTCTTACTCTTAATTCTTTCAATTATAACTCTACCATACATTTACCAGGTACACTCACAGACTTATCCCCCTATAATTTTTGCACTCTCTTTTATCCCCTTTGCCTTTATACAAAGGAAACTATGCATGCTCTCTGCCATCCTAGGTACCTTACCCTCTTCCATACATTTATTAAATAATGCACCAACCACTCCAAAACTAATCCCCACCTGCTTTTAACATTTCTATCTTTATCCCATCAATCCGGCTGCCTTACCCCCTTTCATTTTACCTACTGCCTCACGAACTTCCCCCACACTCACAACTGGCTCTTCCTCACTCCTACAAGATGTTATTCCCTCCTTGCCCTATACACGAAATCACACCCTTCCCTATCTTCATCAACTTTTAAACCCAATTCCTCAAAATATTCCTTCCATTTTCCCCAAATACCTCTAACTCTCCATTTTAATAACTCTCCTCTCCTATTTTTAAACTGACAATCCATTTGTTCTCTAGGCTTTTTAAAACTTGTTAATCTCACCCCAAAACTTTTTCTTATTTTTCCAACAAAATTTGTTGATAACATCTCACCCACTCTCTCATTTGCTCTCTTTTTACATTGTTTCACCACTCTCTTAATTCTCTCTTTTTCTCCATATACTCTTCCCTCCTTGCATCACTTTTTCTTTGTAAAAACTTCTCATATGCTAACTTTTTCTCCCTTATACTTCTCTTTACATTCATCATTCCACCAATCGCTCCTTTTCCCCTCCTGCACCCATTTTCCCTGTAACCACAAACTTCTGCTGAACACTCTAACACTACATTTTTTAAACCTACCCCATACCTCTTCGACCCCATTGCCTATGTCTCATTAGCCCCTCTATCCTCCAATAGCTGTTTATATCTTACCCTAACTGCCCCCTCTTTTAGTTTATAAACCTTCACCTCTCTCTTCCCTGATGCTTCTATTCTCCTTGTATCCATCTACCTTTTACCTCAGTATAGCTACAACTAGAAAGTGATCTGATATATCTGTGGCCCCTCTATAAACATGTACATCCTGAAGTCTACTCAACAGTCTTTTATCTACCAATACATAATCCAACAAACTACTGTCATTTCGCCTACATCATATCGTGTATACTTATTTATCCTCTTTTTCTTAAAATATGTATTTACCTATAACTAAACCCCTTTCTATACAAAGTTCAATCAAAGGGCTCCCATTATCATTTACACCTGGCACCCCAAACTTACCTACCACACCCTCTCTAAAAGTTTCTCCTACTTTAGCATTCAAGTCCCCTACCACAATTACTCTCTCACTTGGTTCAAAGGCTCCTATACATTCACTTAACATCTCCCAAAATCTCTCTCTCTCCTCTGCATTCCTCTCTTCTCCAGGTGCATACACGCTTATTATGACCCACTTCTCGCATCCAACCTTTACTTTAATCCACATAATTCTTGAATTTACACATTCATATTCACTTTTCTCCTTCCATAACTGATCATTTAACATTACTGCTACCCCTTCCTTTGCTATTATACACATGCTAGAACATATATACACTGCAATAGAGAAAAAAGAAGTCCCACTGGGGATCTTCATTGACTTACGTACAGCTTTTGATACAGTTGACCATCACTTGCTCCACATAAAGTTGTCACACTATGGTATAAGAGGGCACTCCCTCAACTACCTTAAGTCATACCTCAGCAACAGAAGCCAATATGTGTACACAAATGGGGCAAACTCTTCCGCACAACCAATTACAGTTGGTGTCCCACAGGGAAGTGTCCTTGGCCCTCTTCTCTTTCTCCTATACATAAATGACCTACCAAATGCTTCGCAATTACTCAAACCCACACTATTTGCAGATGACACTACATACGTCTTCTCTCACCCGAGCCCAGTCATGCTAGCCAATACTGTAAATGCCAAATTACAGAAAATATCTACCTGGATGAGGCCTAACAAATTACACTAAACATGACAAAACCTACTTCATTCTGTTTGGTAACAGAGCTACAGATGTCCCTCTTAACATAATGATAAACGGATCACCTATCCAAAACTAACAGAGGGAAAATTCTTAGGAATCCACCTTGATAATAGGCTCAAATTTTCATTTCACATATACAAAATTTCTAAGAAAATTTCCAAGGGCCCTAGGATACTATCGAAGATACGGTACTAAGTTCCACAGTCAGCCCTCCTGGCCCTAATCACTCTCTTATTTACCCCTATCTCACCTATGGAATTGTGCATGGGGCTCAACAACAATTACCATCTCAGACCACTAATTACCCAACAAAAGGCTGCAGTCAGAATGATAACAAATTCCCACTACAGGCAGCATACTCCACCAATATTCAAAACTCTAAACTACTCACCATACAAAACATCCATACTTATTACTGCACTTATTACATACATAGAACACTTAACTCTGATATTAACCCTCCCTCAAACATCTCCTTGCCAACCTCAACAGAAACAACATGACCATAACACAAGACACAGATCACTCTTTGATGTTCCTCGTGTCCATCTCACGCTATGCAAAAACTCAATGCACATAAAAGGCCCTAAAATCTGGAATTCATTACCTGTAAATATAAAAGAAAACACTACCTGTTTATAAATTCAAGTCTCTTCTCAAAGATCACTTACTCACCCAAAACCAAATAAATACTGAATAACTGAACCTTATAAATTGTATATCTTAAATGTTTCTCATAATTATATCACATAAATGTTAAACTAAGACCCAATCTAACTTTGTTATTTTTTAAATACACTACCTAACAGAATACTCCATTCTACTGAATGTACAGCAATGCAAGCAACCATATGACCTGTCTTTGTAATACTCATTTGTGCTTTATTGTTATCTGTTTACAATAATGTTTTATTACCGATTACATCATTGCTTAGTTAATCTTAAGTTAATTTTAAGCCTGCCCGTAATGCTATGCATACAAGTGGCTTTGGCATGCTGCTCTTACCTGTATTTTTTTTGTACCTCTGTATGTATGTTCAAATTATTAAATAAATAAATAAATAAATAAATAAATACGTCCAAAACACTGGCTTGTAAGATGTATATATATGATCAAAACAATCAAAGGGTTAATGTGCCTTGGAGTGATTATTATTGTGTGTCTAATACGGCCAATTTTTGAGTTGACGGCCGAAATCCAGGATAGAATTTTAGCCCAAAAAGCGACCAAAATCCGATTTGGTTGATATCTGGAATGGCCGATATCCAAGGGTCCACTGTATTGTTGTATATCATTGAGTTGTGTTCTTTGAAGAAAAGGTCAGCTGACATTATTATTCCCTAGACTTTCAGGTGTTCCTTTTGTTTTATTTGACAATCCTCTGGAGTTTTGTATGCAGTGTCCCTTTTGAGTTCATCCTTTCCATACCTAAGAAGCTGGATTTTATCACCACTGAATGTCATATTGTTCTCTACTGCCCAATGGAAAAACAATGCTTATATCTTCCTGCATTTTTTCAGTGTCTTCAACTGAGCTGACTTTCATGCTTATTTTAGTGTCATCTGCAAATGATACAAAACTGTGATGGGTGTTTTATCCATGACTGCTATAAGGATAAGAAACAACAGAAGTACCAGGACAGTTTCCTGGGGGACTGAGGGTTTTTTTCTCTGTTTTGTGTGTTAGAAACAGGAAAATCCATCTACTTATCTTCCCTGTAATGCCTATTTATTTATTTACTTATTTATTTATTTTATGTCTTTGCAAACAGTACATTGAGATTTTATATTTACAATAGTGGGTTGCAATGCAAAGAGAGCCTCTATTATGCCTAGGCATTATGGGCCAACTTAACATTATTGGCTTACAGACTACTTAACACTGAATTTTATCATAGTTGTACAGTAGGACAGTAATTATTTTGTAGTTGAACAGTAGATTATTAATTATAAGTGAATTAAATTTGCATAAGACAAAGGATATATTCATATAGTCTAAAATGCTTTCTGTGAAAACAATGGTTCAATTATACTCCTGTCAACAATCCTGAGTACAATTGCTTCATAATGACATTTGTTAAATGCCTTTGCAAAATCTATGTATATAACATCTGCATTTTGATTTTTTTCCAACACTTCCATAATTCTGTCTTAATGGTTCAACAGCCATGACAGGCATGATCGACCAGTTCTAAAATCATGCTGGTTTGAACTGCGCAGTTCCATGAAGTACAGTGCCTGTACACTGAAGGATGGATGGGGATGTTGTAGTCTTGAAAGTAGGAAGTACAGTGCCTGTACTCTGAAGGATGAGTGGTTATGTTATAGTTTTGGAGGTGGGAAGTACAGTGCCTGTCCTCTGAAGGATGGGTGGGTATGTTGTAGTTCTGGGGGTGGGAAGTACAGTGCCTGTACTCTGAAGAATGAGTGGTTATGTTATAGTTTTGGAGGTGGGAAGTACAGTGCCTGTCCTCTGAAGGATGGGTGGGTATGTTGTAGTTCTGGGGGTGGGAAGTACAGTGCCTGTACTCTGAAGGATGGGTGGGGATGTTGTAGTCCTGGAGGTGGGAAGTACAGTGCCTGTACTCTGATGGATGAGTGGTTATGTTATAGTTTTGGAGGTGGGAAGTACAGTGCCTGTCCTCTGAAGGATGGGTGGGTATATTGTAGTTCTGGGGGTGGGAAGTACAGTGCTGTACTCTGAAGGATGGGTGGGTATGTTGCAGTTCTGGAGATGGGAAGTACAGTGCCTGTACTCTGATGGATGAGTGGTTATGTTATAGTTTTGGAGGTGGGAAGTACAGTGCCTGTCCTCTGAAGGATGGGTGGGTATGTTGTGGTTCTGGGGGTGGGAAGTACAGTGCCTGTACTCTGAAGGATGGGTGGGTATGTTGCAGTTCTGGAGATGGGAAGTACAGTGACTGTACTCTGAAGGATAGAGGAGAATGTTGGAAGTCAGTGGAACTTTGAACAGTGATGTTCATGAGTTTCTTGCTTGAAGTGCATGGTTTCACATAAGGACTCTTAACAACATGCTTTATTGGAGAAGGCTGATACAGATACTCAAAAACCCAGGAAAAAGGAATTAATGTACAATTAATGTGGATTCCAACAGAGTGAATTACTCCTTCATGGCTGACAAGTTATAAATAACAAAAAAGGCACAATACCGTGACTGGAACGATACACAAATAACCTGCACATAAAAGAGAGAATATAACTTTGGTATGTCTGTGTTTAGCATTAAAAGTAATATTAGAGAGAAGTAAATAATGAAACTATGTTATAAGAATGCAGTTGGAAGCCTGTGTAGCTCTATCACTCACTATGATAACGTGAATGTAGCTAAGTACAGTACACTGATGGAGAAACTTGCAATGTGAACAGACTGGCTGATATGTATAGTAGCCAGGCTTGGTTACAAGTACTTCTGGCATACACACAATTAACCCTTTCAGGGTTGGTGCCACACTAGTACGGCTTGCACGCCAGGGTTGGTGCCGTACTAGTACGCATAAATTCTAGCACCTTCAAATCTAGCGAGAGAAAGCTGGTAGGCCTACATATGAAAGAATGGGTCTATGTGGTCAGTGTGCACAGTATAAAAAAAAAACCTGCAGCACACAGTACATAATGAGAAAAAAAAAAACTCTGACCGTGTTTTTGCTTTAAAACAGCGGCTTTGCAGTGTATTTTCGTATGCTATTTATGGTTGTATTTTAGTTTTTCTGGTCTCATTTTATAGAATGGAAGACATATTACAGAAATTGAGATGATTTTGATTGGTTTCACAATGAAAAGTACCTTGAAATTGAGCTCAGAGTAGCAGAAATGTTCGATTTTTGCCAAAGTTCAAAAGTAAACAAATCATGCCACGCGTCCAATACACGTCAACTGGTGAGTCTAATATTCTTTTGCAAGTGCGCTGATGTTATTTATACAATTTTTACACTAATGCAGTAGTCTGCATAACAGTAAATCTTCTATTTTTTTGTGAGAATAAAAATTCAAAGTGGAAAGCAAAACAAATGTAAGAGGGGCTTGGGGACATGACTAATGAACAGAGAAAATGTTATTTTAGTGCCAGGAATGTCTGTCTTGTTTATTCTAGACCCTATTTGGAAATTGGCATCTTTTGAAATTTGTGTGAAATTGGCAAAATTGCCAATTTATGACCACTTTATTGGATAGTTGAAATCAGTAAACGGGTGGTTTCTTGTACTCAATTGATAGAAAAAATGGACCTCTAGGGAAATAGTTATGATTTTTGTAGACTGGTACATTGGAATTGGTCGAAAACAGGGCTCAAAGTGGGCGAAATCGCTGATGCGTAAACTTCATCGAGACCGCTAACTTCATGAGAGCATAATTCCATGAGTTTTCCATCAAATTTCATACTTTTGGTGTCATTATGATTGGAAAAAGATTTTCTATCATTTCATAAGAAAAAATAATTTTTTTTTTCGAAAAATTTTCGACCCTGAGAACAAGTTTCGGAGAGGGCTTGTCAACCCTGAAAGGGTTAATGTTCTTTATTGCCCACTTACTGAGAAATATAGAGACTAACAATATAATAACCTATGTGATATGTCAAAATATCATATTAACTCTTTCACTGTCAACAGCCCTCATCAGTGTTAAAAAATATTCAAAAACAACAACAAAAAAAAAAAAATTATTTTTTTTACCAAAATCTTAAGAATATTTTTCCGAGTGTTTTAAAAGAAAAAAAATTACAATCAGTAGTTACTGAGATACAGAGGTGTGAAGTTGACAGAAAGTGAACCGCTTACGGCAACATCGGCAACTGCCTCTCACTTGGTAATATTATTTTTACTTTCATTCTACTTTTTCTTTTCTAATATTTTATTTTTTCAAGTAACTTTTGTGGCCTGTGATACCAATATAATGCATAATGTATATATATCTACTCATATGCAACACAATAATGGCACAAACATTATCATTATATTGTTTACAAAACTTGTTTACACAAACCCACACTGCCTTCCCCACCCACACCATTTTCCCCACCACCTATGCTGCCTTCTTCAATACCCACACTGTCTTCCCCACCACCCATGCTGGAAATAAGTCACTTTGACTTTTTTGGGTTATCCTAGGTTCTCTACACATGCTGCTACATATTATAATCTATGTAACTGTATTCATGTATACCTGAATAAACTTACTTACACACCATCTTCCCAACCACCCACACCATCTTCCCCACCATCCATGCTGTCTTCCCCATCATCCAAGCTGCCTTCCTCATCACCCAAGCTGCCTTCCCCAACACCCAAGCTGCCTTCCCTTTTCACTATCTGTATCTGGTATCCTGGGCATTGCTTTTGGTCACAAACTCCTCAGAACCATGAAATTCATCTTCACTGACACTTCCATCTGTGTTAGAACTATCACTTGGGAAGAGGAGAGTCCCAAATTCGCCAGGGAGTGAGATATGTCTTACCGTGAGGCATGGTAAACAAGGATTACTGAAATGGCATTCCCACAATGCAATGCGGGTGCCATGATTTTTTTTTTATACTGCACACGCTGACCATGCAGACCCATTCTCTCACATGTAGGTCTACCAGCTTTCTCCTGCTAGATTTGAAGCTGCTAGAATTTTAGCATATTAATACATCAACACTGGCTCACAAGCCATACCCATATGGCACCGACAGTGAAAGGGTTAAAGAAAACAAGATGACAGATAATATTAAGCAAATTTCCTAAATCTTCTTGCAACAGGTAAGTCAACTGTATATATAAATCCAGATGTACTCCTGCTAACCCTTTTTGGGCCTAGTTTTTGGGCTTTTTGTGTAATGTATCCATATACCCTTGTGCTGCTTTCCACAAGATGGATATAGTGAGCACAATAAATTGGCTGCTTCAACAACAAAATCTAAAATCTACCTTGCTTGATGGATGTTGTAAAATCTGAAGAGTTCAATGAGTGCCTTTCTGGTGCATGGAGAAAAGTGAACCAGTACTGAGAGGATGTCTACCTGGTGCATGGAGAAAAGCGAACCAGTACTGAGAGGCTGTCTACCTGGTGCATGGAGAAAAGCGAACCAGTACTGAGAGGCTGTCTACCTGGTGCATGGAGAAAAGTGAACCAGTACTGAGAGGCTGTCTACCTGGTGCATAGAGAAGGGTGAACTAGTACAGGGAGGCTGTCTACCTGGTGTATGGAGAAGGGTGAACTAGTACATGGAGGCTGTCTACCTGGTGCATGGGGAAGGGTAAACCAGTACTGGGGGGCTGTCTACCTGGTGCATGGAGAAGGGTAAACCAGTACAGGGAGGCTGTCTACCTGGTGCATGGGGAAGGATGAACTAGTATAGAGAGGCTGTCTACCTGGATCTTGGGGAAAACTGAATCAGTGCTGGGAGATTTGGTGTGGTGCAACATTCCTGGTGCATGGGAAATAGTGAACCAGTACCAGTAGGTCTAGTGTGGTGCAACATACCTGGTGCATGGGGAATGGTGAACCAATACCGGGAGGCTTGGTGTGGGCCTTGGTGTGGTGCAACAGAATGTTAGGAGTCTCCATCACATCCTCACAAGCATCCAAGAGTTTCTGGTGCAGCAAGAGACGTGTGAACACTGCAGAGTGCATCTGAAGACCATGGATGGACTTCACTTCCTGCTGAAACAAAAAAAAAATCATATTTACTAGAAGGCCATAATTTCCAAATTAGTACAGTGGAACCTTGAAAATCGAACGTACCAAATATCGAACGTTTCGAAAATAAGACCACTTTTTCGGACAAACTGAGTACCAAAAATTGAATGCGTTTCAAATTTCGGACCGCTGGGTACGGGACCTGTCCACTGGCCCGCTCTGTGAGCAGTCTAGCTTTGTTTATGCTTGAGTGAACACTAACCTGCGCTCTCATTCAAACATTTTACGATTATTTCCTTGTGTTTAGTGGTTGTGGGACTGTGAAATAAGCTGCCATGGGCCCAAAGAAACTTGCTAGTGGTACCCCTGTGGTAAAGAAAGTGAGAAACACCATAGATGTGAAGAAGGAAATAATACAGAAGTATGAGAGTGGTGTGAGACTTGTTGAGCTTGCCAGGATGTATGGGAAAAACAAGTCGACCATCGGTTCTATCCTGGCAAAGAAAGAACAAATCAAGGAAGCTGATGTTGCGAAAGGTGTTAATATGCTAACCAAAAAAAGACCACAAATAGTTGAAGAGGTTGAGAAGTTGTTGCTGGTGTGGATCAAGGATAAAGAGATTGCAGGTGATAGTGTTTCAGAGACTATTATTTGCGAAAAGGCAAGGAAGTTGCATGCCGAATCTGGTAAAGAAAACTCCTGGAACCAGTGCTAATAGTGAATTTAAGGCCAGTAGAGGCTGGTTTGAGAGAATTAAGAAGCGTAGTGGCATACACAATGTTGTAAGACATGGTGAGGCAGCCAGTTCAGAGAAACGAGCAGCTGAGAAGTTTGTACAGGAGTTTAAGGGGTACATAGACAGTGAAGAATTCAAACCTGAACAAGTGTTTAATTGTGACGAAACAGGCTTGTTTTGGAAGAAAATGCCAAAAAGGACCTTTATCACACAGGAGGAAAAGGCACTGCCAGGACACAAGCCTATGAAAGACAGGCTTACTCTTTTGTTCTGTGCAAATGCTAGTGGTGATTTTGAAGTGAAGTCTTTACTTGTGTATCATTCAGAAAATCCCAGAGTGTTTAAGAAAAACAATGTCTTTAAGAACAAGTTATGTGTCTTGTGGAAAGCTAATCATAAGGCATGGGTCACAAGACAAATTTTCAAAGAGTGGGTCAATGAAGTGTTTGGCCCCAGTGTGAAAAAATACCTCCAGGAAAAGAAATAGCCACTCAAGTGCCTCCTGTTAATGGACAATGCTCCTGCTCATCCTCCAAATTTATTAGACCTCTTGTCTAAGGACTTCAGTTTTATAAAAGTGAAGTTCTTGCCTCCTAACACCACTCCTCTCCTCCAGCCCATGGACCAGCAGGTCATTTCTAACTTCAAAAACTCTACACAAAAGCAGTGTTTGAAAAGTGCTTTGAAGTGACCACAGACACTAAGTTGACCCTAAGAGAGTTCTGGAGGAATCACTTCAGCATCTACAACTCCATAAGCCTTATAGGTAAGGCTTGGGAGGGAGTGACTTCCAGGACTTTGAACTCTGCTTGGAGACAATTGTGGCCAGATTGTGTCCAAAAGAGGGATTTTGAAGGGTTTGAGGCTGACCCTGACCCAGCTCACCCTCTGCCTGTTGTGGACTCGATTGTGGCATTGGGGAACACCCTGGGGTTGGAGGTGAGTGGTGAGGATGTGGAAGAGTTGGTGGAGGACCACAGGGAAGAGCTAACCACTGAAGAGCTGCAAGAGCTTCATCTGGAGCAGTATCAGACCACAGCTGAGGAACTTGCTTCAGAGGAGGAGGAAGAGGTAGTGGATGAGGTGCCTTCTTCAAAGATTAAGGAGATTTGTGCCAAGTGGAATGATGTCCAAATGTTTGTGCAGAAGTACCACACTGAGCAAGCTGAAACAAGCCATCTTTGCAACAAGTTCAGTGACAGGACCATGTCCCATTTTAGGGAAATGTTAAAGAGACACCAGAAACAGAGGACTGTGGACAGTTATTTTGTGAGACAGGGGTCCAGTGACTCTCAAGCTGGTCCTAGTGGCATTAACCCTTTGAGGGTTTCGGACGTACTAGTACGGCTTACGACCCAGGGTTTTTGACGTACTAGTACGCCTAAATTCTAGCGCCCTCAAATCTAGTGGGAGAAAGCTGGTAGGCCTTCATATGAAAGAATGGGTCTATGTGGTCAGTGTGCACAGTCTAAAAAAAATCCTGCAGCACACAGTGCATAATGAGAAAAAAAAAACTTTGACCATTTTTTTCGAATAAAACAGCGACTTTGCACTGTATTTTCGTATGGTATTTATTGTTGTATTCTAGTTTTCTTGGTCTCATTTTATAGAATGGAAGACATATTACAGAAATTGAGATGACTTTGACTGGTTTTACAATGAAAGGTACCTTGAAACTGAGCTCAAAGTAGCAGAAATCTTCGATTTTTACCAAATTTCAAAAGTAAACAAATCGTGCCAAGCATGCAATACACGTCAACTGGTGACCTGGAGTTTACCTGGAGAGAGTTTCGGGGGTCAACGCCCCCGCGGCCCGGTCTGTGACCAGGCCTCCTGGTGGATCAGCGCCTGATCAACCAGGCTGTTGCTGCTGGCTGCACGCAAACCAACGTACGAGCCACAGCCCGGCTGATCAGGAACTGCCTTTAGGTGCTTGTCCAGTGCCAGCTTGAAGACTGCCAGGGGTCTGTTGGTAATCCCCCTTATGTGTGCTGGGAGGCAGTTGAACAGTCTCGGTCCCCTGACACTTATTGTATGGTCTCTTAACGTGCTAGTGACACCCCTGCTTTTCATTGGGGGGATGGTGAGTCTAATATTCTTTCACAAGTGCACCAATAATATTTATACCATTTTTTACACTAATACAGTAGTCTGCATAACAGTAAATCTTATATTTTTTGTGAGAATAAAAATTCAAAGTGGAAAGCAAAAGAATATAACAGGGGCCTTGAGACGTGACTAATGACCAGAGGAAATGTCATTTTAGTGCCAGGAATGTCTTTCTTGTTTATTCTGGACCCTATTCGGAAATTGGCATCTTTTGAAATTTGTGTGAAATTGGCAAAATTGCTAAATTCTGACCACTGTACTGGATAGTTGAATTTCATAAATGGGTGGTTTCTTGCACCCATTCGATAGAAAAAATGGAGTTCTAGCGAAATATTCATGATTTTTGTCGACTAGTACAGTGGAATTGGCCGAAAATGGGGCTCAAAGTGGACAAAATCGCCGATGCGTAAACATCGCCGAGACCGCTAACTTTGCGAGAGCATAATTCCGTAAGTTTTCCATCAAATTTCAAACTTTTGGTGTCCTTATGATCGGGAAAAGATTCTCTATCTTTTCATAAGAGAAAATAATTTTTTTTTTTTTTTAAATTTTGCCGACCCTGAGAACGAGTTTCGGAGAGGGCCTGTCGACCCTCAAAGGGTTAAAAGACAGAGAAGGGAAGTAACCCCAGAGAGGGCTTTACCTGAAGTCCTTATGGAGGGGGATTCTCCTTCCAAACACTAACCCCAACTCCCTCTCTCCTCCTCCCTATCTTCCAGATGCCATCACCAATCTTCAATAAAGGTAAGTAAAAATATTATTTTGTATTTTATATTATATGTATGTATTATTTTATATGTATGTTATTTTATATGTATGTAAAACTGTAATTAATCTCTATAAAATGCATTTTTTGTGTGAATATTTTTGGGTTTCTGGAACGGATTAATTGTATTTCCATTATTTCTTATGGGAAATATTGATTTGAGTTTCAGACTTTTCGAAATTAGAACTAGCTCCTGGAACGGATTAAGTTCGATTTTTGAGGTTCCACTGTAGTTGCTAATATGATTAATCATTTCCTAAAATTGTATATTTATTGATTAGTTACAAGTTTTATTTTTTTTTTTTTTAACACTGAGATAGGGTGACCTAAAAAAACAAGAAACATTTTTACCATCACTCACTCCATAACTATCTTGCCAGAAGGGCACTGATACTACAGTCCAAAACAGCAAATATCTCCACCCCTCCTTCAGAGTGCAGGCACTGTACTTACCATCACCAGGACTCAAGTCCGTATGACCGGTTTCCCTGAATTCCTTCATACATGTTACCTTGCTCACACCCCAACAGCATATGTCATAAAAACTACTTGCTTTCACTCTCTAATACACTCACACATGTTTGCTGGAGGTCTAAGTCCTTCACACACAAAACCTCCTTTACCCCCTCCCTCCAACCTTTCCTAGGATGACCCCTACCATGCCTTCCCTCTACTACTGATTTATACGCCATCCAAGTCATCCTACTTTTGTTCCATTGTCTTTAAATGTCCAAACTACCTCATCAACCCCTTTTCAGACCTCTGGATACCTTCAGTAACCTCGCACCTCCTCCTAATCTCGAAGCTATGAATTCTCTGCATAATATTCACACCATACATTGCCCTAGACATGACATCACTGCCTCTAGCCTTCTCCCTGTTGCTATGTTTAAAATCCATGCTCCACACCCATATAAGAATGTTGGTACCACTATACACTCACATATTCCCCATCTCGCCTCCATGGATAACGTTCTTTGTCTCCACAGATGCTTCAATGCACAACTCACTTTTTTCCCCCCTCATTGATTCTATGGTTCACCTTGTCTTTCACAGACCCATCTGCTGACAAGTCCGCTCTTAAATATGTGAATACATTCACTTCCTCCATATTCTCTCCCTCCAATCTGATATTCAGTCTTTCATTGTTTACATTTTTTTACTACCCTCATCCCCTTGCTCTTTGCTCTGTTCACTTTTAATTTTTTTTTTTTTTTCAACAAGTTGGCCGTCTCCCACTGAGGCAGGGTGACCCAAAAAAGAAAGAAAATCCCCAAAAAGAAAATACTTTCATCATCATTCAACACTTTCACCACACTCGCACATTATCACTGTTTTTGCAGAGGTGCTCAGAATACAACAGTCTAGAAGCATACACATATAAAGATACACAACATATCCCTCCAAACTGCCAATATCCCAAACCCCTCCTTTAAAGTGCAGGCACTGTACTTCCCATTTCCAGGACTCAAGTCCGACTATATGAAAATAACCGGTTTCCCTGAATCCCTTCACTAAATATTACCCTGCTCACACTCCAACAGATCGTCAGGTCCCAAGTACCATTCGTCTCCATTCACTCCTATCTAACACGCTCACGCACGCTTGCTGGAAGTCCAAGCCCCTTGCCCACAAAACCTCCTTTACCCCCTCTCTCCAACCCTTTCGAGGACGACCCCTACCCTGCCTTCCTTCCCCTATAGATTTATATGCTTTCCATGTCATTCTACTTTGATCCATTCTCTCTAAATGACCAAACCACCTCAACAACCCCTCTTCTGCCCTCTGACTAATACTTTTATTAGCTCCACACCTTCTCCTAATTTCCACACTCCGAATTTTCTGCATAACATTTACACCACACATTGCCCTTAAACAGGACATCTCCACTGCCTCCAACCGTCTCCTCGCTGCTGCATTTACCACCCAAGCTTCACACCCATATAAGAGTGTTGGTACTACTATACTTTCATACATTCCCTTCTTTGCCTCCATAGATAACGTTTTTTGACTCCACATATACCTCAACACACCACTCACCTTTTTTCCCTCATCAATTCTATGATTAACCTCATCCTTCATAAATCCATCCGCCGACACGTCAACTCCCAAGTATCTGAAAACATTCACTTCTTCCATACTCCTCCTCCCCAATTTGATATCCAATTTTTCTTTATCTAAATCTTTTGGGACACCCTCATCACCTTACTCTTTTCTATGTTCACTTTCAACTTTCTACCTTTACACACATTCCCTGTCTAAGACCTACTTTTACCGGGAAGTAGTCTCCCTCTCTTCTACACACCCTAACCTGAGCCTCACTATCCTCATAAAAACTCTTTACAGCATTTAATAACTTACCACCTATTCCATATACAGTGGACCCCCGCATAACGATCACCTCCGAATGCGACCAATTATGTAAGTGTATTTATGTAAGTGCGTTTGTACGTGTATGTTTGGGGGTCTGAAATGGACTAATCTACTTCACAATATTCCTTATGGGAATAAATTCGGTCAGTACTGGCACCTGAACATACTTCTGGAGTGAAAAAATATCGTTAACCGGGGGTCCACTGTACTTGCAACATCTGCCACATTGCTCCTCTATCCACTCTATCATATGCCTTTTCTAAATCCATAAATGCAATAAAACTTCCCTACCCTTTTTCTAAATACTGTTCACATATATGCTTCAATGTAAACACTTGATCTACACATCCCCTACCCACTCTGAAACCTCCTTGCTCATCCGCAATCCTACATTCTGTCTTACCTCTAATTCTTTCAATTATAACCCTACCGTACACTTTTCCTGGTATACTTAGTAAGCTTATTCCTCTATAATTTTTACAGTCTCTTTTGTCCCCTTTCCCTTTATATAAAGGGACTATACATGCTCTCCGCCAATCCTAGGTACCTTCCCCTCTTTCATACATTTATTAAACAAAAGTACCAACCACTCCAACACTATATCCCCCCTGCTTTTAACATTTCTGTCATGATCCCATCAGTTCCAGCTGCTTTTACCCCCTTTCATTTTACGTAATGCCTCACGTACCTCCCCACACTTACATTCTGCTCTTCTTCACTCCTAAAAGATGGTATATCCTCCCTGACCAGTGCATGAAATTACTGCTTCTGTTTCTTCCTTACATTTAAAAGTTCCTCAAAATATTCTCGTCATCTACCCAATACCTCCATCTCCCCATCTACTAATTCCCTACTCTGTTTTTAACTGACAAATCCATATTTTCCCTAGGCTTTCTTAACTTGTTTAACTCACTCCAAATTTTTTTTCTTATTTTCATTAAAATTTCTTGACAGTGCTCTCCCACTCTATCATCTGCTCTCCTTTTGCACTCTCTCACCACTCTCTTTACCTTTCTTTTACTCTCCATATACTCTGCTCTTCTTATAACACTTCTGCTTTGTAAAAACCTCTCATAAGCTACCTTTTTCTCTTTTATCACACCCTTTACTTCATCATTCCTCAATCACTCCTCTTTCCTCTTGCTTCCACCCTCCTATAACCACAAACTTTGCCCCACATTCTAATACTGCATTTTTAAAACTATTCCAACCCTCTTCAACCCCCCACTACTCATCTTTGCACTAGCCCACCTTTCTGCCAATAGTCGCTTATATCTCACCCGAACTTCCTCCTCCCTTAGTTTATACACTTTCACCTCCTCTTACTTGTTGTTGCCACCTTCCTCTTTTCCCATCTACCTCTTACTCTAACTGTAGCTACAACTAAATAATGATCCGATATATCAGTTGCCCCTCTATAAACATGTACATCCTGGAGCCTACCATCAACCTTTTATCCACCAATACATATCTAATAAACTACTTTCATTACGTGCTACATCATACCTTGTATATTTATTTATCCTCTTTTTCATAAAATATGTATTACTATTACCAAATTTCTTTCTACACATAGCTCAATTAAAGGCTCCCCATTTACATTTACCCCTGGCACCCCAAATTTACCTACTACTCCCTCCATAACATTTTTACCCACTTTAGCATTGAAATCCCCAACCACCATTACTCTCACACTTGATTCAAAATCCCCACGCATTCACTCAACATTTCCCAAAATCTCTCTCTCTCCTCTACACTTCTCTCTTCTCCAGGTGCATACACGCTTATTATAACCCACTTTTCACATCCAATCTTTATTTTACTCCACATAATCCTTGAATTAATACATTTATAGTCCCTCTTTTCCTGCCATAGCTTATCCTTCAACATTATTGCTACTCCTTCTTTAGCTCTAACTCTATTTGAAACCCCTGACCTAATCCCATTTATTCCTCTCCACTGAAACTCTCCCACCCCCTTCAGCTTTGTTTCACTTAAAGCCAGGACATCCAGCTTCTTCTCATTCATAACATCCACAATCATCTCTTTCTTATCATCTGCACAACATCCACGCACATTCAGACTTCCCACTTTGACAATTTTCTTCTTCTTATTCTTTTTAGTAATCTTTACAGGAAAAGGGGTTACTAGCCCATTGTTCCCGGCATTTTAGTTGACTTTTACAACACGCATGGCTTACGGAGGAAAGATTCTTATTCCACTTCCCCATGGATATAAAAGGAAAATTAATAAGACCAAGAACTATTAAGATAAAATCAAAGAAAACTCAGATGAGTGTGTATAAATAAATGTGTACATGTATGTGTAGTGTGACCTAAGTGTAAGTAGAAGTAGCAAGACATGCCTGTAATCTTGCATATTTATGAGACAGACAAAAGACATCAGCAATCCTACCATCATGTAAAACAATCACAAGCTTTCGTTTTACACTCACTTGGCAGGACGGTAGTACCTCCCTGGGTGGTTGCTGTCTACCAACCTACTACCTTAATTACCTTCTTTTATATACCCTCTCAAATTCATCCACCAACCTTTGCAATTTCTCTTCAGTTTCCTAAAAGCAACTGTGACAACATCCACTTTGTATTATTCTTTATCTTCCAATCTCAAATCTTTTTCCAACACCCCTGAATTTACTTCTCTTACAACCCCATCTATAAACATATTAAACTGGAAAATAATCTCCTTCCCTCCCAGAAACCCTAACCTGAGCCTCACTATCCTCGTAAAAATGCTTAACTGCTTTCAGTAACCTACCACTTATTCCATACTTTCAACATCTGCCACACTGCTCCCTTATCCACCTTATTATTTGTTGGTAATTTCCATTGTGTAACTATGAGTGAGGAATAGATGTTTGTAATGATTTATGAGAAAGTTAATGAGGTAATGAAGGCAGTAAATATACTCCTCAAGCCAATTTTCTGGTGAGCTTGCAAGATTTATTAATATTCTTGGAATAAATTGGGATACTGAATCAGATTTTCTAAATATGAAATCTAGTACAGGTCCGCGATCGCAAATCCGGCAATCAGTTATTCGGTTCCTTCAGTTATTTAGCACTAATTTCGGCTAGTGTAATTTCAAATTTCCAGAGTCACCACACCAACCTGCTGGTACTGTTTGGTGGCGCTACTTGCTACATAATTCATTCTAATTTCTTTTTCTCCATTTATTGTTATAACCTGCTTACTTTTAGCCCTAGCCATGGTTCCAATGAATAAAATAAATGCTTTTTGTTGTGTAAAGCACCTACACAGTACATTGTCCATTAAAGATAAGGTGGCTTTGAAGCCATTGTCAGTTGCTATGAGCTCAGTCTCGTGATGCAGGAGAATATGCTTTATCATTACACTAATATCAACACTACAGCTTATTACCTATCACAATTGATCTAATATGACATAATAAACAATATAAATAACATAAAACATTTTAAATACTCCAGAATGAATAATATTTGGCATAATACCGAGTAGTTCGACGGAGGTATGAAGAGGATACGAGATACAGGTACCATTCTCCTATCCCTGTCTTGGGGGCTTATATTAGAGAAAACAGAGTGTAGCACAGAGCTAACTGTGATATACACTCATACTGCACCATAAACCTGAAACAAAAAAGCTATTTTCTCTATATAGATTACCACACATAGCAGCATATGTGTGGAGAACCTAGGATAACCCAAAAAAGTCAGACAACTTGGCTTATTTCTAGTACCTGGCTTGGATTAGCCATATATGAATTTTGGTAAATATTCGATTCCCAGCCAGGGTAGAAACATTGGGCATGTTTCTTTACACCTGTTGTCACTATGTATTCACCCATCAGTAAATGGGTACCTGGGTGTTAGTCGACTGGTGTGGGTGTTATCCTGGGACACTAACATAATTTGCTTGAAATACTCTGCATAACAAGCGGCTTTCTTTATAGTAGTATGTCACTGATGTCAGCTATGTCTGTATCCCATGTATATGTATGTGTAGTAAATTATTATTATTATTATTATTATTATATTACTATTATTATTATTTTCTCATTTGTTTGTTGGGTTATCTTACTGAAACTTGGGCAATGTATGATGGAAAGATACTTCTTAATGTACACCAAAAATGAAAGATATCAGACCATAAATAGCAGAGTTCACTTCTCAGCCACTAGTGGCCGCTTAGCGGTATATGTTTGTATGGTTTTTATGGTTATATTCTCGTTTTTTTTGGTCTCATTTGATAGAATGGAAGATATATTACAGAAATAGATATGATTTTTGATTGCTTTCATGATGAAAAGTACCTTGAAATTGCGCTCACAGTAGCAGAAAAGTTCTATTCCTTAGCGATGCTCGAGTAAACAAATGTCCAATACCTGTCCGCCTGCCAGTCCAAATTCCAATACGCAGTCAAGAATGGGTTGACATTATTTATACAATTATTACAATAGAACAAAGAACTTTGTCCTTGGAGGCAAAGAGGGGAATGTATGAGAGTATAGTTTTACCAACGCTCTTATATGGGTGTGAAGCGTGGGTGATGAATGTTGCAGCGAGGAGAAGGCTGGAGGCAGTGGAGATGTCATGTCTGAGGGCAATGTGTGGTGTGAATATAATGCAGAGAATTCGTAGTTTGGAAGTTAGGAGGAGGTGCGGGATTACCAAAACTGTTGTCCACAGGGCTGAGGAAGGGTTGTTGAGGTGGTTCGGACATGTAGAGAGAATGGAGCGAAACAGAATGACTTCAAGAGTGTATCAGTCTGTAGTGGAAGGAAGGCGGGGTAGGGGTCGGCCTAGGAAAGGATGGAGGGAGGGGGTAAAGGAGGTTTTGTGTGCGAGGGGCTTGGACTTCCAGCAGGCATGCGTGAGCGTGTTTGATAGGAGTGAATGGAGACAAATGGTTTTTAATACTTGACGTGCTGTTGGAGTGTGAGCAAAGTAACATTTATGAAGGGATTCAGGGAAACCGGCAGGCCGGACTTGAGTCCTGGAGATGGGAAGTACAGTGCCTGCACTCTGAAGGAGGGGTGTTAATGTTGCAGTTTAAAAACTGTAGTGTGAAGCACCCTTCTGGCAAGACAGTGATGGAGTGAATGATGGTGAAAGTTTTTCTTTTTCGGGCCACCCTGCCTTGGTGGGAATCGGCCAGTGTGATAATAAAAATAATATTACAATAATGTAGTAGTCTGCATAGCAGTAAATCTTCTATCATTTTGTGTGAATAAAAATTCCAAATAGTAAGCAAGAGTAATGTAAGAGGGACCTGGAGCTATGACTAATGAACAGAGAAAATGTTATTTTAGTGCCAGGAATGTCTGCATTGTCTGTTCTGGACCCTATTTTGAAATTGGCATCTGTGAAATAGGCCAAACTGCCAATTTCTGATCACTTTATTGGGTAGTTGAAATAGGTGAATGGGCAGTTTCTTGTGCTCAGTCGACAGACTAGAAGTAAGTTTATTCAGGTACTATACACAAATACAGTTACCTAGATTATCATACATAGGGTATGTATAGAGAACCTGGGATAACACAAAAAAGTCAGACAAAGTGACTTATTTCCAGTACCTGGCTTGGGCTTGCCATGAATTTTGGTAAATATTGTTTTTTTCTCAGTTGTTTGTTGGGCTATCTCATTGAAACTTGGGCAACGTATGATGGAAAGATGCTTCTTAACGTACACCAAAAATAAAAAAGACGGACGATAAATAAGGGAGTTCACTTCTCAGCCATTAGCCGCCTCTTTGTGGTATATTTTCTTATGGTTTTTATGGTGGTATGTATTCTCGTTTTTTTGGTCTCTTTGATAGAATGGAAGATATATTGCAGAAATAGACATGATTTTGATTGCTTTCATGATGAAAAGTACCTTGAAATTGAGCTCAAAGTAGCAGAAATGTTTGATTTTTGCCGATGTTCAATGAACTTTGTGTAAGTCGAGTTGGTTAATTTTTTAAGTGTATTCTAACCTAACCACTCTGTAATCCGGCAAACTCAGTAATCTGGCACACTACAGGTCCCAATGATGCCGGATTTGTGATGGAGGACCTGTACTGTAAAATCATATGCCAACTAAATTAAACAAATAGACTTTACTCTTCAATGTGTACAAATGTTTCAGCATTTTGGGCAAGCTTAAGCCTAACTTAACCCTTTAGTAGGCAGGAATGACACTTGTCGTTCTTGAAAGCATGATATTCAGTGCATTCCTCCTACACCCACTGAGCATCTGGGTTCCCATTCTCTATTTCTGACCAATCACAAGCCTTCCCTGAGTCTCTCCAGCCAAGTGGTGATGGCTTCTGCTCGCTTCCCATTGGTTGAGAGACCAAAATGTAAACACTTCTAGCTTGGCGTCGCCGAGATACGTTTTTTTCATCGAGTGACACTCATATACCCTTGGATTTTACCCTCTACAATGTCGGTAAGTACTCATTTGTGTTTCTAGTGTGTGAATGAATAGTTTAGGCATATTTTGATATATATATGAAGTCTGTGTGAAGCATAATGTGAGTGCACCATGCAAAGGAAAAAGTGCAACAAAAAAGGACCGATAAATATCGTTCTTGCCTATTTGGGCCCAATTTTAATTTTCAGTAAATAAATATTTATAAAAAAAATTTTAATGCATATATCAATTCTGTAGTAGTCTGGGTGTGTACAGAACGTTTTTATTGTCCTTCCAGATCAATCAGAAATTGTTTTATGGTGAGTCCTCCAAAGACAAGTCCAAATATCTCTGCATTTTGGAGGAAAGTGACTCAGATCCAGAGCCAGATCACCTGGAATTGCTTGACAGTAGTGATGAGTACTTGCCACAGGATGCAGAGGTGTCAAGTGATGATGAGGAGGAAGATAGACCATCCAAAAAGCCAAAATTCTCACATGCCAGTGCCAGGCAAGCTACTTAGATGCAAATTGTGCAGCAAACACAAACATCATGTCACATCCTCATTTTCCTTTGCCATATGCAAAGTAAATATATACATCAAGAAGGATAGAAATTGTACAAATTAGTGATCTAGAATGATTATTCTTTCTCAGGAAACTCAAGAATGTGGGAATTGAAAGTTATATCCCTTTGCAATGTGCCTATGTTGCTAATTGATTCATTTTTGTATTTTTTTAATACTTACAAAATGTTTGAAAACAAGTTTAATTTATGTCTTTGATATTGTCTTTTTGTATAATAAAATTAAAAAATAGTTATTTGGTATTTTATTAACAATTGCAACTTTGCAACATTTAGATAGGCAAGACCTACTTTTGTCGGTCTTCTCATATTGGCAATTGATTGAAAACAAACTTTCACATATTCCTTTGTATGGGCTCATTTATTTTATATTGAGACACACTATCCACTCATAGGGAAAAAACATTTCAAAATTCGCAATTTTTGTTTTTGCCTACCAAAGGGTTAAGGCTAAAATGGCAATAATTATCATTATTTGCTTATATATAAGGCCAGTAAAGGTATATAAACGATAAATTTAGGCATTACAAACAGAACGAGAAGACAACTATTTCTTTAAAACTGAATTATGATTACAAGTAATGATAATAAGAATACAGTGGAACTTCAGCTAACGATGGCATCACCTTATGTTAAATCCAGCATATGATACATTTTAAAGCAAAAATTTTGCATCAGCCAACGCTAAAAAACTCACCTCTCGCAATTCGTTCAAGACGCGTCCATGTGTGGCCTGAGCGCGCCTCAGTTGTTCCGTGGGTGCCAGTGTTTACAAGCCAGCCAGTGCGGTCGCATCCACTCATACAATCGGAACATTTCATATTATCACAGCGTTTTTAGCGATTGTACCTGCAAAATAAGTCACCATGGGCCCCAAAAAAGCTTCTAGTGCCAACCCTGCAGGAAAAAGGGTGAGAATTACTATGGATATGAAGAAAGAGATTAAGGAAATGTGTGCAAAGTGGCTTGAAGTGCAAACCTTTATGGATGAAAATCACCCTCACACAGCTATTGCAAGCTGTCCTGGTGACTATTATAATGACAATGTTGTGAACCACTTCAGACAAATCATAAAAGAACGGGAGGTACAGGCCTCTATGGACAGATATGTTGTGCGACAGAGGTCCAGTGACTCTCAAGCTGGTCCTAGTGGCATTAAAAGAAGAAGGGAAGTAACCCCGGAAAAGGACTTGCTACCACAAGTCCTAATGGAAGAGGATTCCCCTTCTAAACATTAACAATTTCCACACTCTCCCCACCTCCCATCCCATCAATCATCACCAGATCTTCAATAAAGGTAAGTGTCAGTTTGTGTGTATTAAAATTAATATTTCATGTGGTAAAAAATTTGTTTTTTCCATACTTTGGGGTGTCTTGCACGGATTAATTTGATTTCCATTATTTCTTATGGGGAAAATTAATTCAGCTAACGATAATTTCAGCATACGATGAGCTTTCAGGAATGGATTAATATCGTTAGCTGAGGGTCCACTGTATATAGTTTTAACATATTTGTAGCATATTTAACACATTTTTAACACACTTAACATATTTAATTGTTGCTAGGATATATTAGGGAAAGGAGGTGTGTTTTACAGTAGTTTTGAAACTGCTGACTGACAGAAAGGCTTGGTAGTTGTCAGGTAAAAGTTCCAGATTTAAAGACCTTTCATGTATACTGAGTTTTTACAAAGATTAAGCTGGAGACACATTTTGAATCTTGTGAGAGACAGATATGCATTTACCCTACTGCAATATCAATGATTTCTTCTATAATTTGCTCTCCATATCCTCCAAAATGATTCTCCAAACAGTTCCTAGTAACTGATAGGTATTTAGCACCAGAGCCTGGTACAGGGTATTAGGAACTACATGATTCTTCAGCTTTTCTGCTGACCTTTTCCTTGTAAGTGCCCTCTAGAGATGGAGGTATGCTAGTTATTATGGCTGCCTAAGTGGTCTAGATAAACTGCAGTGGTCACCAGTTTTGCCACATCAACCAATAACTTCCTGTGATAAATTATTGTGCTTACAGATGCTCCTCACTTTACGATGGTTTGACTTACAATATTTTGACTTCATGATGGTGTGATAGCAATGCACATTCTGTACAGTACAGTATTGTACATTTATTGATAGGATAAACTGGTATTAATTAATTTACTTTTCAATACAGTAGTCCACCCTGTATGTGCAGGTGATATGTTCCAAGACCTGCCGCAATATTTTGGTGTAAGTCTCATCATCGTATGATGTTTCTACAATAAATTTTGGTCACTACAACATTTCTTGTGATACCATAACATATCCCTGCACATGAAGTGAATTTTCAGCATTTTTTTTATTATTTTTTTTTTTTTTTGTCCCCTACTACATTAACCCTTTCAGGGTTGGTGCCGTACTTGTATGGCTTGAGAGCCAGGGTTGGTGGCATACTTTTTTTCACACAAAAAAATAGAAGATTTACTGTTATGCAGACTACTGCATTATTGTAATAATTGTATAAATAATGTCAATCCATTTGTGACTGCATATTAGAATGGCTAGTTGGACACTTATTGGACAGTGATGTCATTTGTTTACTCTTAAACATTGGCAAAAATCGAACATTTCTGTTACTTTGAGCTCAATTTCAAGGTCCTTTTCATTATGAAATCAATCAAAATCATCTCTATTTCTGTAATATGTTTTCCATTCTATCAAATGAGACCAAGAAAATGAGAATACTATAAATACTATACGAAAATACACCTCAAAGTCGGTGTTTTAATCCAAAAACACAGTCAGAGTTTTTTCTCATTATGCACTATGTGCTGGAGGATTTTTTTTTTTATACTGTGCACATTGACCACACAGACCCATTCTCTCACATGTGGGCCTAACAGCTTTCTCCCGCTTGATTTGAAACTACTAGAATTTTGAAGTATAAATACGTCAAAAACACTGGCTCGTAAGACGTATATATACGACCGAAACAGTCAAAGGGTTAAGAATACATAGTTCCATAAATATTTCTCTAGATATTCTTTTTTTTTTTTTATTTTATTATCACACTGGCCGATTCCCACCAAGGCAGGGTGGCCCGAAAAAGAAAAACTTTCACCATCATTCACTCCATCACTGTCTTGCCAGAAGGGTGCTTTACACTACAGTTTTTAAACTGCAACATTAACACCCCTCCTTCAGAGTGCAGGCACTGTACTTCCCATCTCCAGGACTCAAGTCCGGCCTGCCGGTTTCCCTGAACCCCTTCATAAATGTTACTTTGCTCACACTCCAACAGCACGTCAAGTATTAAAAACCATTTGTCTCCATTCACTCCTATCAAACACGCTCATGCATACCTGCTGGAAGTCCAAGCCCCTCGCACACAAAACCTCCTTTACCCCCTCTCTCCAACCTTTCCTAGGCCGACCCCTACCCCGTCTTCCTTCCACTACAGACTGATACACTCTTGAAGTCATTCTGTTTCGCTCCATTCTCTCTACATGTCCGAACCACCTCAACAACCCTTCCTCAGCCCTCTGGACAACAGTTTTGGTAATCCCGCACCTCCTCCTAACTTCCAAACTACGAATTCTCTGCATTATATTCACACCACACATTGCCCTCAGACATGACATCTCCACTGCCTCCAGCCTTCTCCTCGCTGCAACATTCATCACCCATGCTTCACACCCATATAAGAGCGTTGGTAAAACTATACTCTCATACATTCCCCTCTTTGCCTCCAAGGACAAAGTTCTTTGTTTCCACAGACTCCTAAGAGCAAAATCTTATATTGTATTTAGTTTTCAATTTAGGGCTGTGTACTAAGAAAAACAATGGGAACTACAGCAAAAATTGAATAATCGAGGTTATCCATGAGAGGCCCTTCAAGAAAAAATAGAATAGTCAAAACTTACATGAATTAGAGTGCAAATATTGGGGTTCAACTCAAAATAAATTACGTATTATACAGTGGACCCCCGCATAACGATTACCTCCGAATATGACCAATTATGTAAGTGTATTTATGTATGTGCGTTTGTACATGTATGTTTGGGGGTCTGAAATGGACTAATCTACTTCACAATATTTCTTATGGGAACAAATTCGGTCAGTACTGGCACCTGAACATACTTCTGGAGTGAAAAAATATTGTTAACCGGGGGTCCACTGTACTTACTTTCTTTTCTTTCTGGTCACTCCAGTCCCCTTGCCAGGTGGCTTCCAAATCAAACTGCTTTTTGGCCTCAAAAAGTTGGTCATATTCTTCACATAGCTCATCCTTTTCCTCTGCCGTTAACAAATCCAGCACCACATACCCATTGTCATCATAAAATGTCTTCTGCTTAGGTGTTAAAAACTTCATGATTGTTAGCTGTGGAGAAAGCAAAATCATTACTTTCATATATTAAATGTAAGCAAATGTAACTTTTAATATTATAAAAGAAAGCAGGATTTACATCAGATTACCTATACATTACTGCATATAATTCTTAAAGCATCTTCTATATAGTACTGTACTGCTGCATCATGAAGTTAATATAACGCAAAAACAATAACAATAATAGTGGTAACATTTATGAAGCGACTCAGTGACAGTGGTTAGCTGGATAGGGTCTAAAGCCATCAACAAACAACAAAATGCATTTCATCAGTGGACTGCTCACAGAGTCAAATGCAATGCTTACGGTTTTCACAGAGACTCACAAAGGATCACTTTGACAACAAAATATGGATCCCAGGGTACAATTTATTCAGATGCAACAGAAGGAACAGGCAACAAGGGAAGGGGAGGGAGGGTTGGCAAGTATGTCACAGAGTCACTCAATTGCTCGGAATTACTAAATACCACAAATGATGTAGTTGAAGTTTTGGCAGTAAAGACTGAAAACCAAAACCTTGTCATTGTGATTGTATACATACAACTCCCCAACAATTCAAGGAAAAGCTTTTGAAAATTGACTACTATCTGGAAAATCTCCTAAACCCAGCCCCAAATATCTTGTTGCTGGGTGATTTCAATTGAAGACACCTAAAATGGAGAAATGTGGCAAATAATGTTGTAGCAGAGATAAACTCCGGAGGCAGCTCAGACGAAAATTCACACACACACACAAGCTATTAGATCTCTACAACAAACTTCACCAAAAGCCAGGAAATAGTGGAACCGGCAAGACTGGAAAATGCACTTGACCTTATCTTCACTAATAATGATGATCTGATATGAAATATAGCAGTATCAAAGACATTATACTCAGATCACAACATTACAGAAGTATGTACAGACATGTATGTGCAGGGCTCCTGATCAGCAAAATGAAATCAGTTATGATGATGTTTTCACCAACTTTAACTTCAATAACAGAGGCATACAATGGAATCAGATGAACCATATACTAAATGAAGCAAGTTGGGAAGATATCTCAGCCCTTTGACTGTTTTGGTCATATATATACGTCTTACGCGTCACTGTTTCTGACGTATTAATACGCGTAAATTCTAGCGGCTTCAAATCAAGCAGGAGAGAGCTGGTAGGCTCGCATGTGAGAGAATGGGTCTGTGTGGTCAGTGTGCAGTGTATAAAAAAAAATCCTGCAGCATGCAGTGCATAATGAGAAAAAAAAAAGTTTTTTTTTTATTAAAACATCGACTTTGTGGTCTATTTTCGTTTAGTATTTATCATTGTATTCTCATTTCATGGTCTCGCATGATAAAATGGAAAACACATTACAGAAACAGAGATGATTTTGATTAGTTTCACGATGAAAATGACCTTGAAATTGAGCTCAAAGTAGCAGAAATGTTCGATTTTTACCAATGTTCAGGAGTAAGCAAATCACACCACACGTCCAATACTGGGAAGTCTAATATTCTTTCACTAGTGCACTGATATTATTTATACTTTTTTTACAATAATGCATTAGTCTGCACAACAGTAAATTTTGTATTTTTTGTATGAATAAAAAATCAAAATAGAAAGCAATCTCAGTAGTACCAGTTCCTAGTAACCAGTTCCTAGTAACCAGTTCCTAGTAACCAGTTCCTAGTAACCAGTTGCCAGTAACCAGTTACCAGTAGTATGACTCACTACGAACCATCTGTGTGAATCAATTGTTATTCACTGTTGCTGCTGACTATAGCATGTTTTTGAATGCCGCTCAGGAAAGTCATAAAGGAACGAGAGGTACAGACCTCCATGGACAGATATGTTGTGCGACAGAAGTCCAGTGGCTCTGAAGCTGGTCCTAGTGGCATTAAAAGAAGAAGGGAAGTAACCCCGGAAAAGGACTTGACACCTCATGTCCTAATGGAAGGGGATTCCCCTTCTAAACACTAAGACCATCAACACTCTCCCCTCCTCCCATCCCATCATTCATCACCAGATCTTCAATAAAGGTAAGTGTCATGTAACTGTGCATGTCTTCTTCAGTTTGTGTGTATTAAAATTAATATTTCATGTGGTAAAAAAAAAAAAAATTTCATACTTTTGGGTGTCTTGCATGGATTAAAAAATTTTTATTTCTATTATTTCTTAAGGGGAAAATTAATTCGCCTAATGATAATTTCGCCTAACATTGAGCTCTCAGGAACGGATTAATAGTGTTATGCGAGAGTCTACTGTAATATATGACCCTTACCAAGATATGGTACCATCATTGTTCGAACCACATCACCAGAGATACCCAATAACTTCCTGGTATCTCTCAATGTATTGCTGCCGGTGTACACAATGATATCCAAAACAAGACAACTTTTGCAATCGCACAGTACAAATAACTTTATACCAAAGCGTTTCCTCTTGCTTGGTATGTATTGCTTGAATGAGAGTCTTCCTTTGAATAAAATCAAAGACTCGTCAATAGCAAGCTTCCTGAAGGGATAAAAATACATGCAACACTTTTGTTTCAGGTACATAAACACATTTCTGATCTTATATAACCTGTCGCTTCTGTCAGGCCTTGTTTTGCCTGAAAAGTGAACATACATAACAGTATTTATTTATTTATTTATTTATTAACAATTTGAGCACACATACAGAGGTACAAAAAAATACAGATAAGAGCAGCATGCCAAAGCCACTTATACTATGCATAGCATTACGGGCTGGCTTAAAATTAACTTAAGATTAACTAAGCAATGATGAAATCAGTGATAAAACATTAATGTAAACAGATTACTATAAAGCACAAGTGAGTATTACAAAGAAAGGTCATATGGTTGCATGCATTGTTGTACATTCAGTAGAATGGAGTATCCTGTTAGGTAGTGTATTTAAAAAATAATAAAGTTAGATTGGGTTTTAGGTTTAACAAAAAACGATTCACACCTATAATGCCACTAAAACCTGGGGTTGAAATCAGGCATTCTGTTGACCAGTATGTGGTGACAGTGTGCTTATACACATGTGGCATAAGCATTATTGTGGCAAAAAGCAGGCACATCTCTGCCACAGTTGTGCCCTTCCACTGGTGTAGCCGTGATCTTGGTGAGAGAATTGTATTTGCTGCCGTGGTGTACTCACAGTATGTGTTGGTTTCCCTGACAATAATGTCCATCAGGGGTTCATCGAAGAATAACTGAAAGCATTCCAGTTCAGTAGCATTGTTCCCAAGTGTACACGATGGCTGTATTCCACTTTGTGTTTCATGAAAGTCATGTGGACTGGGAACCAACTCGTCACCTTCCTGCCAGTCCCAGATGCGGTCTGCTGGTGGGTCCTGGATATTGAAACATGGATGTGGTTGTGCAGGTTGTGGGAGTGTGGGGTTGGGCGAGGCTGGTTGTAGTTGTGCAGAGTCAGCAGCTGCTGGTGCCACATGACTCATGCCACCATCACTATCACCACCACCACCTGCTGCCTCACTCACATCATTCATACCCATCGTAACAATATCGTCATCTTCACTATCAGGTCGTGGTGTAGGGTGTAGGGCCACAGGATGTGCTCCGAGATTTGCTCCTTCCCCTTGGAACAGCATATGACACACTACCAGACCGCATGCTATGTCGTATATACTGCCGCTTCACTGGGGAATATTCACCCTCACTGTCGCAACTAGAACTGATTTCAATAGCTTTGAAATCACTATCACTATCACTTTCACTGCTCACATCTGAGTCTTGTACATGGGCAAATAGTTTCCTCTTTCATCCTGGTACAGGTGAACATGAACGAGCCGGCCCAGCACCAGAGGTGGAAGGTCATGGGTCATCTGGGTTTTCATCACTAATTACGTTATCCTGGGCACTGTTTTCGGTCACACCTGCTTGAAAACCATGGAATTCACTTTCACTAACACTTCCATTGCTGTTAGAGCTATCACTTGGGAACAAAAGACCTCCAATCCGCCGAGGAGTGAGGTACTTCTTACTGTGAGGCATGGTGAAAATGGACTACCAAGATGGCATTCCCACAATGCACCACTGAGTCCCAGATTTTTTTCACAGGGTGAACACCCACCACTTAGACCCATTCTCTCTCATGTAGGCCTACCAGCTTTCCCCCGCTTGATTTGAAGCCGCTAGAATTTATGCATCTTAATACATCAGAAACAGTGGCACGTAAGACGTATATATACGACCGAAACAGTCAAAGGGTTAAGCCAGCAAGCCAGTCTGTGGGAGAGAGAGTGCCAGTCAGCCTGCCTCAGTCTATCATCCAGCCTGTCTCCTGTCATCCACCTGCTCCTTCATGCTGTGTGCATCGTTACACGTCTTCCAGTCAGCTATTCTCGTGGGTTAAGCCAGCATGACAACCCAGCTTCCTAACCCAGCTGAGAGAGAGAGAGAAGTAATCCACGCAAGTTCCTCTGAAGTATTGTCTCCTATATCACTTTGTGCTCCCAGTTGGATGCTCCATTATTTGATCATCACTATATTTGTATTAGTCCCTTTTATATTGTCTCCTTTATTTTAGCTTAAAAAAAAAAAAAAAAAAAAAAAAAAACTACCTTAGCTCATTATTTTACATTTGTTAAATAATTCAGGTGCTATTTTTTAGCTTAAGACTATTTACTTTGTTTTATACTTAATTCTAACTATAGATTCACTACAAATCTTATGATTACAAGCATTGATCCTGATACCAATCTCTTATTTAATGACTTAAATGAATCAAACAGTTACTGTAATTACTACACTGCAGAACAATCAAAGGCACTTCTCAGTGCCAACAACAACATAACTATCTTTAACTACAATATCAGATCTTTAAGCAAGCATTACGATGACCTCATAGCATTACTAAATTCCTTACATGCCAATATGTCCATCATTACACTAACTGAAACCTGGCTAAAGCCTGATAGTACAGATGTCTATGCCATTCCTGGTTACACAGCCATACACAACTGTAGGCCAGACCAACAAGGGGGTGGCACAGCCATATACTACTCAGACCAACTAGAATGTATCACTAATACTTGCACAAGGGATGAACATGGGGAATATATAATAGCCAAATTCAAATCCAAATACCTACAAAAACCTCTCACATTGATAAACATCTACAGAGTTCCACAGTCAAACATTAGCCAATTTAGTCAAAACCTAGGAAGTATGATAACTGATGCACGCATGAACAAAGATCACTTACTACTCTCAGGTGACTTCAATATAAATCTCCTGCAAGACCAGGACCCACACGTTACTGAATTCACAAACACAATGAGTAACTGTATGTTGCTACCAACAGTAACAAAACCTACAAGAGTTACAGAGACTAGTGTTTCCCTACTTGACCACATCTGGACCAACACCATATCCCCTTTAACCCTTTCAGGGTCCGTCCCGTAGATCTACGGCTTTACGTTCAGGGTCCAAACCGTAGATCTACGCCATGAGCTCAGCTCACTCTGATAAACTGTGAGTGGTACATTTGGGCCTAGATATGAGAGAATACATCTATGTGTTATGTGTGCACCACATAAAACAGATCCTGCAGCACACTGTGTATAATGAGAGAAAAAAAATGAAATCATGATTTTTCGATTAAAACAGCAACTTGGCAGTGTTTTTTCGTATGTTTTTTATAGTTGTATTTGCGATTTCTTGGTCTCATTTGATAGAATGGAAGACATATTACAGAAATAGAGATGATTTTGATTGGTTTTAGCACTGGAAATGGCTTGAAATTGAGCTCAAAGTAGCAGAAATGTTAAATTTTTGCCGATATTCAAGAGTAAACAAACGACCTCACACATCTAATACACGTCAGCTGGTGGGTCTAATATACATTCACAAATATGGTGATGATATTTATACAATTATTACAGTATTGCATAACAGTAAATCTACTATTTTTTGGTGTGAATAAAAATTCATTATGTGAATAAATAATCAAAATGGAATTTATTTGTAAAGCCTCAAAACATAACTAATGAACAGAGGAAATGTTAGTTTAGTGCCAGGAATGCCTACATTGTTCATTCTGGACCCTATTTTGAAATTGGAATATTTTGAACTTTGTGTTAAATTGGCCAAATTAACAATTTCCGATCACTTTATTTTGTAGTTGAAACAGTTGACTTGGCGATTTCTTGTGCTCAATCGATAGAATAGAAGTAATACTAGTGAAATAGCTAAGAATTTGGTTGATTGGAATAATGTAATTGGCCTAAAATGGGAGTCAAAGTCGGCAAAATCACCGATTCGTAAATATCACTGACACATCAAAATTTGCGAGAGCATAATTTCGTCAATTTTCCACCAAATTTCGTACTTTTTGTTTTATTACCTTCACAAAAAGATTCTCTACGATTTCATAACAAAAAATAAAAAAAATTTTTTTTGAAAATTCTTGGACACTGGTGCGTGACTCCAGATTTGGGCCTTGGACCCTGAAAGGGTTAAAATCAGGCATAATTACAGATAATACCACAGACCACTACTCGACTTTCCTCATAACAACTCTTGGTAAATTACCCCAAGACACTACTAAAGTCACCTTCAGACTTCACAATGAGGCAGCCATTAATAACTTCACAACAGCAGTAGCAAACATTGACTGGCACACTGAGCTAGAAATCTATACAGATATTGACGAATGTATTAATAATTTTCTAAAAAAGACCCAATACCTCTATACAAAGCACTGCCCTAAAAAAACTAAACAGATGACAGCTAAGAGACTGAACAGTCCCTGGCTAACACCCAGCATTCTCAAATCCATAAATACAAAACACCAATATGAAAAACAGTACAGAATGGGTCACATAACCAGAGACCAAACAAAACGTTACTCGTCAATCCTAACCAGCCTGATAAGAAGGGCAAAAAAAATTGTATTATGAGAACAGATTATCCAACTTACGAGGTGATATAAAAAAGACCTGGAAAACCCTATCAGAAATTCTGGGAACAAAAAAAGATTATCACGAAATAGCGAAATAAAATTAGCAAAATCAGATGAACCCCAACTCCCACCAACAGAAACAGCAAACAGACTCAATGATTTCTTCTCCACTATAGGACAAAACCTTGCCAATAAAATCCCAAGCTCAGATACCCCACCAAATGACTACCTCACCGGCAACTACCCGAACACACGGTTCCTAGCTCCGACTAACCCATACGAAGTCTCCCTTATTATCAACACACTAAAAAACAAGGCAGGAGATTTAAATACCTTACCACCCTTTATATACAAAAAAGTGTCACAAGTGCTATCACCAATCATTGCAACACTCTTTAACAAATCCATTGAATCCTCCACCTTCCCTCAGTACTCAAAATAGAAAGGGGTCCCCCCGATCCACAAAGGAGGAGACCAAACAGAGTTGAAAAAACTATAGGCCAATATCCAACTTACCCCTCTCCAAAAATCTTCAAAAAATTTAAAATTCATAAACAAATCTACTCCTACCTTATCCCCCAAAACATTACTCAACCCCTGCCAATTTGGATTCAGGCCTAATAAAATACTAATGATGCTATTATACACATGCTAGAAACATATATACACTGCAATAGAGAAAAAAGAAGCCCCACTGGGGATCTCATTGACTTACGTTAAAGCTTTTGATACAGTTGACCATGACTTGCTCACGTTAAAATTGTCACACTATGGTATAGAGGGCACTCCCTCAACTACCTCAAGTCATACCTCAGCAACAAAACCCAATATGTGTATGCAAATGGGGCAAACTCCTCTGCACAACCCAAATTACAGTTGGTGTCCCCACAGGGAAGTGTCCTTGGCCCTCTTCTCTTTCTCCTATACATAAAGGGACCTACCAAATGCTTCGCAATTACTCAAACCCACACTATTTGCAGATGACACTACATACGTCTTCTCCCACCCGAGCCCAGTCACGCTAGCCAATATGTAAATACCGAATTACAGAAAAATATCTACTGGATGAGAACTAACAAACTTACACTAAACATTGACAAAACCTACTTCATTCAGTTTGGTAACAGAGCTACAGATGTCCCTCTTAACATAATGATAAACGGATCACCTATCACAAAGCTAACAGAGGGAAAATTTTTTAGGAATCCACCTTGATAATAGACTCAAATTTCATACACAATACAACAAATTTTTAAGAAAATTTCCAAGACTGTAGGCATACTATCGAAGATACGGTACTATGCTCCACAGTCAGCCCTCCTGGCCCTATATCACTCTCTTATTTACCCCTATCTCAAACCCATGGAAATTTTTTGCATGGGGCTCAAAAACAAGTAACCCTCTCAGACCACTAATTACCCAACAAAAGGCTGCAGTTAGAATGATAACAATTCTCACTATAGGCAGCACACATCCCCAATATTCAATACACTAAACCTCCTCATCATACAAAACATCCATACTTCTACTGCACCTATTACATACATAGACACTTAACTCTGATAAATTTAAACCCCCCCCTCAAACATCTCCTTGCCAACCTCAACAGAACACAGACCATAACACAAGGCACAGATCACTCTTTGATGTTCCTCGTGTCCATCTCACACTATGTAAAAACTCAATGCACATAAAAGGCCCTAAAATCTGGAATTCATTACCTGTAAATATAAAAGAAACACTACCTGTTTATAAATTCAAGTCTCTTCTCAAAAATCAAATTACTCACCCAAAACCAAATAAATACTGACTAACGAACCTTATAAATTGTATATCTTAAATGTTTCTCACAATTATATCACATAAATGTTAAACCTAAAACCCAATCTAACTTTATTATTTTTTAAATACACTACCTAACAGAATACTCCATTCTACTGAATGTACAACAATGCATACAACCATATGACCTGTCTTTGTAATACTCACTTGTGCTTTATAGTAACCTGTTTACATTAATGTTTTATCACTGATTTCATCATTGCTTAGTTAATCTTAAGTTAATTTTAAGCCAGCCCGTAATGCTATGCATAGTATAAGTGGCTTTGGCATACTGCTCTTACCTGTATTTGTTGTACCTCTGTATGTGTGCTCAAATTTTTAAATAAATAAATAAATAAATAAATAAAAAAGAGTGGTCTTTACCATCCCTGTGGCATATTGTGGCTTAGTTAAGCCACCTAGAGTTTTCTCGTGCGTGGCAGTGAAAGCGCACAGGGCCAGCTTGTTCTCCTGCCCCCACCACCACTCACCACTCACCCTTACCCACCTGTGGTGGTCTTCACCTTTCTACCACTCACACACTGGGTCAAGAGCTGTACTTCACCTGTATTTCACCTGAGCGCCACCGTTAAAAGCCTAAGTGTGTGAGTCTTCAGAAAGCGCATTTCTTCATGACAACAGCGTGAGTGTAGGAGGAATCATCACCCGCCCACAGGACCACGTCTTCCCCTCATTACCCGTCACAGCCGTCTACCACTTCCAGACTTCAGTGATAATTTTCTGTTTAGAGACATTTTCCTGCATTTAAAGACATTTGTGTGTGTGAGACATTTACAGTGAATTTCTTATGTATTCTAAGCCTTGTGTTTTCAGTGTAGACTCAGTGTTTCTTTCACTCATTATTTTTACATTATTTTTCAGTGTTATCGTTCATCTTTCCTGTTTCATTTTTATATTTTTATCTGTGTTTTTTTTTGCTACTCTCTGCCTGTAGTATTATTTTGTAGTGTACAAGTTTATTCTTTATTTGTGTGCAGTGTTTTGTTCTTTACCCCAGTCATTCACTCCGTGTGAAGTAATTCATTTATTTTTTTTATCTTGTGTTCTTTCAGCATTGTATTCTCAAATATTTGCCATTATTGTAGTTCATGCAGTGCTATTCACCCCAGTGGAGAATCTCCACGACTATGGTGCTCTTCGCACCTACTCCAAGGTTGAGGGACTGATTAAGAACATAAGAATGTAGGAACACTGCAGAAGGCCTACTGGCCCATACGAGGCAGGTACCAGAAATATTTTATTGATATGTGAAGAGGGACAGCAGGAGTCTTAACCTGGAGTTTACCTGGAGAGACCTCATCTTCTGTACATATTTCTACTGTCTTCAAGTTATGTCCTGGAATTTGTATTGATAAAGCCACTGGATGGCGAAACGTCTACAATAAAGATACCCAGATGTTGCACATGTGTCTTAATTTCATCTTGTCGGTATTGTATGCAATTCTTGTACAACTTTTATTGCTGCACTGATTATTTCTGTACCTTATTTTATTGCACTTGTTCCGCAGTGAATTATTTCTTTTATTGATATTTTTATGCATTGTTATTCTTAGTTCATTATTGTTTGAGTGTCTTGTTTTTCATTTTATTATTTTTCCTGATGTTGTCTTTGCATTATATTTTTAATTTTGTTTATGCACTCTTAGAAAATATTTAACCCTTTCAGGGTCCATCCCGTAGATCTACGGCTTTACGTTCAGGGTCCAAACCGTAGATCTATGCCAAAATTCTAGCGCCCTCAAATTTAGCATGAGAAGGCTGGTAGGCCTACATCTAAGAGAATGGGTCTGGGTGGTCAGTGTGCACACCATAGAAAAAATCTGGACGCCCACATGGCATTGTGGGAATGCTGGCAAAGTAGCTTTGTTCATAGTGCCTGGCGGCGGAAGTCACTGATGTTGCCGCCACCCGGTCATTTTGGGTCAACTTCCCACCGCTGTATCTTGGTAAGTACTGATCAGAAAAAAACTTTTTTTTGTCTTATTACCTTCACAAAAATATACTCTTTAATTCTGTAAGAAAAAATAACTTTTTTTTTTTCAAAATTTCTTGGACACTGGAGCACCACTTCAGATTTTGGCCTTGGACCCTGAAGGGGTTAAAATTCCCAGTTACCTCTCTTTGCATACAATTTAATGATTTTATGTTACACTTTTTACGTTGATTTACAATTTTATTAGTAAATTTCTTTACTGACGTAAGAGTACAGACAACTTATTTTGCATTTAATTCAGCCTCCAGTAATATTTTTACTTGTAAATTTCAATGTGTTTCCTTATCTTGTCCAGCAGTCCTTTACATTGAGTTGTCCTTCCTCTTGCAGTGTATCTTAGACATTTTTTTTATTACTTCTGCAGAATTAGTTACAACTCTTTTATTTCAAATTCAGATTGTTGTGTCATTTTTATTATTCATTATTTTTTGCCTTATTTGTTTTTATGCAACTTCTTTGCCATTATGCCTCACATACCGTCAAGTGATACTTTAGTGAATGGCGACACTCAGACCTCTCAGGCTACTGCTGCTCCTGTCATCAGTCTTCATAGTTCCTTGATGCGTTACCTTTATTCAATGGCCATGTACATAGTCTTGAAGCATGGTTTACTGCCATTCATTCTCGTGTTAATGCTCTAGTTGATGGTCCTCCTTCAGAGGAAAGTCTCATCAGACATGCGAAAGCTCTTCATCGGTCCCCTGCTGCTGTTCACGTTGTCAATCTCCTTGAAATGCGAGACTTCCGGAATCTTACTAAGTGATCACAATATGAGGAACTGATTCATTCTTTTCTTGTACCTGTAAAAACAGCTGATCCATATGTCATTCTTAGGGAACTCGTGAATGCTACACCCATGACTAATGAATCATTGAGTGCATTTGCTGTTAGATTAGATAAACTTTTATCATCATATATCAATGCTGTCCAGTCCTCAGCTTTTGTCCCTGACAAGGATAAACCATCCACAGTATCGTTTGCTAAAATAGAAGCTTCTGGAGCAATCAAAGCACTATTGCCACCTGCTTCCATGTGTGCTTATGAGGCTAATCCTCCAACTGTGACAATGGAACCACTTACAGCCCTAAATCATGTACATTCCTTGTGCCCCCAAAGTACTTTCCCTTGTATCAAAAATAATTTCACACCTATGCCTCAGTCTGCACCACCTCTTGTTTGTGCCACGGTGGCAAATTGTGGTAGTCAACCATCGCAGTGATCACCAAGGACCAATGTACAGAGTCATTATAAACCTCGTAGTATTCATAGTACATTCAATAACCATAGTCAGTGGACTTGTTACAACTGTGGTTTCCATGGCCATATTGCAATTAACTGTCCTGATAGTCACCCTAAGAGGCATCGTACTGATGATGAGTACCAGTCAGATCTGCCGTACTGTACTTATCATAGAATACATGGACATGACACATCTGAGTGCAATACTCTCTACAACCTTCAGTACTCTAGATCTTTCCGTGGCCATTCCAACCGCAGAACCAGGAAAGGAAACAGACATCGTGGTTCTCAGACTAACCAGAACCAGGCTCATTCTTCCAATTCGGGGGAATTCGAACGCCCCAGTCAAACCGTCCCATGGTGACAGTAGGTGATAATCAGTACACCATCCCCGTTCACAATTCCTTTGAAGCCTTAAGCAGTCTCGAGAATGATGTCGCCGAGCTCTCAGTAGTACCAGTTCCTAGTAACCAGTTGCCAGCAACCACTTACCAGTAGTATGACTCACTACGTACCGTCTGTGTGAATCATTTGTTATTCACTGTTGCTACTGACTATAGCATGTTTTTGAATGCCGCTCACCCCTAGGCATCATTCGTGAGTCAGTCTTAAGATAGAGAGCAGAGAGGCAGGGCGGGCCTGTGCTTCCCATATTTTCCGTTATAATTATACGTACTTAACAGCCTACATAAGTGTTCTTACCCAATCCACGTTTCGAACTCCCACACGACAGCAATAGTAATATAAGAGGGGCCTAGAGATGTGACTAATGAACAGAGGATATGTTATTTTAGTGCCAAGAATGTCTACATTGTTTATTCTGGACCCTATTTTGAAATTGGCATCTTTTTTTAATTTGCATGAAATTGGCCAAATTGCCAATTTCTGACCACTTTATTGGGTAGTTCAAATCGGTAAATGGGCGATTTCTTGTACTCAACTGATAGAAAAAATGGAGTTCTAAAGAAATAGCTATGAGTTTGGTCAACTGGAACAACGGAATTGGCCAAAAACAGGGCTCAAAGTCAGCAAAATCGCCGATGCATATATGTCGCCGAGATCGCTAACTTCGCAGGAGCGTAATTCTGTGAGTTTTCGACCAAATTTCGTACTTTTGGTGTCATTATTATCAGGAAAAGATTCTCTATCATTTCATAAGAAAAAATAATTTTTTTTTTTCCAAAAATTTTGTGACAGAATGACAGTTTCAAAAAGGGGCTTGCGACAGTCAAAGTGTTAAACAACATGGGCCGGAACCTTTGCTTAGAAAAAATGAACTCTGTGGCACTTGAGATCTGCTCAAGGCACATTACCCTAAGAAAAAAGAAGAGATATAAACTAGAGAGAGAGATGTTCTCTCTACAAGCATATATGAAAAATCCCAGAGCTACTGAAAGGGGCCAGTATATCTGAAACATGGAAGGAGTATACTATGGAGAAGGAGCTTAGACATGGGTAAAATTCCACAGCCACTAAAAACAACGGATATAGCCCCACTCCATAAAGATGGCAGCAAAGCATTAGTTAAGAACTATAGACCAATAGCTCCAACATCCCACATCATAAACATCTTTGAAAGAGTGCTAAGAAGAGCCATTGCAAACCACTTGGATTCCCAAAATCTGCACAATCCAGGACAACATGGGTTCAGAGCAGGTCGCTCCTGCCTCTAGCAACTACTGGATCACTATGGTCTTGGATGCACTGGAAGAAAAACAGAATGCAGATGTAATATACAAAGACTTTGTAAAAGCCTTTGACAAGTGCAGTCATGGTGTAATAGTGCACAAAATACATGCCAAAGGAATAACTGGCAAAATGGGGAGCTGGATCTTCAACTTTCTAACCAACTGAACACAAAGAGTACAGGTTCACCATCACAAATCCGGCATCATTTGGACCTGTAGTGTGCCGGATTATTGAGTTTGCCAGATTACAGAGTGGTTAATTTAGAATACACTTAATAAAATTTACCAACTTGACTTACACAAGAAAGTTCACTGAACATCGGCAAAAATTGAACATTTCTGCTACTTTGAGATCAATTTCAAGGTACTTTTCGTCATGAAACCAATCAAAATCATATCTGTTTCTGTAATATATCTTCCATTCTATCAAATGAGACCAAAAAATTGAGAATACAACCATAAAGACAATATAAAAATATACCACAAAGAGGCTGCTAATGGTTGAGAAGTGAACTCCCTTATTTATCGTCCATTATTTTTTCATTTTTGGTGTATGTTAAGAAGCATCTTTCCATCATACATTGCCCAAATTTCAATAAGATAGCTCAACAAACAACTGAGAAAAAAAATATTTACCAAAAAACATATATGGCAAGCCCAAGCCAGGTACTGGAAATAAGTCACTTTGACTTTTTTGGGTTATCCTAGGTTCTTTATACATACGCTGCTATGTATGATAATCTATATAACTGTATTTGTATATACCTGAATCAACTTACGTATTTACTTCTATTCTGTCGATTGAGTACAAGAAACTGCCCGTTCACCTATTTCAGCTACCAATAAAGTGGTAAGAAATTGGCAATTTGGCCCATTTCACACAAATTTCAACAGATGCCAATTTCGAAATAGGGTCCAGAATAAACAAGACAGACATTCCTGGCACTAAAATAACATTTTCTCTGTTCATTAATCATGGCTCCAGGCCCCTCTTATATTACTCTTGCTTACAATTTGGAATTTTTATTCACACAAAAAATATATTTACTGTTATGTAGACTACTGCATTATTGTAATAATTATATAAATAATGTCAACCTATTTTTGACCGAGTATTGGAATTTGAACTGGCAGACTCACACGTATTAGACGGTGATGTCATTTGTTTACTCTTGAACATCGCTAAAGATTCGAACATTTCTGCTGCTTTGAGCTCAAATTCAAGGTACTTTTCATCGTGAAAGCAATCAAAATCATATCTATTTCTGTAATATATCTTCCATTCTATCAAATGAGACCAAAAAAACAAGAATACAACCATAAAAACCATATGAAAATATACCGCTATAGGGCCGCTAATGGCTGAGAAGTGAACTCCATTCTTTGTGGTCTGATTTCTTTCATTTTTGGTGTATGTTAAGAAGCCTTTTTCGCTCCATTCTCTCTACATGTCCGAACCACCTCAACAACCGTTCCTCAGCCCTCTGGACAACAGTTTTGGTAATCCCGCACCTCCTCCTAACTTCCAAACTACGAATTCTCTGCATTATATTCACACCACACATTGCCCTCAGACATGACATCTCCACTGCCTCCAGCCTTCTCCTCGCTGCAACATTCATCACCCATGCCTCACACCCATATAAGAGCGTTGGTAAAACTATACTCTCACACATTCCCCTCTTTGCCTCCAAGGACAAAGTTCTTTGTCTCCACAGACTCCTAAGTGCACCACTCACTCTTTTCCCCTCATCAATCTATGATTCACCTCATCTTTCATAGACCCATCCGCTGACACGTCCACTCCCAAATATCTGAATACATTCACCTCCTCCATACTCTCTCCCTCCAATCTGATATTCAATCATTCATCACCTAATCTTTTTGTTATCCTCATAACCTTACTCTTTCCTGTATTCACCTTTAATTTCTTCTTTTGCACCCCCTACCAAATTCATCCACCAATCTCTGCAACTTCTCTTCAGAATCTCCCACTGTGCTCTTGGGAGATTCTGAAGAGAAGTTGCAGAGATTGGTGGATGAATTTGGTAGGGTGTGCAAAAGAAGAAAATTAAAGGTGAATACAGGAAAGAGTAAGGTTATGAGGATAACAAAAAGATTAGGTGATGAAAGATTGAATATCAGATTGGAGGGAGAGAGTATGGAGGAGGTGAATGTATTCAGATATTTGGGAGTGACGTGTCAGCGGATGGGTCTATGAAAGATGAGGTGAATCATAGAATTAAATGAGGGGAAAAGAGTGAGTGGTGCACTTAGGAGTCTGTGGAGACAAAGAACTTTGTCCTTGGAGGCAAAGAGGGAATGTATGAGAGTATAGTTTTACCAACTCTCTTATATGGGTGTGAGGCATGGGTGATGAATGTTGCAGCGAGGAGAAGGCTGGAGGCAGTGGAGATGTCATGTCTGAGGGCAATGTGTGGTGTGAATATAAATGCAGAGAATTCGTAGTTTGGAAGTTAGGAGGAGGTGCGGGATTACCAAAACTGTTGTCCAGAGGGCTGAGGAACGGTTGTTGAGGTGGTTCGGACATGTAGAGAGAATGGAGCGAAACAGAATGACTTCAAGAGTGTATCAGTCTGTAGTGGAAGGAAGACGGGGTAGGGGTCGGCCTAGGAAAGGTTGGAGAGAGGGGGTAAAGGAGGTTTTGTGTGCGAGGGCTTGGACTTCCAGCAGGCATGCGTAAGCGTGTTTGATAGGAGTGAATGGAGACAAATGGTTTTTAATACTTGACGTGCTGTTGGAGTGTGAGCAAAGTAACATTTATGAAGGGGTTCAGGGAAACCGGCAGGCCGGACTTGAGTCCTGGAGATGGGAAGTACAGTGCCTGCACTCTGAAGGAGGGGTGTTAATGTTGCAGTTTAAAAACTGTAGTGTAAAGCACCCTTCTGGCAAGACAGTGATGGAGTGAATGATGGTGAAAGTTTTTCTTTTTCGGGCCACCCTGCCTTGGTGGGAATCGGCCAGTGTGATAATAATAAAAAAAACATTGCCCAAGTTTCAATAAGATAGCCCAACAAACAACTGAGAGAGAAAAAATAATAATAATAATAATAATAATAATAATATCTTTATTGACTACAAGTACATGTACATGGTATACAGGCCTAGCTGACATCAGTGACATACTACTATATAGAAAGCCCCTTGTTATGCTAAACATTTCAGGCAATTAGGCCAGTGTCCCAGGATAAGAACCACACCGGTCCACTAACACCCAGGTACCCATTACTGATGGGCGAACATAGACAACAGGTGTAAAGAAACACGCCCAATGTTTCTACCCTGGCTGGAAATTTAATATTTACAAAAAATCATATATGGCTAGCCCAAGCCAGGTACTAAAAATACGCCACTTTCTCTGATTTTTTGGTTATCCTAGGTTCTCTACACATATGCTGCTATGTGTGATACTCTGTGAAGAGAAAATAGCTTTTTTTTTTGAGTTTTATGGTGCAGTATGAGTGTATATCACAGTTAGCCCTGTGCTATACTCTGTTTTCTCTAATATAAGCCCCAAGACAGGGATAGGAGAATGGTACTTGTATCCCATATCCTCTTCATACCTCCATCAAATTGCTCGGTATTATGCCATATATTATTCATTCTGGAGTATTTAACATGTTTTTATGTTATTTATATTGTTTATTATGTCATATTAAATCAATTGTGATAGGCAAATAAGCTGTAGTGCTAATATTAGCATAATAATAAAGCATATTCTTCTGCATCACGAGGCTGAACTCATGGTAACCGACAGTGGCTTCAAAGCCACCTTATCTTTAATGGACAATATACTGTGTAGGTAGGTGCTTTACACAACGAGAAGCATTTCTTTTATTCGTTGAAACTATGGCTAGGGCTAAAAGTAAGCAGGTTATAACAATAAATGGAGAAAAAGAAATTGCAATGACTTTTGCAGCAAGTAGTGCCACCAAACAGTACCAGCAGGTTGGTGTGGCGACCCTGGAAACTTGAAATTATGCTAGCTGAAATTAGTGTCAAATAACTGATGGAACTGGATGTCTGATTGCTGGATTTGTGATGGCAGACCTGTAGTGGTAAACAGAGTTAAATCAGAAGCTGCCATAGTGAAAAGCTCTGTTCCACAAGGCACAGTACTCGCCCCCATCCAGTTCCTCATCCTCGTATTAGACGTAACAGAGGTGTAATCCACAGCAGTGTCATCCTTTGCAGACAATACTAGGATCTGCATGAGACATGTGATCCAGGCGCCGTGCCACCCACCACTAATTCCTCCATCCCCGCATATTCACCTTCATTATCACTTTCACTATCAGTGGCTGGGGTTTTGGATCGTGACCTGCCACGACCCTTGCCACCGACTGTGCCATTTGCAATCCTCTATAGAGGACATGGTTAACCTCCAAGAAGAAATAAACCAAATTTTCCACTGGGCAACGAAAAAAAAGATGATGTTCAATGAGGACAAATTCCAACTACTCTGTTATGGAAAAATGGAGGAGATAATAATTAGAACTGAGTGCAGTGGACCCCCAAGTTAAGTGATTAATCCATTCCAGAGAGTCTGCTGAATGGCGAAATTCACGATTGGCAAAACCATTTTCCCCATGAGAAATAATGGAAATCCAGACACCCAAAAGTATTAACAAAAAATATTTTTTTTTTAAAGATTAAATATAGATTTACAGTAGACCATTGTTTAACACGGTAGTTACATTCCTGAAAATGCAGTGTTAGACAAAACCGTGTTAGACAAACTGAAGAACTTAAGGGAAAAATAGGGTTACGTTCCTGGGAGCCTCCACAAAACCAAACAGCTTTTTTTTAGATCTACAGATCTTACAAAAATAAAAGAACTATGTAATTGTAGTTCATTGTTGTGATGTATTATGTTGTTTTTACTGCTTAAGACTACACTTACAACAGAAATAATAGTATTTCTTAACTTAAATTGTGGGTGCTGGTGTTTGTGGATGATTGTGAAGAGAGTGGAGAGTTATGCTGTGGTCCTACTAGGCTGAGGTGGATGGTAGAGGTTCTGGTACTGAAGTCGATGATTGTATTGGAGTGTGCATAAATTCTGTAATGGATTTCTGTTCTATTTTACCCTGCAGTACATTATACAACTGATGGTAAGGCATCAGCTGCTCTAGACAAAGTTTCAGGGCCCTCTTCAGTGAACTTTAAGTCATTCAGTAAGTCAAAGTCATTTAGTCAGTCAAGTCAGTCAGTCAAGTCAGTAAGTCAGTCAGTCAAGTGTGATGCTGGGATGCTGCTCCGATGTGTACCAGACGGTTGCCGAATCACGAGACTAATCATGAAAAAATTGCCAAAAGTTGGATTTCACAAAAGTCGCAGCCGCCGAAAGGCGGGGGTCCACTGTATACTACAAACTCTAATCATGCAATAGAGCAAAAAAAATGTGAGGGACCGGGGAGTGGTAATGCCTGAGGACCTCACTTTCAAGGCTCACAACAGTGCCACTATCACAACTGCAAAGAAAATGATAAGATGGATATTGAGAACATTCAAAACAAGAGATGCCAAGCCAATGATGATCCTTTTCAAATCATTTGTTCTCTCTATGCTAGCATACTGCTGTATATTAACGTCTCCATTCAAAGCAGGTGAAATTGCCGATTTAGAGAGTGTACAGAGAACCGTTACTGTACATACAAGTTCCCTCAAACACCTCAACTACTGGGAGCGCTTGGAAGCACTTGACTTGTACTCACTGGAATGCAGGCAAGAGAGAGATATATCATAATCTACACTTGGAAAATCCTAGAAGGAATGGCCCGGAATCTGCACACAGAAATCACTCCCTACAAAAATAAAAGACTGGGCAGATGGTGCAAAATACCCCCAATGAAAAGTAGGGTACACTAAGAGGAAACACCATAAGTGTCTGGAGTACAAAACTGTTCAACAGCCTCTCACCATGCATAAGGGGAATTACCAATAGGCCCCTGGCTGCCTTCAAGAGGGAGCTGGACAGAGACTTAAAGTCGGTGCTGGATCAGCTGAGCTATGGTTCATACATTGGACTACGTGCGGCCAGCAGTAACAGCCTGATTGATCAGGCCCTGATCCCCCAGGAGGCCTGGTTGTGGACTGGGCCGCAGGGGTGTTGATCCCCAGAATATCCTCCAGGTAGACTCCAGGTAGGCACAAGCCAGAGAAACAGAAAATATTGAACTTAAGCTAAGGGAATCATACATGAGCCAAGAAACACAGGAAGAACTTAAAACTGTAAATAAGGCTGAAAAAAATATATATATATATATTATGCCAAATCTAGGGCAAAAATCACATCCAGTAATGGGCCTCTAGTTAAACAAGATGGGACTTACACAGATGACAGCAAAGAAATGAGTGAGATACTGAACTCCCAATATGACTCACCATTTAGTGAGCCATTACTCAGACTAAGGGTCAACAATCTAAATGATTCTTTTATGACAGACTCAAAATTTGATCAATTCAAAAATTTTTGATATAATCCTAACAACACAGGACTTTGTAAAATCAAAAGCAATAAATGACATGCCCATGCACTCTGCCCTAGGCCCAGACTCGTGAAACTCTGTGTTCATCATGAACCACAAGAAACCCCTTTCATGTGCATTAACTATTCTATGGAGAAGGAGCATGGACACAGGGGTCATCCCAGTCACTGAAAACAACAGACATAGCCTCACTCCACAAGGGTGGCAGTAAAGCAATTGTAAAGAATTACAGACCAACTGCACTAACATCCCACATCATAAAAATCTTTGAAAGGGTTCTAAGAAGCAAGATCGCCATCAACTGTGCAACCTAGGGCAGCATGGGTTTAGAGCAGGTCACTCCTGCCTCTCACAGCTAACGGATCACTATGACATGGTCTTGGATACATTGGAGAACAATAAAAATGCAGATATAGTATACAAAAACTTTGCGAAAGCTTTCGGCAAGTGCAATCATAGTGTAATACCACACTAGTTAGTGGCAGCGGCAGCAGTGGCAACACCAACGGCTACTCCCATATCTTTGCTGCCCCCTAGCCCAACCTAAGCTCTAATTATGGCCCAAATGCTTGTACAGTACTGCTGCACTGACCCACGTGGAACCAATAATGACCAAAAAAAAAAAATGATAGTGATGCAAACAAGCTGACCATTTATGACTAAAAGAGGACTGCCCGGTATACCAAACACCAACCTGCTGCTAGATGTGACACCAACCAAGCAATGGTTACCACTAAAGTAGCTCCATGTCAACTGCACTAGTGTTCTCATGGAATGGAAAAATAGAAGAAACAACTCCAAGACGTATACCAAAACTCCTAGAAAAATGTTACCCATAATGTCTACCCTGAAGGATGCCAGCGCATCTTCCACCCCCTCACCCCTGCCTGGACCAACACAACAACAATAACAATGGCAGACGACTCCAAAACTTTCTCTGAATTCAGTCAACATTCATCCTCACCCACATCTCACACCCAAGCTGACTTCTCTTCCACAACCATGGCAAACACTCAAGACCTCTTCACCCCAAATGGCATCATCAACTACATCTCATCAACATCCAAAGGTGTAGCCCAGGTATGCAGTCCTCAACAACGACTCGACACCAGTGATAAAATTTTACAGGAAAATAATATGCTGAGGCGGCAAAATGAAACCTACAAAAAACTGACTGCGGACCTAGAGCAACCTAGAGCATCATCTAACGACACAAAACTCAAGGATTAGTGAACTAGAAGACCAATTGACAACCTTAACCCTTTGAGGGTCTGCCCTGTAGTTATACGGCTTTGAAGCCAGGGTCCAAGCCGTAGAACTATGCCATAATTGTAAAGCTTCAAATTTAGCATGAGAAGGCTGGTAGGCCTACATCTTAGAGAATGGGTCTGCATGGTCAGTGTGCACAGTAAACAAAAAATTGGGGCAGCCACATAGCATTGTGGGAACGTCATCTTAGTACGCATTGTTCATCATGCCTCGCGGCAAGGAAGCTCTCACTCCCCGGCAAATTGGGACTATCCTCTTCCCAAGTAATAGTTCTAACACTGATGGAAGTGTATCTAAAGAGGAATTCTATGGTTTTGAACAATTTGTGACTGAAAGCAATGCTTAAGATATTGAAAATAGTGCCAAAAATCCTGATGACCCTCAACCTTCCACCTCTGGTGTTGGTGTGTCTCAGTCACGTTCAGTTGTACTTCGTTGCAAGAGAAAACTAATATTTTCGCATGGCCAGGCCTCGGATTTGAGTAATGGTAATGACAGTGATGTGGACAATTTTATTGCTTTTGATGACCATTCGAGTAGCGATAGTGAGGAATCATATTCACAAGTGAAGTGTCAGTTTATACAACTCTGCATGCACCCAGGTAGTGTACCATATGCAATTCCAGGGGAGGGAGTACATCCCAGAGTACATCCCATGGCCCTACACCTGAAATGGACAGTGAAAGTGATGATGATGTGGTTACAACTGGGATGAATCGACCATATGCATCAGTAGGTGGTGGTGGTGCCATGGGCATGCAGCATGTGGCACCATCCCAGGCTGGGACCCACGCCACTAACTCAGCAGGTCCAGGACAAAGTGCATCATCACCCAGTCCCACACCACAACCTGCACAACCACAACTACAACCACAACCAGCTTATGATGTCCAGTGCCCACCAGCAAACCGCATCTGGGATTGGCAACAAAATCCCAATTTTTGTTCCCAATCCTTATCAGTTTGATGACATTCAAAGTGAATTCCTGCCATCTTGTTCCCTTAGAAACACTGAAAGTGAACTTTAATTCTTTGAACTTTTCTTTGACCAGCCCTTTATGGAAAATATTGTCAGGGAAAGTAACAAGTATTTTGATTACACCATGGCAAATACAATGATATCACCACAGTGAAGACTACACAGGTGGAAGGAGACAACTGTGGCTGAAATGTATTTGTTTTTTGCAACAATAATGCTTATGCTTCATGTCTATAAGCATTATGTAAAATCATACTGGTCCACAGATGCGCTAATTTCTACCCCGACCTTCGGTGATATCATCGCAGTGAACAGATTTATCTTACTGTTATGTATGTTGCACTTCTCTGACAAAACCAGGCCTGAAAGAAATGACAGGTTATACAAGATTAGAAATGTTTTTTATGTATCTGAAGCAAAAGTTCAACATGTATTTTTATCCTTTCAATAATCTTGTAATTGACGAGTCTTTGATTTTGTTCAAAGGTAGACTGTTGTTCAAGCAGTATACCGAGCAAGAGGAAACACTTTGGTATAAAACTGTTTGTACTCTCTGTGACTGTGACAGTGGCCTGGTATTGGACATAACTGTATACACGGAAAGTAAAACACTGGGAGATACCAAGATGTTATTGGGTATCTCGAGTGACATAATGAGAACAATGACGGCACCATATCTTGGTAAGGGGCATACATTATATACTGATAACTGGTACACAAGCCCTTTACTCAGTGATTTCTTGTGACTGAACATGACAGACATGTGTGGCACAGTGCGTTCTAATCATAAATATATGCCTAGGTTCAACACAGGCACTCACAGTGGTGAGGTGCAGGTGTTTGCTGCCAATGACATCATAGTATTACGGTGGCATGACAAACGAGATGTCACACTGTTGACATTCGTTCACCATAACGAAATGAAAGACACTGGAATGGTGAATAGAGTGACAAATGAACCTATTCTAAAACCAGTAACAGTGATTGACTATACACAAAACATGAATTTGGTTGACAAATGTGACATGCAAATTGGCTATGCTGATTGTGTTCATAAGAGTTACAGGTGGTACATGAAACTTTTCTTCTCATGGACATTTCAATGTTCAATGCATATATAACAAAATAACAAAAAAAGGCACAATACCGTGACTGGAACGATACACAAATAACCCGCACATAAAAGAGAGAAGCTTACGACGACGTTTCGGTCCGACTTGGACCATTTACAAAGTCACACTAACCAGAAGTGGAGCAGGACGGCTATATATAGGCAGGAACAGGTGGAGGTAGTAGTAGTAGTAGTACAAGAATGGTATATAATACCGACAAGATGAAATTAAGACACATGTGCAACACCCGGGCATCCCTATCATAGACGTTTCGCCATCCAGCCAGCCACTGGATGGCAAAACATCCACAACAAAGACACCCAGACGCCGCACATGTGTCTTAATTTCATCAGTAGTAGTAGTAGTAGTAGAAGAGGTAGTGGTAGTGGTAGAAGTGGGGAATAGGGAGGACGAGCCAGTCAAATACAAAGGAAGGGGAGCACTGCAAGAGAGCTAGGTGCCCACAGAGGGAGAGCAAGCGCACAGAGGTGCGTGAAAGGGGAAGTGGTGAAATAAATGAAGAAGGAACAGAAATAAGAGACAGAAGAGAGAAAGACAACCCAGAGGAGAAAAAGAAAAGAGGAAAGGGGAAGAGGGAGAAGAAAAAGAAAAAGAAAAAATGAGGAGTCAGGTTAAGTCACAGGTGTTCTGAAGTTTGGAGCATTTTACAATGTAGTGGGAGAGGAAGGCATCTACAGAGACTCAGATTCATACAAGGAAAGTTGTGTATTAGAGAGGATTCAACTAGACGGCGACTGTTCAAGTTGAAAGTAGGGAAGACAGTTTTAGCAGAAGACCAGTCAATAGGATGGCTATGATCTCTGACGTGACAGAAAAGAGCATTGTTAGTGTCGACAAGCCTAACACTATTTTTGTGCTCCCTAAGTCTGTCAGAAAGAGATTGACCAGTTTCTCCGAAGTATTGAAGAGGACAGGAGGAGCAAGAAATAGAGTAGACACCAGGAACATCTGTAGAGGGAGGAGAGGTATGAACAAGATTAGTGCGAAGAGTGTTAGTCTGGCGGAAGGTAAGTTTGATGTCTAAGGGATGGAGAGAATTGTTGAGATTAGAAAGACCGGAAATGTAGGGAAGGCAGAGGATAGAAGAGTTCCCAGGAGTAGAGTTTGGGAGAGAAGAAATTATGTTTAGCATGTGAGAGGGCAGAGTCTATGAAATGGGAAGGGTAGCCAAGACGGGAAAACAAATTATGAAGAGTGGAAATTTCTGCTGGAAGGAACTGAGGATCACAGATGTGGAGGGCACGGAGAAAGAGGGAAATAAGAACACATTTCTTGACAGGGGAAGCATGATAGGAAAAGTAGTGAATGTACATGCCACTGTGCATAGGTTTTCGGTAAACGGTAAAGGAAAAACCTGTATCTGAGCGGTGGACATGGACATCAAGGAAAGGAAGCAAGGAATTAGATTCCCATTCAGCTTTAAACTTAATGGAAGGGGCAAGATTATTAAGAGCATCAAGAAAATGTTGGAAGAGACTGGAGTCATGAGGCCACAGAGCAAAGATGTCATCCACATAGCGGAGCCAGAGTGAAGGTTGCTCATCGAGGGTAGGAAGAAGAACAGTCTCGAAGTATTCCATGTAAAGATTAGCAAGGACAGGAGAGAGAGGAGAGCCCATAGCGACACCGAAGGTTTGAGAATAATATTTCCCTTGGAAGGAAAAGGAGTTAGAGTTCACACAGAGGCGGATAATATGTACCAAATGAAGACCAGCAACACACCACCGTATGGCGAGTTTTGTTTAGCTGTCATCAGACAACTGATAATCAAGAACCAGGTCACAACACCTGCTATACAAAACTGTTCATGAACTGATCACCGATTACCCACTCACTTGAGGTGGGAGGGTGATCACTTCCTAATGCAGCTTCCTTCAACTAAGAAGAAATGGGCTCAGAAGAGATGTTTTATCTGTTAACAAACAAAACGACAGCCACAAAGACACTCAGTTTATGTACGAGGAATGGATGACACCACAAAACATCTAGACCATGGGAAAACCTGGGTAGCCACAGCCATTCAAGAGGGAGAGGGTTTTTAGTGCCAGAAAGGAAAATTAAATGGCAGGTAATGGCAGAAATTGTACACCAAATCCAGTCATTTCTGGAGTGGAGTCACAGTCAATGGCCTCCATTCCAAACCAACAAATATAGATATTAGTGCCGGAAAAAAAAATCCCCCCCAGTACTGCCAATACCACCAATCCGATGACATTCTTCTTTGCAAATATACAGGGTCTAAAGCCAGCAACAAACAACAAAATACCTTTCATCCTTGGACTGCTTGCAGAGGCAAATGCAATGTTCATAGCTTTCACAGAGACCCACATAAAGGATCACTTGGACAACGAAATATGGATCCCAGGTTACAACCTATACAGATGCGACAGAGTGAACAGGCGAAAGGGGGAGGGGGATTTGGCCTGTATATTGCAGAGTCACTTATTTGCATAGAACTGCTTAATGCTTCAAATGATGTAGCTGAAGTTTTAGCAGTGAAGATCGAGAACCAAAATCGAGTCATTGTTGTAGTCTAAAAGCCTCCGGATGCAATGTCCCAACAATTCCAGGAACAGCTGTTGAAAACTGACCACTGTCTGGAAAATCTTCCAGATCCTGCCCCCAACATCTTGCTCCTGGGGGATTTCAACTTAAGGCACCTAAAATGGAGGAATATAGCAAATAATGATGTTGTAGTGATAACATCAGGAGGCAGCTCAGATGAGAACTCACACACACACATGAGCTTTTAAATCTCTGCACAAAATTCAACTTAACCTTTTGACTGTTTCGGTCGTATATATACGTCTTACGAACCACTGTGTTTGAAGTACATATACTCATAAATTCTAGCGGCTTCAAATCAAGCAGGAGAAAGCTGGTAGGCGCACATGTGAGAGAATGGGTCAGTGTGGTCAGTGTGCACCATATGAAAAAAATCCTGCAGCAAGCAGTGCATAATGAGAAAAAAAAGACTGACCATTTTTTTAATTAAAATGCTGACTTTGTGGTCTATTTTTGTATAGTATTTATGGTTGTATTCTCGTTTTCTTGGTCTCAGTTGATAGAATGGAAAACGTATTATATAAATATAGGTGATTTTGATTGGTTTTACTGTGAAAAGAACCTTGAAATGGAGCTCAAATTAGGGGAAATGTTTGATTTTTGCCAATGTTCAAAAGTAAACAAATGATGTCATTGTCCAATAAATGTCGAAGTAGCCATTCTAATATGCAGTCATGAATGGGTTGACATTATTTATACAATTATTACAATATTGCAGTAGTCCGCATAACAGTAAATCTTCTATTTTTTGTTTGAATAAAAATTCAAAATAGAAAGCAACAGTAATATCAGAGGGGCCTGGAGACATGACCGATGAACAAAGAAAATGTTATTTTAGAGCCAGGAATGTCTGCATTGTTCATTCTGGACCCTATTTTAAAATTGGCATATTTTTTAATTTGTGTGAAATTGGTCAAATTGCAAATTTCTGACCACGTTATTGGGTAGTTGTAATCAGTAAATGGGCAGTTTCTTGTACTCAATCAATAGAACAAATGTAGTTCTAAAGAAATAGCTATGAGTTTGGTCGACTGGAACAATGGAATTACCCAAAAATAGGGCCCAAAGTGAGCGAAATCGCCGATTCGTAAATATCGCCGAGGTTGCTAACTTCGTGAGAGCGTAACTCCGTAAATTTTCCATCAAATGTCATTCTTTTGGTGTCATTACCACCAGGAAAAGATTCTCTATCATTTCATAAGAAAAAATAATTTTTTTTTTTTTTTTAAATTTTTTGACACCAGGAGACACCTCAGGATTTGGGGTTGCAACAGTCTGGCAACTGTCCTGGTGATGTTTCTCTTCTTTGTCTCTTTTCACCACTAACACCTTATTCTGGCTCACTGGTTCTTTGTCTCACTAAAAACCTGTCCAGTGAGGTTTGTTTCAGACTCTGTTTTAACCCTTGTCTAAACTGAAACATGACACTGTAAACATTCAAAATTTTTATTTCTTTGTAAAGTTTAACCCTTAAACGGTCCAAACAGATCGACGTTCAAATTCGTAGTGCTACAAAAGTAGATCTACTTTTTTTTACATATTTTCAAATATAACAAAAAAAAAAACATAGATAAAAGTTTTTTTTACACGTTTTCACATGTAAAACAAAAAAAAAAAGATCTAAATTTTTTTACATACTTTCAGATGTTGAAAAAACGTATATATACGTTTGGACCATTTAAGGGTTAAACTGTAAGATTAACATAGTACAAAATGTAAAGTACAAAGAAAGCCACTAGCATGCCTAGGAATTTTGAGGTGAATAATCCTAATTCTTACTGACTAAATTGGTACAGGTTATAAAGTGGTACATTTTAATGCTAATTAATTCACATTATGACAAAAGTTAGGTAATCAGGAATTTTATGATAATAAGATTTATAATAGTGAAATAGCAAAAACAATAGTATTACAATTAGTGTAATTTGGTAATGTGAATGTTTTTATCTTGGTATGCTACAATGATTTTACAAAGTTAAAAGCTGTTATATAGCAGGGTATTATAGGCAAACTTAAGACTACCTTAACCCTTTCAGGGTCGACAGTCCCTCTCCCAGACTTGTTCTCAGGGCCTCCAAATTTAAAAAAAAAAAAAAAAAAAAAAAAAATCATGAAAAGATAATCTTTTCCCAATCATAATGACACCAAAAGTATGAAATTTGATGAAAAACTTACGGAATTATGCTCTCACGAAGTTAGTGGTCTCGACGATGTTTATGCATCGGCGATTTTGCCCACTTTGAGCCCTATTTTCGGCCAATTCCAGTGTACTAGTCGACAAAAATCATAACATTTCGCTAGAACTCCATTTTCTTCTATTGAATGAGTACAAGAAACCACCCATTTACCGATTTCAACTATTCAATAAAGTAGTCAGAATTTAGCAATTTTGCCAATTTCACACAAATTTCAAAAGATGCCAATTTCCAAATAGGGTCCAGAATAAACAAGAAAGACATTCCTGGCACTAAAATAACATTTCCTTTGTTCATTAGTCACGTCCCCACGCCCCTCTTACATTCTTTTGCTTTCCACTTTGAATTTTTATTCTCACAAAAAATAGAAGATTTACTGTTATGCAGACTACTGCATTAGTGTAGAAATGGTATAAATAATATCAGCGCACTTGTGAAAGAATATTAGACTCTGCAATTGACGTGTATTAGACGCATAGCATGATTTGTTTACTTTTGAACTTCGGCAAAAATCGAAGATTTCTGCTACTTTGAGCTCAATTTCAAAAAAATTCTCATTGTAAACCCAATGAAAATTGTGTAAATTTCTGTAAAATGTTTTCCATTCTATAAAATGAGACCAGGAAAACTAGAATATCATCATAAATACCATACAAAAATACAGTGCAAAGTCACTGTTTTAAACCAAAAACACTGCCAAAGTTTTTTTGTTACGCACTATGTGCTGCAGGATTTTTTTTTATGCTGCGCACACTGACCACATAGACCCATTCTTTCATATGTAGGCCTACCATCTTTCTCTCACTAGATTTGAGGGCGCTAGAATTTAGGCGTACTAGTACGTCAATAACCCTGGTGCGTAAGCCGTACTAGTACGTCAGAAACCCTGAGAGGGTTAAGTTTAAGAAGGTGATAACAATTTTAGGAATTTTATGTTTACAGTCATTTAGTGTTTGGAAGAATTACAGTTAAGGAGAGTAAGTCTATTTTGTTTGGAGTGTGTTCCTGACATTGAAGAGAGGCATGTGTAATTGTCCCATAATTAGCTGATGTTGGGATATGTTAGGGAGAGGAGATGTTTTTTAATGGTCATTGTATATGTTAGAGGGATGGCCACTGCTTTGTCTGGATGGTATTTTTCTGCAAACTTCATGCCATTTAGTACACATTTCCTTGACAAGTGCAATGGGCACATCATCTCTTCCCTCCACTTCCTCTGGTGACAGCTCCTCTGCTGTAATCTGCTGCTGATCCTTCTGAAGGTCTACAAGTTCTTCTGTGGTGAGTTCAGTTCTATGCTCCTCCACCTACTTCTCCACATCATCTTCAGTCACTTCTAGGCCCAAGGTCTTCCCCAGAGACACAATATCCTCTACTGGCTCAGGCTAATATTCAAAGCCTTCAAAATCCCTGGCTGCCACAAAGTCAGGCGACAATTTCTTCCATGCTGACTGCATGGTCCTGGAAGACACATTTCCCCCAGGCTTTGTCTGTAAGTCCTTCCAGAACTTCCTGGTGATTTCAAAGCACCTTTCAAAAAGTGCTTTGGTGTAGAGTTTCTTGAAATAGAAATGACCTGCTGATCCATGGGCTGGATGAGAGGAGTGGTGCTAGGAGGCAAGAACTACACAGTTATAAAACTGAACTCTTCCAGCAACTCGTTTTCCAAGCTTGGAGGGTGAGCAGGAGCATTATTCATAAGTATATAGAATGTGGCATGCAAAGACTACGTAACCTTTATTCAGCGCATGTACACACCCTCACTGAAAGGCTATCTCCCCCAACCAGCGAACCAGTACAGTGGACCCCCGGTATTCGATATTAATCCGTTCCTGAGAGCTCATCGAATACTGAAAATATCGAAAAGCGAATCAATTTTCCTCATAAGAAATAATGGAAATCAAATTAATCCGTGCAAGACACCCAAAAGTATGAAAAAAAAAATTTTACTACATGAAATATTAAGTTTAATGCAATAGAATAATTACAGTAACAATAAAATAATTGACACTTACCTTTAATGAAGATCTGGTGATGATTGATGGGATGGGAGGAGGGGAGAGGTGTTAGCATTTAGAAGGGGAATCCCCTTCCATTAGGACTTGAGGTAGCAAGTCCTTTTCCGGGGTTACTTCCCTTCTTCTTTTAATGCCACTAGGACCAGCTTGAGAGTCACTGGCAGCCTCACCATGCCTAATCACACTATGTATGCCACTACGATTCTTAAATCTTTCAAACCAACCTTTGCTGGCCTTAAATTCACTCACATCAGCACTAGTTGCAGGCAATTTCTTTGCCAAATCGTTATGCAACTGCCTAGCCTTTTCAAAAATGATCGCTTGAGAGATGCTATCTCCTGCTATCTGTTTTTCATTTATCCACACCAATAACAGTCTCTCAACATTTTCTAACACTTGCGGTCGCTGTTTTGTAATCACAGTTGTACCTTTTGCAAGAACTACTTCCTTGATTGCTGTTTTTCTGGTCACTATAGTAGAGATGGTTGATTGGGGTTTATTATACAACCTGACCAGCTCCGACACACTCACTCCACTTTCGTACTTTGCAATTACCTCTTTCTTCATTTCAATAGTCATTAGTGCCTTTTTTCTCGAAGTGTTGGCACTAGAAGCTTTCTTGGTCCCATGGTGACTTATTTTGCAGAAACAAGCACCAAAAACAGTGATAATATGGATAATATGGAATGTACCGAATGTATCCTTAGATGCTCGCACACTGGCTGGCTTGTAAACACTGGCACACACGGGGCAGTTCAGGCCACACATGGACACGTCTCAAACGAATCGTATCGAATACTGGGTTTTCGATTGGATACCAAGGCAAAATTTTTGCGATATAATGCATCGAATACCGGATTTATCGAATACCGATGCCATCGAATACCGGGGGTCCACTGTACTAGGGTCAAATGATGGGGCCCCGTCGTTCGATCAGTACCCAGGTTTAAGCCAATGAGAAGATGGTTTTGGCAATCGCAGAGGTGTTGCGGGTACCACGCACCTGTCTGCCCTTGTCATTCCCATTCTAGAGCTGGTTGAAGCACAGTCTGCTCTCTAGTGGCTTCTATTCTGCCTTGCTTACCATGGAGTGCACTAATACAGTGGACCCCTGGTTAATGATATTTTTTCATTCCAGAAGTATGTTCAGGTGCCAGTACTGACCGAATTTGTTCCCATAAGAAATATTGTGAAGTAGATTAGTCCATTTCAGACCCCCAAACATACACGTACAAACGCACTTACATAAATACAGCATAATTGGTCGCATTGGGAGGTGATCATTAAGCGGGGGTCCACTGTACCTATTGTTGTACAGTGTATATAGTGTACATAATTCTGTTCTTACTTGGTGAAGGATAATGTAAGTCAAAAGTTTTCTGCTGTGTTTATTTTGCTCCCTTTACACCCAGGATAACAGGCCTTTGGATTCCTGGGTTGTAATATGGGTAGCTTGTCCGAGAGCTGGAGCTGGACTTAGAGCACAGGTTGAGCGTAGGGTGATGCTGGAAGCAGAAACATTGTGTAGCTTGCTGTCTGTCATTACATTAGCTTTGCCAATGCTTCACAAACTTTGCGTATCAATTGCCTTGCTATGGTCAGCCTTGCTATTGTATGATCGTTGACAGCTCGCTACTAGCTTGTTTGTTGTGCTCACTTCGCTACGGTCAATCTTGCTGTTGTGTGAAGATTTTTGCAGTCAGTTTTGCTATTGTGTATCAGCCTTGCTACTGTGTGTGCATATTCTGCAGTCGTAATGTGCATAGCTAAGCGTGTCTTGCAAATACAGTGGTCCCTCATTTATCGTCGTTAATCCGTTCCTGGAAGTGCAACGATTATCGATAAAGACGATTTTCGAATCAATTTTCCCCATAAGAAATAATGTAAATACAATTAATCCGTTCCTGACACCCAGAAGTATTAAAACAAAAATTTTTTTTACATGAAACATAGATGTAGTACATAAACAATACAATGGGACATGATGAATGAAACATTAACAACATAACACTTACCTTTATTGGCGATTCTTCTTAGTGTATGGAAGACTGGAGGAGGAGAGACATTGGATTAGTTACTGTTTGGAAAGGGAATCCCCTTCCATCAACACCTCAGGTACCAAGTGCTTTTCTGGGGTTACTTCTCTTCTCTGTTTCTTAATGCCACTAGGACCAGATTGAGAGTCACTGGAGTCCTGTCTCACAAAAAAAAGTGTCCAGAGAGCTCTGTTTCTGGCGTCTCTTTAAAACTTCCATAAAATGGGCCAAGACTCTGTCACTGTACAAGTTGCCAATATGGCTTGCAACATCCTTCTCAGGGTCATGTTTCTCCATAAATCTTTCCATCCTACCCCACATTTCAAAAATCTCCTTAATTTCTGAAGTAGGCACCTTCTTCCGTCTCTCTTCCTCTTCCTCTGCAGCAAGATTCTGAGCTGCGATCTGTTCCTGTTCCTGCTGAAGCTCTTGCAGCTCCTCAGCTGGCCAGTTTGGCCACACGTAAGCCACTTTCATATTGTTCAATGATGTTTTTCTTAAATTCAATCGTATTTCTCACTTTCTTTACCAAAGGTTTGGCACTAGGAGCTTTCTTTGGAGCCATGGTAGCTTATTTAGCACTTGCAAGCACTAAAATGAATGGAATATTATGAAATATTTCGTATGAACAAGTGAAGGGACCATTGCTCACTGGTAAACAATGGCACACTGGCTGGGAAAGGAGGCCGAGGCGGCTCAGAGCGTGAGTACGCGTCCCGGACAAAGGACGATTAGTGAGTAAGCCGACCATTTGCGAGCCAATGTTTGGATGAGAATAATGCGACAATTTCCAAAAAGGACGACTATCGAGCCGGACGATTATTGAGGGACCACTGTAACTTGTTACGTTGGGGTACGAGTATTTTGCAGTCGTACTGTGCATAGCTAAGCGTGTGTTGCAAATAACGTGTGCGTTGGGGTATGCCGCCTAGACGAGTCAGACGTCTGGTGACTGAATATACTTTACTAAATTTATCTAAATTTTCCCTACAACATTGTTGGCAAATTGCTCATTCCATTGGCACTAATTATGAACGCACTCTCACAGCTGCGCAGCTTTGTACTCTTATAAGTATCAAACTTCGAGAAGAGGAGATGACACATCAGACTCCTCCCTCTACAGGAGCCAGGAATAAAACCCCGATGTTCTCGCAGGAGGAAAATGATACATCAACTGAGCAAAATCATCAGTCTCGTGCAACAGGGTTGTCTAAAGGCGAATCAGCTGCGTTGGCGAACATCAATCTTGAGCAGACTAGGGAACAGAGGGCATATGCCAAGGAAGAGTTTGATAGGGAAAAAGAAAGAAGGCAGTTTTCTCAAGTTTTAAATGACTAGTTTATAGAAAGCAGTACAGCTTGTTCCCCGCTTCAATGAGGCAGAACCAGAACAATTTTTTGAAACTTTCGAAAATCAGGCTCAAGCCTTGAGGTGGCCAGAACAACACTGGGTGTCATTGGTTCACACAAGAAAGACATTTCTGGCACTAAAATAACATTTCCTCTGTTCATTAATCACGTCCCCAGGCCCCTCTTACATTTCTTTTGCTGTTATGCAGACTACTGCATTAGAGTAGAAATGGTATAAATAATATCGGCGCACTTGTGAAAGAATATTAGACTCACCAGCTGACGTGTATTGGACGCTTAGCATGATTCGTTTATTTTTGAACTTTGGTAAAAATTGAACATTTCTGCTACTTTGAGCTCAATTTCAAGGTACTTTTCATTGTAAAACCAGTCAAAATCATCTTGATTTCTGTAATGTGTTTTCCATTCTATACAATGAGACCAGGAAAACTAGAAGACAACAATAAACACCATACAAAAATACAGTGCAAAGTCGCTGTTTTAAACCAAAAACATGGTCAAAGTTTTTTTTTTCTCATTACGCACTGTGTGCTGCAGGATTTTTTTATACTGTGCACACTGACTACATAGACCCATTCTTTCATATGTAAGCCTACCAGCTTTCTCTTGCTAGATTTGAGGGCGCTAGAATTTATGCGTACTAGCACGTCAAAAACCCTGGTGCATAACGAAACCACGAAAGGGTTAAAGATTATCCAATTCCCCATGATAGGAAATCTCTTGCAATGAAGTTGGTAGAATTACCAACAATATGTAAAGGAAAAGGACACAAGTGCAACTGATGTGACATTTTTATTGTGGCAACGTTTTGCTCTCCAGGAGCTTTGTCAAAGCTCCTGGAGAGCGAAACATTGCCACAATAAAAATGTCACATTAGTTGCACTTGTGTCCTTTTACTTTACAGGAAATCTCTTCATCGCTTCCTAGGCATGATAGGGTTTTACAGAAAATTTTGCAAAAATTTTTCAGATATTGTAGCCCCTCTTACCTCTCTTACCAGTCACAAAGTTCCCTTTAATTGGACCCCAGAATGTCAAAATTCTTTTACAAAAGCAAAAAGATTATTGTGTACTGCACCCATTCTTTTGTCTCTCCAGACTTCTCCAAACCTTTCTCATTACAGGTTGATGCTTTTGAGTCTGGGGTTGGGGCAGCACTGATGCAAAACGAGGACGAGGGGTTGCGGCCTGTAGCATTCTACTTGTCAAAGTTCCAGCCGCACCAGAGGGCTTACTCTACCATTGAAAAAGAAGCCCTCGTGCTGGTACTGGCTTTGGAGCACTTCGATGTTTACGTGGGCCAGACTTCACAGGTGGTCACTGTTTATAGTGACCACAACCCTCTGGTATATCTCCAAGCCATGAAGAACCACAATAAGAGGCTCATGAGATGGAGTCTACGACTGCAACCCTATTCTCTCAAAATATTACACATTGCTGGCAAAGAAAATAAGTTAGTAGACTCTCTATCTAGAGTCTAAAAATTATATATATTAGTTTAGGATATGTTAGGGACCTGTAGTAACTGGTTTCTAGCTCTTTTTTTTCCCCTTGTGTGGGGTGTTTTTTTTTAGTAAGGGGACATGGGCTACTGTCCACCCGTGTCTTGGACCTATGTTTGCCCTACTGTCTCACTCTGAGTTTAGAGTTTGGCTCTATGTCACGAATAAAGCTGAGCTCTATCTAAGAGTTGGATGGTTGAGAGGAAAGGCGGTCCCATTATATGGTGCCATGGTGGTACGGTTACCAATGGGAGGTGGGAGCCTAATCCTGAGTCCTCTCGGGGTGGGGGTGTGGCATGCAAAGAGTACGTAACCTTTATTTGGCACATGTACACACCCTCATTGAAAGGCTATCTCTCCCAACCAGCAAACCAGTACTAGGGTCAAATGATGGGGCCCCGTTGTTCGATCAGTACCCAGGTTCAAGCTAATGAGAAGATGGTTTTGGCATTCGCAAAGGTATTGTGGGTACCATGCATTGTCTGCCCTTGTCATTCCCATTCTAGAGCTGGTTGAAGCACGGTCTGCTCTCTAGCAGCTTCTATTCTGCCTTGCTTACCGTGGAGTGCACTAATATCTATTGTTGTACATAGTGTACATAATTCTGTTCTTACTTGGTGAAGGGTAATGTAAGTCAAAAGTTTTTCTGCTGCATTTATTCTGCTCCCTTTAAACCCAGGATAACAGGCCTTTGGATTCCTGGGTTGTAATATAGGATCTGAGTGGCAATTGTTTTTTAATGTACTTTTTAACAGTGGAAGACCTCATGAACCCACTCAATAAAAAGCTGCCTTGTTACACAAACTTTCGTGTTGGCCCTCCACATTACAGCCAATTTGTTTTTCATAACACTGTTATTCTTAAAAACTTGTGGATTTTCAGAATGATAAACAAGTAGGGCTTCAATTTCAAGTCCCCACTTGCATTACCACACAGTAACAGAGTGAGCCTGTTTTTTATTGTCTAGTGTCCTGGTACTGACTTTTCCTCTTCAGCCATGTAGGTCCTCTTGGGCATTTACTTCCAGAAGTGGCCTATCTTGTCACAGTTCAACACTTGTTGGGAGACTAATCCCTCAGCCTCTACATTACTCCTGAAATTCAGTAACAAATTTTTCAACAGCCACTTTCAGTAGTGGCAGCCTCCTCATGCCTAGCCACACTAGAAATGCCACTTCTTTTCTTAAAATTATCAAACCAACCCTTGACGGATTAAGCTTCAGCACTTGTTCCATTTTTTTTTTCAGTAGTTCATCGTGCAACTGCCTCATTTTTTTACAAATACATAATGGCCTCTGAAACACTACCACCATGTAACTGTTTTTTGTTTATCCAAATCAGCAAGAGTTTTTCAACCTCCTCAATAATTTGTGGCCTTTACTTTGATATCACTTTTGTGCCTTTTGCAAGATCAGCTGCTTTAACTAATAAACGGTCCAAATGAATATACAGTGGACCCCCAAGTTTCGTGATTAATCCGTTCCAGAGAGCCTGCCGAAAGTCGAAATTCACAAAACTCGAAACCATTTTCCCCATAAGAAATAATGGAAATAAAATTAATCCGTTCCAGCCCAAAAATATTAAAATAATTTTTTTTTTTTTTCAAATTAAATAAAGATTTACATACTGAAAACAATCAGAAATCAAGTACATGCATATTAAAAAATAATAATAACATTACACTTACCTTTACTGAAGACTTCTGGGTGGATGGAAGACGGGAGGAGGGGATAGGAGGAAGGTGTACACTATTGTTTGGTAAGGAGAATCTCCTTCCATTAGGACTTAAGGTAGCAAGTCCTTTTCTGGGGTTACTTCCCTTCTTCTTTTAATGCCACTGGGAACACCTTGAGAGTAACTGGACCCCTGTCGCACAAAATATCTGTCCAGAGAGATCTGTTTCTGGCATTTCTTTATGATTTGCCTGAAGTGGGACAAGGTTTTGTCACTGAACATGTTGCAGATATGGTTTGTTTCAGCTTGGTCAGGGTGATACTTTTCAACAAAACTTTGCAACTCATTCCACTTTGAACACATGTCCTTAATCACCGAAGAAGACACCTCCTTCACTCTCTTTTCCTTCTTCTCTGAAGCAAGTTCCTCAGCTGTGGTCTGATGCTGTTCCAGTTGAAGCTCTTGCAGTTTGTCAGTGGTTAGCTCTTCCCTGTGGTCCTCCACCAACTCTTCCACATCCCTGTCACTCACCTCCAACCCCATGGACTTGCCCAATGCCACAACACCTTCCACAACAGGCAGAGGGTCGGCAGGGTCAGGGTCTGCCTCAACCCCTTCAAAATCCCTCTAGATCGTGTTCTTTGCTTTCTTTACCAAAGGGCTTGCACTAGCTTTACTTGGGCCCATGGTGACTTATTTAGCAGTTGCAATCACAAAAAACAATGGATTATTACGTATGAACCCGCGGGGTGATGGTCAGGTGTTGGTAAACAATGGCACACTGAGCGTGAATGGCGTGGGAGACTGGCTTTGTGTGCGCATTGACGGGCGGACGGGTACCAGACAGTTGCCGAATCATGAGTCTAATCACGAATCTCGAGGCCAAATTTTGCTGAAAAAACTTGCCGAAAGTTGAATTTCACGAAAGCCGATGCTGCCAAAACTCGGGGGTCCACTGTATATGTTCTTACCGCTAGAACCCCAAACGTAGATCAACGTTCTATTTTTCCTGCCTCCAAATTTGGCACGATTGGCCTGAGATGCATGGCCAGCATAGAATGGGGCTTAACACTCAGTGTGTGCAGTATTAAAAAAACCTGGGACCACTTAGTACCTTGTGGGAGCACCAGTTCAAATGAGCACCAGCTACAGCAAACAGCATGGCAAACACCTGGGATTTACTGATTTCATGTAGTATTAACACTCCCATTTTAAGAGGAAAGTGATGTTGACCCTGAGTTTAGTGGCTTTGAGGTGGATGTGGCCATAAGTGGTCGAGGAAATATCAAAAACCTCAATAATAACCCATGTGCAACATTTATGCAACACCACTTCAGGAAGTATATACGGCTGGCTGGCTCTATCTCCGTCTGTCTGTCTCTATCTATACAGTGGACCCCCGGTTAACGATTTTAATCCGTGCAAGAGGGCTCATCGTTATGCGAAATAATCGTTATGCGAATTAATTTTCCCCATAAGAAATAATGGAAATAAAATTAATCCGTGCAAGACGCCCAAAAGTATGAAAAAAAATTTTTTTTACCACATGAAATGTTAATTTTAATACACACAAACTGAAAAAGGCATGCACAATTACATGACACTTACTTTTATTGAAGATCTGGTGATGATTGATGGGATGGGAGGAGGGGAGAGCATTATCTTCTTACTGTTTAGAAGGGGAATCCCCTTCCATTAGGACTTGAGGTAGCAAGTCCTTTTCTGGGGTTACTTCCCTTCTTCTTTTAATGCCACTAGGACCAGCTTCAGAGTCACTGGACCTCTGTCGCACAACAAATCTGTCCATAGAGCTCTGTACCTCCCGTTTCTTCAAGACTTTCCTAAAATGGGCCATAACATTGTCATTGAAATAGTCACAAGCACGGCTTGCAACAGCTGTGTCAGGGTTTATTTTCATCTATAAAGGTTTGCAGTTCAAACCACTCTGCACACATTTCCTTAATCTTTGAAGTAGGCACAATGGATTCCACAACTGGCATAGGCTTCTCAGGGTTAGCCCCAAACCCTTCAAAATCTTTCTTAATTTCCATACTAATTCTCACCCTTTTTACCACAGGGTTGGTACTAGAAGCTTTCTTGGGGCCCATGGTCACTTATTTTCCAGAAACACCACCGAAAACACTGTAATAATACGAAATATTCCGAGTGTATGCTTGGATGTTACCGCGGAGGCTGGCTGGTAAACAATGGGACGGCCGGCACATGTGAGGGCACATTGGACGCGTCTCGGACGAAAATCGGTATGCGGGTTTTTAATCGGTATGCGGGGCAAAAATTTTGCGATAAAAGTAATCGTTATGCGGAAAAATCGCTATGCGATGCCATCGTTATGCGGGGGTCCACTGTATCTATATCTATCTCTATCTATCTATATCTATCTGCTGTTATTTTAGTACACAATACACAATGTCTGTCTTGTTTATTCTCGACCCTATTTGGAAATTGGCATCTTTTGAAATTTGTGTGAAATTGGCAAAATTGCCAATGTCTGGCCACTTTATTGCATAGTTGAAATCGGTAAATGTACTCATTTGATAGAAAAAATGGAGTTCTAGTGAATCAGTTATGATTTTTGTAGACTGGTACATTGGAATTGGCTGAAAATATGGCTCAAAGTGGGTGAAATCGCCGATGCGTAAACATCGTCAATACCGCTAACTTCGCCAGAGCATAATTCCATAAGTTTTCCATCAAATTTCATACTTTTGGTGTCATTATGATCGGGAAAAGATTCTCTATCATTTCATAAGAAAAAATAATTTTTTTTTTCTAAAAATTTCCGACCCTGAGAACAAGTTTAGCCCTTTCAGGGTCCGTCCCGTAGATCTACGGCTGGTCGGTGAGTGTCCAAACCGTAGATCTATGCCAAAATTCTAGCGCCGTCAAATTTAGCGCGAAAGCGCTCATAGGCCTACATGTGAGAGAATGGGTCTGCGCCGTGGGTGTGCGCCATAAACAAAAAATCTAGGCACCTGCATAGCATTGTGGGAACGCCGGCTCAGTCACCCTTGTTCACCATGCCTCGTCGCAAGTCAGCTCTCACTCCCCGAAAAATTGGGACTCTCCTCTTCCTGTCTGATGTTCTAAACACTGATGGAAGTGGAAATGAAGACGAATTCTATGGCTTTGATAAGTTAGTGACCGAAAATAATGACCAGGATATCGAAAATTTGTGCAGAAAACCCCGACGATCCTCGACCTTCTACCTCTGGTGTGGGCACTCGGTGACTCACGGTCGGGTGTTCCTAAACGTAAGAGAAAACTAATATTTTCCCGTGGCCGGGCCTCTGCTTCAGTAATGACGATGATTCTGAGGGTGGTTTTGTGATTTTATTGCGCCTCCGACGATCATTCGAGTAGTGATAGTGAGGAAACATATTCACACAGTGAAGCGTCGGTATTTTCGCCGCCGCTTTGCGCTGGGGTGTGTACCCTATGTTTGTGCCCAGGGGACGGAGTACATCCCGGAGTACATCCCGTGGCCCTACAACCCGTTTTAGGAAAGTGATAGTGAGGATGATGTGGCTACATTTTGCATGGATGGGCCACAGGCATCAGTGGATGGTGTTAGTGGGGCTGGGGGTTTGGTAGTGGCACCGCCATGCGTGACTCACTGTGCCACGCGGGGACCCACGCTGCTGACTCGTCAGTTCAAGGCCCAAAGCGGAGCGTCACCCACCAGCCCGCCCACAACCACCCGTACAACCAGCCTATGATGTCCAGTATCCACCAGCAAACCGTATCTGGGATTGGCAGCAAAATCCCAATTTTTTCCCCAGCCCTCACCACTTTGATGACTCTCAAAGTGGAATTCTACCTACCGGGCCCCCTTGGAACCACGGCCAATGAACTGGAATTCTTTGAATTATTCTTTGACCAGCCATTGATGGAAATTATTGTCAGGGAAAGTAATAAGTATTTTCAGTACACCATGGCAAATACGATCTTATCACCACAGTCAAGACTACACAGGTGGAAAGAGACGACTGTTGCAGAAATGTATTTGCTTTTTGCAACAATAATGCTTATGCCTCACGTCTATAAGCATAATATAAAAGCATACTGGTCCACAGATCGGCTAATTTGTACCCCACCCTTTCAGTGAAATAATATACCAGTGAACAGGTTTATCTTACTGTTACGTATGTTGCACTTCTCTGACAAAACCGGGGCCTGAAAGAAAGTGACAGGTTATACAAGATTAGAAATGTTTTCATGTATCTCAAACAAAAGTTCAGGATATACTTTTATCCATTCAAGAATCTTGTAATTGACGAGTCTTTGATTTTGTTCCAAAGGTGACTGTCATTAAAGCAGTATATCCCGGGAGCAAGAGGAACCAAACTTTGGTTAAAATTGTTTGTACTCTGTGATTGTGACAGTGGCCTGGTGTTGGATATTGTTGTATACACGGGTAGTAAAACATTGAAAGATACCAGAGGGTTATTGGGTATATCAGGTACGTAGTGAGAAACATGATGGCACCTTATCTTGGTAAGGGCCCCATACATTATATACCGATAACTGGTACACAAGCCCATTACTCAGTGATTTTTATGCGAGTGAACAAGACAGATGTGTGTGGCACAGTGCGTTCTAATCGTAAATATAGCCAGGCTCAACGCAGGGCTCGTGGTGATGACGTGCAGGTGTTTATGCCAATGACATCATGGCATTACGGTGGCATGACAAACGAGATGTCACATTGTTGACAACCATTCACCGTAATGAAATGCAAGACAGTGGCAAAGGGTTTATCGAGTGACTAATGAACATATTCGAAAACCAGTGACAGTGATTGATTATACACAAAACATGCGCTTGGTTGACAAGTGTGACATGCAGATTGGTTTTGTTGACTGTGTTCGTAAGAGTTACAAGTGGTAAAATGAAACTTTTCTTCCATCTCATGGACATTTCAATGCTGAATGCATATAATATGTACCAAATAAAAGACTGGTAACAGACCACCGTATGGTGAATTTTGTTTGGGCTGTTGTCAGACAAACTCAATGAAGTACCAGGTAACAACACCTGCAATACAACATGGTCCTCGAATTCATCACAATATACCCAAGCGTTTGAGGAGAGAAGGTGTATATTTCATAATACAGCTTCCTTCAACTCCAAAAAAAATTTGCTCAGAAGAGATGCATTGTCTGTGCACAAACAAAACGACGGCAACAAAGAAAGCAAAGACACTCGGTTTATGTTGAGGAATGTAAGGTGCCTCTGTGCATGGTGCCTTGTTTCAAGAGTTCCACAAGCTCCAGCAGTTCTAAAACCATGTCCAGTGATTGTAAATATGTAAATATATATAGAACATTAGTATTAACAATATTTGTGCATGTTTATTGTAATAAACAACAGTGGTAAACAATAATATGGGTAATAACTTTTGTGCGGTTATTGTGTTCAATACAGTGAGTATATATATATCAATTATATACAGTATTGGTCCCCTTTAGGCCCCAAATGTTAGTAGGAATAGAAAAAAATTGGAAAAGAAAAGAAAAAACAACTAAAACAACAAAATAATATAATACGCGTATGTGCAATTCGTCGATGTTGCCGCCACCACATCATTTTCTACAAACTTCTTGGCACTGTATCTCGGTAAGTACTGATCAGATTCTAATTTTTTTTGTTTTATTACCTTCACAAAAATATGCTCTTTAATTCTGTAAGAAAAAATAATTTTTTTTTTTTCAAAATTTTTTGGACACTGGTGCGTGACTTCAGATTTTGGCCTTGGACCCTGAAAGGGTTAGGAGAGGGCCTACCGACCCTGAAAGGGTTAAATGTCATAATTTATCATGAGTGGATGGGGTGGGGTGGCCTGGGTGGCTGCCATATCTCCCCACACCTGACTTCCTATGTTCCTGACATCCACATTTGTATTACACCATAACACAAACATTTTACATCATTAACAAGTTGTCTCCAAGTTCGTACATTAGAATAAATAAAAAGCACTACTCCCATTCTCATGTAACACCATTTTTAGATGAAATGGCACTCTGAGTGAAGGCATAGGAAAGGAATAATTTTCTACAGATACCCCCAGTAATGTTATTGTGTACACATTGATTATTGCGCATTTTTATTATTATCATTATCAATATGGCGTGAATACAGTGGACCCCCACATAACGATCACCTCCGAATGCGACCAATTATGTAAGTGTATTTATGTAAGTGCGTTTGTACATGTATGTTTGGGGGTCTGAAATGGACTAATCTACTTCACAATATTCCTTATGGGAACAAATTCAGTCAGTACTGGCACCTGAACATACTTCTGGAGTGAAAAAATATCGTTAACCGGGGGTCCACTGTACTAATAAGACACTCTTAGTGATTTTAATGTGTACCTGCATGCCAGCACAGTAAGTTTATTTAGGTACAGGTACACATAGTATAATTATCAGAGTACAGTACAGCAGGGCCCCACTTATATGGCAGGTTAGGTTCCAGGCTACTGCCGTAAAGCGGAAATTGCCGTAAAGTGAAACACTCTTTCTTTCACTTATAAATGCATAGAAATACTAGATAACAAGTTTACACTAACATATATTAAGTTGGCAATAGAACTAGGCATTAAACAACAATAAAAATTAAAATACACATATAGTACACTCATTACTTATCTTAAAATATTTGTAGTCTTAATCTAGGGTGAGATGAGTAGTATTTATTGTAAGAAATCAAGTGTGGTATGTATGGTAGCCAGCCAGGCTACCATACCAGGCCAACCCACCCACACATAATATTCTATGACATTTAAGCATCCCAGAGTGATAAAATGCATATACTACAGTTCACTCATCACTTACCTTAAAATATTTGTAGTCTTAATGTAGGGTCAGTGGTGAGTAAACAAGATAAAAGGAATAAATGAGAGAGAGAGAATGAGTACACGAGAGAGGACATTCTTGGAGTTACGTAAACAAACTAGGCGAACGCAAGTTTTGGAAGCAAACCAGGCGAATACGTCTGGTTTATGTACAAGTTACATTGTGTACAAGTTGTCTCTACATTGAAACGGTAAAATAAATAAAGAGGAACACTCCCAGTCTCATGTAACGCCATTTTCAGAAGAAATGACGCTCTGAGTGAAGGCATAGAAAAGGAATAATTTTCTACAGTTATGCCCAGGAACACATTTTCTGTTATGTTGGACTAGAGAAAACGTTATTCTTGCTGTCACTCGTACAAGTTGTCTGGCTACCACATCTCATATTTATGTTTATTTATTCTATTGTGGGGTGTATTTATCATGTTCATATGTTATGTATCATGTTTATTATATACTTTTGAAAAAAATATCATAGATGGATTAATGAAAATGTGTATATTAACGTAACATACGACATTTAATGAGATTGAGTGATTATTATTGAGTATTATTATGGTAGACTGTTGTTTAACATAGTTTCGTCTTGCACGTTTTTGTTATAGCACGATTGAAGAATTGCGGCACATTTTTAACACTGTGGGAGGGAAAGCATTTTGAGCGCGCGGTCGCCCGGTTACACCACTAAGTCAATGTGGGAGACCTACCGCCATCCCCCGCCACCCCCACCCCACCACCATCGTGACTTGACTGAATGGCTAACTTGACTGAATGACTTACTGAATTGACTGAATGAATTACTGACTTGACTGGATGACTTACTTGACTGACTAACTGACTTGACTGACTGACTTACTGGCTTGACTGACTGACTTACTGACTTGACTGAATAACTTACTGACATGAATGAATAACTTACTGACTTTATTGAATAACTTACTGGCTTATTGACTTGGCTGAATAACTTACTGGCTTATTGACTTGGTTGAAAAACTTAGGGTTGACTGAATAATTTAAGATTTGACTGACTGACTACTAAATTTCTTGACTAACTAAATGACTTGAATGTTCGAATCCCTTTAAAAGTTAGATTTTTTCACTAAAGAAGACCCTGAAACTGTGTCTAGAGCGCTGTCCTACGTCAATTGTATAATGTATGAAAGGGTAAAAACAGAAGGGAAAATCCATTACAAATTTAAGCACCTCCAGTACAATGATCGACTTTTTACAGAAACCCCTACCTCCACCCAGCCCAGTAGGACCACAACATAACTCTCCCCCTCTTCCAAACACTGACAAACACAGCACCCACAATTTTAAAGGGAAAAAAATATTATTTCTGTTGCATTGAGCCTTAAGCAGTAAAACAACATAATACATCATGACAATGAACTACAATTACATATTCCTTTTATTTTTGTAAGATCTGGAGGTCTAAAAAAAGTTTTGGCTTTTTGGGGGATCCCAGGAACGTAACCCTATTTTTCCCATAGTTCCTCAGTTTGTCTAACACGGTTTTGTCTAATACAGCGTTTTCGGGAATGTAACTACTGTGTTAAACGACAGTCTACTGTATTATCATTACTAATATGGCTTCTCGAGACATAAGACACTCTGACTGATTTTAACCCCTTGACTGTCGAAACCCCAAATCCTGAGGTGTTTCCTGGTGTCAAAAAATTTTCGAAAAAATAAAATAATTTTTTCTTATGAAATGATAGAGAATCTTTTCCCGATGGTAATGAGACCAAAAGAATGAAATTTGATGGAAAGCTTACAGAATTACGCTCTCGCAAAATTAGCGACCTCGGCGATATTTACGAATCGGCGATTTCGCCCACTTTGAGCCCTATTTTCGGCTAATTCCATTCTTCCAGTCGACCAAACTCATAGCTATTTCTTTAGAACTACACCTACCATCCGACTTACGACCTGCTCGACCTACGACCACTAGACTTCGACCGTTTTTTTTTATGCCAAATTTCTGGGAAATAAAAACTATTTGTGTTGTCCCACAGTGTTTTTTTTAAAACCTTACAGTATAAAAATACAGTACTAACAGCATAAAAAGAAAGTAAAACATGAAATACCAAGTAAAACAATAAAATAAAGTCATTACAAAAATGTTTTGTTGATATTCAGTAGTAAAATTGGGACTTACGACCATTTCGACTTACGACGGTTTCTCGAACTGAACTCGGTCGTAAGTCGGATGGTAGGTGGTACATTTGTTCTATCAATGAGTACAAGAAACTGCCCATTTACCAATTTCAACTACCCAATAACATGTCAATATTTGCCAATTTTGGCCAATTTCACGCAAATTAAAAAAATATGCCAATTTCAAAATAGGGTCCAGAATGAAAAAATGCAGACATTCCTGGCTCTAAAATAACATTTTTTTTTGTTCCCTCAGTCACGTCTCCAGGCCCCTCTGATATTACTCTTGCCCTTTTCCCTTTTGAATTTTATTCAAACAAAAAATAGAAGATTTACTGTTATGCAGACTACTGCAATAATGTAATAATTGTATAAATAATGTCAACCCATTCATGACTGCATATTAGAATGGCTAGTTGGACATTTATTGGACAATGAACATCATTTGTTTACTTTTGAACTTTGGCAAAAATCAAACATTTCCCCTACTTTGAGCTCCATTTTTAGGTTCTTTTCATAGTAAAACCAATCAAAAACACCTCTATTTCTATAATATGTTTTCCATTCTATCAAATGAGACAAGAAAACGAGAATACAACCATAAATACTATACGAAAATACACCACAAAGTTGGTTTTTTTAATCCAAAAAAAATGGTCGGAGTTTTTTCTCATTATGCACTGCATGCTGCAGGATTTTTTCTATGGTGCACACGACCACACAGACCATTCTCACATGTAGGCCTACCAGCTTTCAAAGTGTTAATGTGTACTTGCATCCAGGAAAGTGTTTTAAGTTTATTAGGTACAGGTTTTACATAAGTATAAAAATTTTCAGAGTATATATAAAATATGAAATAACTTTTAAAAAACACTTGAAATTTGAAGTTTCCCGACATAATGGGGGAGTGTAGTGCTTATGGAGTCACAGAGAATGTAAACAAACCAGGTGGGGCGTGATGGGCCGAATTAGAAAGTCAGGTGGGGGGGAGCCTTATAGAGAGTTTTGGTCATAATTTGAAATGACTGTATTAGCAGAACACCATAAGCAAAACACTGTAAAGTGATGCCCTACTGTATATCATTGTTAGGAATTAAGCCTGTAGGGTTATACAACGCATGGGGACTGGGAAAGTAATCAGATTTGATCAGAGGAAAGGGAGGTGAAGAGGGGCTTCAATTTAGTGGTGAGTAAAGTTGCAGCTGCTTGAAGGAGAGTGTAGGGTGGAA